>JASVEL010009588.1:0-50788 GCA_032618575.1 Nicotiana noctiflora | reverse complement strand
ATCGTTGCGAGTAGCTCGTGTCCTCACCATCCGTGAGAGAATAGAAAGCAATAGTTTAGATTTGATGCAAAAAATGTCGCGCGACAGGGAATCCAAAAGAAATGAAGAGTTTCCTAAACAGTTACATAGCTCCTCGTAGAAAAATACGGACGTCTCCGTATCGATCAGCGAGGCTCTAAGTAACCGGTCTGTGTCCCGTGACTCCTATGAACCTAGAGCTCTGATACCAACTTGTCACGACCCTAGTTCACCAATCCTGAACATGTCGTGATGGCACCCAGTCCCCACGACTAGGTAAGCCTAACACATTGCGGATTATACAAATTATGAACATTAAATAAGAAATAGCAGAAAAATAGCATAAAAAGAGATGTAATCCGTGCCGCTTGGCACATACATCCGTCAAACACACTGTATAAAACACCACCAAGATCCGGAATCCCACGGGTAACAAAGACTAAAAGGGAATATACAACTGTGGCTCTATGTATAAAGAATATCTAACAACGAAGTGAAGGAAAAATATCTACTAGTACTAATAGAATAGAAGGAAGGCCTCCGGATCCGCGGACGTAGCAGATCATACCTCGAGGTCTCCCAAAACGCTGCTGAATCACCTGATATGAGCCTGTCCTGATGTACCTGGATCTGCACAACAAAAGTGTGCAGAAGAGTAGCATGAGTACACCACAGCGGTACTCAGTAAGTGCCAAGCCTAACCTCGATGGAGTAGTGACGAGGAAGGTCAGGGCCCTACTGAGAGAAATCAATAATAAAATGACAATAACAATAATGAGCAGTTTAAATGACAATAATATTTAAATAACAACAATAAAGTGATTACCGCAACCGTCTACAAGTAAACTAACAACAAGTAACAACTCAATTAACAAGTCCAGGACCTGTGGGAATTGAACCCACAGTCCCATTAACAGTACCCCTGGGTCTCCGGGAATCGAACCCGCAGCCCATGTCTCAATAATATATCAATAACTCGGGATCTCCGGGAATCGAACCCGCAGTCCCTACAAATAACTCGGGATCTCGGGAATCGAACCCGCAGTCCCTACAAATGACTCAGGATCTCGGGAATCGAACCCGCAGTCCCTACAAATAACTCAGGATCTCAGGAATCGAACCCGCAGTCCCTACCAATATCACTCCGGGTCTCTAGGAATCGAACCCACAGCCCTGGGTCTCCGGGAATCGAACCCGCAGTCCACTAACACATCAAATAAAGAAAACACACAGAGATAATATAATATGTTTAACTACAACTTCACCGAAACTAGTGCCAACAATTTATCAGGAAGTTTAAGTAAGTCAACTAGGCAATTAGACATGTTGAATCCTAGCTAATCATGCTTTTCTAACTAATACCGGGTAAAGTATCGCTTTTATCAGCTAAGAGCAGAAATATCACTAATCAGATAATTCAAGTAAAGTGTGTGATACAACAACCAGCGCATGTACATGCCCGTCACCTCGCGTACAAGGCATATAAACTATCACATAATATCCTAGGGGTGAAAGTTCCCCCATACGAGGTTAGACAAGCCACTTACCTCGACTCCGGTACAAAAACCGCTAAGAGACAATTCTCTTGCCGCGAATGTCGGCCTCCACAGTGTAGTATCTGATAAAAATCAAGAGAATCACATCAAAATAGGCCAATTGGGCATTACCCAATCAAAACAACTCAAAATACACCAAAACCCACAAGTTGCCAAAACCCGACTTTCGGTACGCTTATCGAAAAATCACGAAAGTTATATATTCGGGTTCCTTATCTCAACACGAGTTCGTGCATATAAAATTTATCGAAATCGGACTCCGTTTGCCCATTCAAATCAAAGATTTCCTAAATTTTAGGCCTATGGCTCAAACCCACCTTTACTCTCCCATTTTCAGTGAAATAATCAAGGATTTCATGATAAACTAACGAATTAAGGTCAAGAAACTTACACCCGATGATTTCCCGATGATATCCCAGCGTTTCCCCTTCAATTTCCTCTCTTGGAGCTCAACAATGGCATTTTTGTGTATGGGGGTCGCGGCTGTTATGTTCTGAACTTAAACTCACTGCCAGACCCCATTACTCTACGCGTCCGCGAAGGTCTGCTCAAATTTCCCTTCGCGAACGCGACGCTCCCCACGCGTTCGCGAAGCACAAAATTCCCCGGCGCCAGATTCCACCTCTACGCGAACGCGACAGCAAACAACGCGAACGCGATGCTGACTCTCCCCCTTCTACGCGTTCGCGAACCTAGGTCACGCGTACGCGAAGCATCACACCATACCACCTACGCGAATGCGTAGGTCTTAACGCGAATGCGATCCCTTGGCATGACTGGCCTACGCGAACGCGACCACCTTCACGCGAACGCGAAGGCCAAATCTCTGCTGCACTGACCTGTAATTTCTACAGGTTTTCAAGGCTTCAAAATGCTCGTTTGATGGTCCGAATTCATCCCGAGGCCCCCGGGATCCCAACGAAATCCACCAACACACTCCAAAACACGATACGAACTTGTTCCAATCATAAAAACACCATCCTAAACATCAAAATCACCAATTACACACGGATTCAAGCCTAAGTTTCTTCAAAACTTCCGAAACTAACATTCAATCAAAAACCCGACCAAATGACGTCCGAATGACCTGAAATTTTGCGGACATATCCAAAATCACATAACGAAGCTACAGAAATTGTCGAAATTCCATTCCGACCCCCGGATCAAAATCTCGCCTAATGTTCGGATTCGCCAAAATTTCCAACTTCGGCATTTCAAGCCTAATTGAGCTACGGACCTCCAAAATACATTCCGAATGCGCTCCCAACCCCGAAATCACCTAACGGAGCTAATGGAACCATCGGATTTCCATTCTGAGGTTTTCTTAACATTGTTTCGGCTACGAACCATTTTCTAACTTTAAAGCTCTCATTTAGGGACTAAGTGTCCCAAAATTCTCCAAATTTCAGAACCGACTCTCCCGGCAAACCACAATAGCAGAAATGATCTTAGGGGAACAATTAAATTGGGAATTGGGGCGTAATTTTCTAAAACGACCGGCTGGGTCGTTACAAAGGCCTTAATAACAATAGATAGGCTACGGCCTCCTCCAATTGAAATGAAAGGCTAAGGCCTAAACAACTGAAGGAGAAGGACACGACCCCCTCCAATCAACACGAAAGGCTAAGGCCTTAATAACTATATGAGAGGCTACGGCCTCCTCCAATTGAAACGAAAGGCTAAGGCCTAAACAACTGAAGAAGAAGGGTATGGCCCCCTCCAGTCGACATGAAAGATCAAGGCCTTAATAACAACAAGAGAGGTTACGGCCTCCTCCAGTCGACACGAAAGATCAAGGACTTAACAACAACAAGAGAGGTTACGGCCTCCTCCAGTTGAAACGAAAGCCTAAGTCCTTAACAACTAAAAGATAAGGGTACGGCCTCTTCGAGGTACAACGGAAGGTCAAGGCCTTAATTACGTAAGACATATTAGCTCGACCTCGCCCAAACTGGGACTCAGGCTAAGTGCCCTCGACGTCAAAGTACGGGTTCGCCACCGTTTGAGCAGAGATTCAAGCAAAGTGCCTTCGCCGTAAAAACTTTTTATTAAGGTTGACCTCGGTCAAAACAGAGGGCTGCGCCCCGAACAGTACGGAAATAAAAGTAAAGGAAGAAGATTAGAGAAGTCAATAAAAAAGTTTATTTATTGAAATATGATTACAAAATTACGGGGGGGGGGGGGGGTTTACAGGTTACAAATATACATAAGCCCTATTCAACTATCAAGGCCTCCGCCGCCTCCTTCTGCCCCAACACCGCTGTCCTCACCCTCGTCTTGGAACATCCTATCGATCCAGGACCCAGTGCCTAGCTGGTCTGCATCAGTAAAGGAGCCACCCGTCTGAACTGGAGAATTAGGGTCGTAGCCACAGGCTTTACGAGCTGTCCTGACGAGACGGCGCTGCTCGTCAACTTTCGCCTCGGTAGCTCTGCCAGCGGCCAGCAGCTCTTCGAACACAGTCCGCCTCGCCTCTACATACACAAGCATGTCTTGGGCTTCACGAGACTTGTCTCCAACTGGGCCAACAGCCTCCGCTTGCTGAGGAACTGCCGCTTTGGCCTAAACTGCTTGAAGCTCGGACGACAAGGCGTCGACTTTGGCACGTAGCCCACCCGCCTCCATTATTGCTACGCGGCCCAGAACTAGTTCCCCCTCCCGATGTTGGAGAAGGCTCTCTAGTTCAGCGTTCCGAGTCACTACGGTCAGTAGATTAGCATCCGCCCTTTCAAGTTGGGCCGTCTGCTTGCGCAGTTGTTCCTCCAGCGACTGCAGGCTCTCTCGAAGGAGGCCGAAATCTGGGTCTTGGGAAAAGTAGTCCGCGAGCGCCTTGTGCTGCTCGCGGACCTCCTTGTACTTCTTCGATGCCTTCCGAAGGGTAGCTATTTTCTTCCGATCCCTTCGGCTCTGCTCGACCTCCAAAATAAGGGTTTACCAAAATAAGAGAAGACAAGTTAAAACCTAAAAACAAAAGGAAAGCAGAACGAATAATATATCAAGTCATACCTGCAGAGCGGCACCAGCAACTCGACAAGACAAGTGTCTGTCGCTCACCGTCTTCAGAGACTCCGCTTCGGCAACCCCGCACAACCGGGACATGTCCGTCGCGGCCTGCTCGCTCTCCAGCAGCAGGTTATATCCTGTGGGGATCATGATTCGATGGCTATGACCCATCTCCATCATGCTCACTCGGGCATGCTCCCGTTGCGGCACGTCAGCCAGCTCTGGGCCGCTTTGATACCTCTTGGCGGTGGCACGTCCACTGGCTCAAGGTTCGCCTTGATACCTTCCGATGGCGGCACGTCCACAGGATCGAAGATCAGCTTAATGGCAGTCACCCCCACGTCTATGGTCCCACCGGCGATAGCCGGCACGCTTTCGCCCTCAGCACAGGAAGGAGCAACATCCTCCTCGGCCGCACTAAGAAGCGTAGCCCTTACCGGCAGGATGGCGTTGCCCATCAAGACCGGCCTCGCTTCAGGACGGTGAGTCACTGCCTTTCTTTGCTCCACGACCACTCTCTTTCCAAGGAGCAGTCTACGCCTCTTCCGCTCTAATGGTTCATCATCCGCTGGAGTGCCCTCTTCAACAACGAGGGACGAGGGCCCTATGTTCGCCCCATACGCCTGGTCGATAACCAGCTCGGGCATGGAACAGGAAGGTCCGGGAATGGCGGCTAAGAGAGATTCCCGGATGGCACGGTCTAGCTTCGGGTCGGCGGCCTCGGCAACTCCGTCGCCGAATGCAAGTACGTCCGCCCGGCCCTCCTCGGGCTGGGCGGCTTCAAGGAGACCCTCCCTTACGGAGATCACGAGCTCGGTTTTCGACGGAGGGGAACTGGCAGCACGACGTCTCTATCTCCACGTCACGTTTCGAGCTGCAGAAAAACTAACAAAACGAAGCGTCTGTTATGGCGACACCTAAAACAGAGAAAGAAGTCAGTAAATCTAGACCGTACTTGGAAGGCCGTACTTCAGGAAGAAAGCAGACCATGTCCTGCATTCTTCGGCGTAGGGGATCAGCTGCCTCACCCACGCCCTTATGTCAGGGACAGATTGAGGCGTGCTTGCCCCCACTACGTACATAAAAAAACGATAAGCGTTAGCATCTGAAAACGACATAATGGCGAGCAAAATACAGAGACGCTGAAAGCACAAGTCAATACTTAAAGTTATCATTCCACGCCTCCGGAAAACTGGTCGCGTCCGCCACCAGGTCTGAAGGTACGGATGTAGAAATATTTCACTCAGAATTGGCGGTTGGGCTTATCGTCCGCCTCGACAACTAGGCCCTTCGTTCCGCGATTCTTCAGTTGCAGCATCTTGCCCCTCAAATAGCCGGGACTGAATAGCTGCAGTATGTGGTGGATAGAGATGTCCACGCCTGCTCTCTCCGCATAAGTCGTCAAGATCCGACAGATCTTCCACGTATACGGAGTAAGTTGGGCCGGGCAGATGTTGTAAAATCGGCATAATGCCTCCGCCAATGGGTAAATTGGGAGTCCACACCCCATTATGAAGGGGTATTCGTAGATGGCGCAGAACCTCGGCAGGTGAACATAGACCAAGTCCCTCCCGACCATACGCATCTCCACCATCTCCGGCACCTGGCAGGACACCCGAAGGTCATGAAGCAGGCCCACAGTGTATGTGGACCTCTCCCACATAGGGGTATCCGCCGGCGTGGAGAAATCCCTCCGAACATGTAGATCACGAGGGAGGATGTTTTCTACGGTTAAAGGGACAAGAGGTTTTTTGACCTTCTTGCTATCCTTCGACCGCCGGGGAGCCCCAGAACCAGCCTTACCCTCTTTCGGTTCCCGGCGACGGTTACCTTTAGCCATTTTTCTTTTGAGGTATTAATTGGGTACTCTAATGAAATGGTAGCAAGAATGCAAAGAACAAAGGGATATATTGCGAGGTATGTGAAAACAAAAGGTTAGGGAGAAGAGATTTCTGATGATCTAAAAGAAGGGAAAGTATTGAAACTGTCCTCTATTTATAATAAGCCATTGCGTGAAATTCGAAGGGTTTTTGCATCGGAAAAGAGGCGGGAAACCGAAACGTCAAATTGCCTTTCTGACCGGCATTGAAAATAACAGTAATTATGACGCACGCCGTCAGCAGGCGACGGTTCAGAAGAACGTACCATGTGTGCGTGTGTACACGGACCCAACATGGGCCGGATCTATCCGCCCATCGTAGATACTCTTCGAACACATCTCCAATAGGCGGAGGGAGTATCTCTATGAAAACAAATCAGACGCAAAATAAGGACAGTTCCTACATAAGCGCGGCCGGCCCGGATGAAGTGCAGGTCGGGGACGCCTCCTTATGAGGTCAACGACATTCGGAGACGTCCTCCCTTATGACCGCACGCTAAAAGGGATACGCTCTCGCCCATAAATGACGAGTCAACGGGCCTGTTCAGGTGGAGGTTCTTAACTTCCCCCTCCTCGTATTTCCGTTATGATTGTACTGCCCTTGTGTCGATGTAATAGTTGGGCGAGGGGACCACTTCCCTATATAAAGGAGGGTTCCCCCCATTTATAGGCAAGACATTGATCATTAATAATACAACTTTCTCTCTCTATCATTCGTCTCTCTATTATCATTATTTTTACTGCTCATCTGCTCTTGATACTTGATTAAATTTTATTATCTTCTCATAAAGATAAATCGGTATATATCAATCCGACGATCAATCTTCAATATATATTACCGTTGATTCTGATTGTCCCTTTATTTACATCGATTGATTTGTTCAAAGGTATTCAACAACTTTTGAGTAAAACAAATACTATCCATTTTATGTTCACATAAGTCCATGGCTATACGATTATATCCTACGAAAACCACATAAGTCCATTTGACTAATACGATTGTAGTCATAGGACCTTCCATTTATATATCGTGGTTGTTATTTAGTAATTGACCGTCTATGTTTAGGAGCATATGGGTATTCACCTATGATTATTACCCAATACTAACCATTCGACAATGTGCTTAATATAATCGTATGTTATTCATGGTCGACATAAGTCCATTTATATAGTGCCCCTATGTAAATATCATCAAATATTATGTGGAGTCATATGATTTCATATCTATCGAGCCTCTCTGGTAATAGAGACTGTATATAGTGCCATACCTGATGAATAAGTGGCATGGTAACTTAGTCATACTACATAAATGTGAAATACTGTTGAGCAATGGACTATAACAATATAGGGTAATAGTTAGCTCACTTCTAGAATATGCATATAATATTCGTATGCCATTGAGTCTAACCTACATATTCGTTATCTACAATATGTCATACGTTCGACACTCGAGCATCATAATCATAGAGTTTTGTTACTTTATCAGTACATGTGGTCGGTTGTACTACATTTTTGTAGCTTGAGCACAAATATTGTTACGTTCTATGGGAGTGTAAGAATCTGTTCCGCATATGTCGTTAATGGACTTATGTGTCCGTTTATTCAAATTAATATGATTACTATGCATATACTATCATGTTAAGGCTTCCATTAACTATTAGTCATCTAGGGCCTAATGGACTTAGGAGGTGACTTTGTATTAGTTATAACCACATAAGTCCATTGTTATACACTATGTTCAAGTCTACCAATGGACACGTATATTAGATAGTCATAGTATATACGATTTCATATGAGTGAGTATATAGGCCTACTACCTATTAGAATAGGACACTTATACTAATACCCTTGCATTGGTACGGTAATTAGATGGTCGTACCAAAATTAATATTCACATAGGTCCTAATATTGCATACCCTAGGGCTTAATGACTAGGATTCATTATATCCTTGTCTAAGTTCATATATAAGAGTAGTATAAGTGTCATCCGTTATTCTGAAATGCTGTAGTTATGAGAATAACAGTCGGGTATGCGTTCAATACTATTTGGCCTAACCGTTTATATTCCTCAATCCCGCATAATTACACACTAGCCCATTCCGTGCTATCAAAACTAGAGGCCAAACGGACGTTTATTACTCATAACTATTATTGGGACATACTATAACTACAGCATTTCAGGATCTATTGTATACTAAATATGGCTTCATTATATACGACAACCTTCCGTCTATGGATTCAACAGATACCTACTCCAGTGGACTAATATGTTACATGACCATATATTATGACAATACTGCATAAGATATATATCGTAGATTCAAATTGGGACTTGTGTGGTTGTTATTTAGTAATTGACCGTCTATGGATATGATTTCATTCATATACTCGGACACATCGGCCTACGACAATCACATAAGTCCATTGGACTAATACGATTGTAGTCATAGGACCTTCCGTTTATATATCGTGGTTGTTATTTAGTAATTGACCGTGAATGAATATGATTTCATTCATATACTAGGATGCATCGGCCTACGACAACCACATAAGTACATTGGACTAATACGATTGTAGTCATAGGAACTTCCGTTTATATATCGTATTGGGAGTAATGTCATACGTTCATACTAGGACGTATCGGTCTACGACAACCACATACGTCCATTGGACTAATATGATTGTAGTCATAGGAACATCCGTTTATATAGCGTGATTGTTATTTAGTAATTGACCGTCTATGAATATGATTTCATTCATATTAAATGTTTCGTAGCAATACTCCTTTTATATTATCAATCACGATATAGCACACTAGGCATAATCACGATATAAGTGGCTAATTATATGCCCATAAGTCCCTATTAACCAACGATAAGATTACTAACTACTATCGTTGAGGAACACCCAAAGGGTAGTAATAGGATATATGCCCTTTACTACTACGTATTGGTATATCAATTCCAGTTATAACCGACGGTACATATATCGTGGTTAATATGATCATAGACCATGACGCAAAATGGACCTGATTAATACTCCTGATATTGTCTAATAACATACATATGAATTAGTATCGGCCATATGTGGGCTTACTGTTTACGATTGTATCCATCTATATAGGTATATTCATATAATGGACTTATGTGGTTGCCCACATTTATTAGTCACATAGGTGGTAATAAAACTCATGCGTCCTAGGTTTACTATGGACTTATTATGACATTGGACCATAGTCATCTATTTTATTTAGGCAAAATGGTTGTTATGATTATATATGTCGTTGACCGTCATATAGTATGTAGTCACCTTAGAGTCAAATGGAGTAATCTAAAAGGTATGATCTTACTATCCCTCGGCCTAAATGAAATCATATTCATAACCTGACCAGTCCCTTGTAATAGTACATGATATACGATATAGTCTATTACACCTGCTTATACGGTGAGGTTGATTAGGTTATGTGATATACATTGACCTGATGCGATCATGATAGTATGGATACCAATTTTTCCAGGTATTCTTAAAATATCTGGATTACCAATATGTGATATCTTGCTCCAATATTTTGCAAGCCAAATGACATGAATTTGTAACAATAATTAACTTCTAATATTATATGGTCCCCCCCAGTTTGGACTGAACATTTTTGCGTTTGCCGCTTGTGTTGACCGAAACACTTTTTTGAGTTAGCGCTAAAGGAGGTCACTATTGCCGATGTCTTAGATAATATGATTTTGATCCTACAATATTTATGTGGATGACCGGTAAATTGACCGTTCTCTGAATACATTTCGGGGGTTTCTTAAGGGAATTATTAGTACTACCGAGGCCTTACAACCTTAGAATCCAATTGTATGCTTCAATACGGTATACCGTAGGACTACATGGAAAGAGTTTATTCTAGGTCCTAGTCCAATGGACTATTGTAGTCATAATAAACTCTCATTCATATACAAGCCTATATGTTTGGACATATCAGGCACCATAGTATTGAACATTTGACTTAGTATCTGTTATGTCACTTAGCTTTTCCTAGTGACTCATATGATATATGTATTACCCAAATATAAGTCACCAGATTAATTTTATGGGTTAATCCAACAATATTATGTCCTAGTATTTAGTATGAATAATATAAATTACATACCGCATAGTTATGTGTGCATAGACGAGGGGCGTTGTTATTGTAACCACAATCGGCATCGGTTACAATCGGCATGTAATAACGTTAGTAACCCTACATATGCACACATAACACTCTAGGGATATATGATTGCCATGAGACTAAGCTCTAGAAAGATTCCTATATATGTGTGCATATTATACTCCCATCAGAATGTATTTTACTTATTGATACACAGGACACGTCAGGGAGCGAGGGTAACATTATTAATTGGTCACCATAACATAGATATATGATTCTGATGGGAAGTCCTCCCACAATCAACTGGGGTTAAATGTTCAAACTGTATATGTCTAATATATCACGAAGTCCTATACGTAATCTACAGCGATGTCATACGTTCATAAGAAAACAGGAACTCATCACATACCCAATATTGTCATACGGGCCTATCCACAATGATTACCTATGCATAGGCCTCCCAAACATACCGTTACCTCATGAATCCCACAGGTATACCCTATGACTCCGTATATGACAAGAATACAATACACATCCCGGTAAGTCCAAGAATATATGATGCATAACGTATTACTCCTATGCATACTATTACTCCCAATACGATATATAAACGGAAGTTCCTAGGATACTTACATGCGATTGTCTAATGGACGTCCCAATAACAATTGTTTGATAACCAAAGTCCATTTGTCTCCGTAATATGATTATTATTGGTCGGGTTCAATTCCCAGAGATCCTGGATTTGGTGATTTGTACGTGTTGTATGTGTTTCTAGGCCCATTGCAGAGTAGTAATAAGGAATCACGACGTATTACTAAATCTCATCTAATGGTAGTCAACGATAGGTAACGCATATGACACCCTTTATACTCAAATGTTATGGCCCAATGATTTTATATATTAGGAAGTACCTAACTTGGTATTATCCTCGAACTCTAGGCCGAGTATACAGGGTAAGGCAATGATTGTACTTACTAATGGACATAATGGTCGTATTCTCTTATATAGTTTGCCTAAATGATATTACTCTCAATATCAACGGGCGATATGCATCTCCATATCAGTCCATTGTCATTGTATACAGGACTATTGACCACCAGTTTCATAATTACGGGATATCTATAAACCACGTATACTAGGACGCATCGGCCTACGACAAAGATTCATATAATATTCTCATTCATTCACAGATACCAATATCAGATAATGTACTTATGCGTCTCGATGTCGAATTTTTGTATTTTTGGAAGAAATACTACATAAGTCCATTGGAGAGCAATATATAAATGTATATGGGTAGGGGTAATTTTGGTCCAACAAATTGTATGGCCCTTTGGGATATTACTATTCCCAATATCCGATACTTTTGTGTAGAATGTGTGCAATATGTGTGGTGGTCAAGATGGTCACTTTCATGGGTGCGCTAATATTTCTTGTCCTCCCACAGTCCCTTACAATGATGGTTCTATCTTTTCTTAAGAAGTTAATTTCCCATTGATATCTCCTATTGGTATATCCTATACGTTAAAGGTCAACTTAGTTATGGTTAGCTAATATAACTAGGGCAAGTGAGAATCCTATGTTAGCATGTAAGTCCATCAATTTGGGATATCATGTTGATTACAAGTAGGACCTTCATATAATATTCCCTAGTACACGACAGTACTATACTCTGACTATGTATTAGAACGTAAGATAATTACGATATCGTGGTCATAATAAGGGTCATGTCTTATAGAATTGAACTTATGTGATTGTCGTAGGCCAACTAATACTATGATTGATTAGCCACATTGTCTAATACTATTAGTGGTCCGTTTATATATAGTGTGATTAAACATGGGCTGTATTAGGATTAGCATACACTCTTTATATACTAAGTCCATTTGAATATAAGTCCTACGACAACCATGGATATATGCTCGGAAGTGTCATACGTGACTATATATTCACTAAAGGAAATATTGCGGGTAACCCAAATGGCCATACCAATTTAGGCTTGTGTTAGACCGTTGACTAAGCTGATCGGCAAGCAGCGCGGCAGCGGCAAGAATTTTGGCATGATGGCCTTGCCATTGGCCTTATGCACGGGAAAAATCACATGTAAGACAACGCGGGTATTGTCGATGGCAACAAGTTGTTGCAAGGGCAAGTGTGACGGACTACACTTATAATTGAGGTCTTTGGTGTGACGGACTACATAAAATAAAAGGGAGCTGTTTGCAAGCACAGGCCAACACCTTGACGAAAGGTGGACCTTGACGAAAGGCGGGCTAAACGGATGCTTGACAAGGCAAAACGGGAAAGACCTAGGCGCTAAAGTGAGGCGGCTTTGTGCCAAGTCAAAGGGATTTGCAATGTGGTGTTGCCAAGACTTAGGTGAGCGGACTAGCACCTAAGTTAATTGTGGGCAAATGACTCAGCAAAGGGAAGGGCATCAAGACTTGGTGACTTGAGGCCAAAATCAACATTGGCATTGGCAATGGGCAAACTTGATCGAGTAGGGGCGACGTGACAAGAACAATCAACTGTGGCAGCGGGCGGGCGTGCGGCAAAGTAGCGGGCGACGAGCTGTGGCGATCGAATTGAGCGGAGCAGTGTCAAGATCCAAGGTTGGGCGCAATGCCAGCCTTGGGCGTGCAGCAGCTGGCCAAAAACGCACATGCAGTGCACATGGAGTGGTTTCCAAGTGTGTTGTGCACATGCCAAGTAGTTGAGCGGTTACAACCACCCATGTCCAAGTGTTGCTGATTATTAGCCAAGTGTTTCCACATTTTGTGGCATGTCTTAAACATGTTCCCAAGTTTTTTATCATGGGGATCTTTTCCTATCAGTTGGGGGATGTCAACTGAACATAGGAACTTACTTTGGGCTGACTACACTATATATATGTGTGCTAGCAGTCTTAAAAACGGGCTGAGTACCTAGGGAGGGAAATAGTCTAAAAGATAGGCATAGGGTTGTCTATTTTGGGGCTTGAGCATGGCAAAATATGTTTCATTGCCTTGCCAAATGTGTTGGGAGCACGAGTGGCCTTAGGCAGGGATTTTATAGGGCAGACTCGGGCACTCGGTTGGCAATTTTGTGAGTTGGTGTCTGCCAAGGGTGGCAGCACCTTGCGAAACTCGGAAATTTCCTTTGTAATTGTATATATTATAAAAGGTTGGGAAAGGGTTCCCGTAAAAATGTTGTCTCATTCTTTTATATATGTTTCCTTGAATTTTTCTAAGTGTAAAACCTCGGAACCGATATTAAAATTGGGCGAAGGCAGAAGTCAACTGAGGACTTGACTGCCGCACAACGGGCAGTGTTTCGACGAACGGAAAATGCCCCTGTGACAACTGGTATCAGAGCAGAGCAGGTTCGTGGGCGGAGACACGACGTGAAGTGGAACTGGTAGCCAGGTTCGTGACGAGGTCAAGACGGATATAAATGAGACTGCAAGACAAGGGGTCAATGTGCTTGTTCGTGGTGGGACTGCCTTGGCTGAAAAATTCTGTAAAAGGAAAAGAAGGATGTGATGCAGAAAATTTCGAGTTTGTGACTGCCAAAAATCAGTGTGGGATCTTTCAAATTAGTCAGTTGACGTGTTGGTTTTGTTGTAGGATTGACGGACCAAGAAATGCAAGGAGAAATAAAAAACGTTGCACTTGAGTGCAAGGATAACGTATTCTCTAACAGAGTGCTGAACTTGGCGTCTTGGCAAAAATGGGCAGCATGAGTCGGGATCTATTCGGAGAGGGCGTCGAATTCAACTGGTTGGGGGTGTTTGTTAGACCCTTGACTAAGCTGATCAGCAAGCGGCGCGGCAGTATCAAGGATTTTGGCATGATGGCCTTGCCATTGGCCTTATGCACGGGGAAAATCACATGCAAGACAATGCGGGTGTTGTCGATGCCAACAAATTGTTGCAAGGGCAAGTGTGACGGACTACGCTTATAATTGAGGGCTTTGGTGTGACGGACTACATCAAATAAAAGGGAGTTGTTTGCAAGCGAAGTCCAACACCTTGACGAATGTGGACCTTGACGAAAGGCGGGCTAAACAGATGCTTGACAAGGCTAAACGGGAAAGACCTAGGCGCTAAAGTGAGGTAGCTTTGTGCCAAGGAAAAGGGATTGGCAATGTGGTGTTGCCAAGACTTAGGTGAGCGGACTGGCACCTAAGTTAATTGTGGGCAAATGCCTCGACAAAGGGAAGGGCATCAAGACTTGGTGACTTGAGGCCAAGATCAGCATTAGCATTGGCAATGGGCAGACTTGATCGAGTATGGGGCGACTTGACAAGAAAAATCAACTGTGGCAGCGGGCGGGCGTGCGGCAAATTCGGGGGCGACGAGCTGTGGCGATGGCGTTGAGCGGAGCAGTATCAAGAGCCAAGGCTGGGCGCAATGCCAGCCTTGGGCGTGCAGCAGCTGGCCAAAAACGCACATGCAGTGCACATGGAGCGGTTTCCAAGTGTGCTGTGCACATGCCAAGCAGTTGAGCGGTTACAACCACCCATGTCCAAGTGTTGCTGATTATCAGCCAAGTGTTTGCACGTTTTGTGGTATGTCTTAGACATGTTCCCACGTTTTTTATCATGGGGATCATTTCCTATCTGTTGGGGGATGTCAACTGAACATAGGAACTTACTTTGGGCTGACTGCACTATATATATGTGTGCTAGCAGTCTTAAAAACGGGCTGAGTACCTAGGGAGGGAAATAGTCTAAAAGATGGGCATAGGGTTGTCTATTTTGGGGCTTGAGCATGGCAAAATATGTGCCATTGCCTTGCTAAACGAGTTGGGAGCACGAGTGGCCTTAGGCAGGGGCTTTTATAGGGCAGACTCGGGCACTCGGTTGGCAATTTTGTGAGTTGGTGTCTGCCAAGGGTGGCAACACCTTGCGAAACTCAGAAATTTCCTTTGTAATTGTATATATTATAAAAAGTTTGGAAAGGGGTGTCACACCTCCTTTTGGTGCATGCCCGCGTGGGCGCGAGGGAGTTTTTCCAATTAAAGGACAATCGAAACATTTATTTAATAATTCAGAGTAGCCATTGGGAGATTTATGGTTTCCCAAGTCACCGATTTGAATCCCGAATCGAGGAAAAGATTGACTCTGTTAAACAGTCTGCGTACTAGAAATCCGGATAAGGAATTTTGTTAACCCGGGTGAAGGTGTTAGGCATTCCCGAGTTCCGTGGTTCTAGCACGGTCGCTCAACTGTTATATTCGGCTTGATTATCTTAATTTTAACAAATATGAACTAATGTGCAAATTACCACTCCGAATCGTTTTTATTGTTTAGAAGAAAATTATAATGTCGTGAGAATATATCTCGAATTTTGTCACATAAATGTGTCCGCAATTTTTGATGTATTCCGACTTCATTGGAATTTGGATTGGGGTCACATAAATGTGTACCCGAGTTTAGGGAGGTATTTTTATTAAATACGTACCTAAAGATGCTAGCGTATTATTATTTTGGGAATGCCGTAAAATTCGCTAAACGACATATCCCGAAATCTAAGCATTTTCAACGCATGTATATCTAGGAAGATCCCCTAATTTTATATTGAAACTTGACTTATTTTGTTAAAAATAAATAAATCTAAAATGACTATACATATTATTTTACCTCTAAATATACAAAAAATATCCTAATTAAACAAATATTTGTAAGTGCAAACTTTTATTAATTAAAACCTCGTTTCATGCCATATTTTATAAATATACATTAGTATAGCCTGAAATGACATATAGCATGAAATATATGTATAAAAATAAACTAACCATTAATTAATTAAATTAAACATTTTTTAAAACTCGTGGAATTAACTACTAAAAGGATGTCACTAACTGGATTAAACATTGGCCTACATATTGCCTAATAAAATTTGATACAAAGGAATCGTAAAAGAAAAATTAAATACGTAATTATATATATATATATATATATATATATATATATATATATATATATATATATATATATATATATATATATATATATATATATATATATATATAACTACTAAGGCTTAATTTGCAATTATACAAAATACGTTACTAATAATAGTTAAAGCTGCGAATGAATTAATTGAAATTTACTGTTAACCTCGTTTTTTTAATAATTTATAAAACTAAAATTAATTAATAACCCGCAACCCATTTTTATTATTAAGAAAATTTTGATCGAAATTGCGCGAACGCATATTCCAAATTAATTTTTAGATTTGAACTTATAATTATATTACGCGAACGTATATATAATCGTAATACTAATCTTAATCGAGCCTAAAGAAAATAATAATTATTTATCAATTTGTTAGATCTAAATTGTGAGTCTAATACGAGGATCATGAAAAATTCAACTAATGATGCACCTTGATTTTTAAAGAGTTAAAAAATAATTACATGAGGGCTATAGATTATTTAATTGTACTGCACTAACACTTAAATTACTTACTATAGGGAAAACTAATTGAACACAGTGATGATTCAAAAACGTAACAACTAAAAAAAAGAACAATAACTTTTAAATACTCCAAAATCAGGGGAAAAAGGAAAGAAAGAATGAAAAATAAAATAAAAATATAAACAATAAGAATTAAAAGGCAACGCTATTGCCAAAGTGAACCAAAAATATATCTACAACGATTAAATCCTCTTTCCAAGAAAGGGACAACCAAACCATGTTGGAAATAGTCTACTAGTATACAACTATAAGGAATAATGATAACAAAAGAAATTGAATTTTTCAAATATATACTACTACAAAGTAGCATAACATTAGTAAAATAACATATGCATACACGAATAGAAATTCTGATACCTTTGATTTTAGAGCTTTCAAGGCTACCTTAATTTAACAACTAATCACATATGTGCACTTATATTTCTTTTGGATCATTCAACGTACAAGTAAGCACATAAATAAGAACAGAGAAGAGAACGACCTTTAAGTAAGTTTCTTCAATATATTTTTGTTCGGAAGAAACAATTACAAGAAAATACAACGTCGAAGCTAGAACAACGACCAAAATAATCAGCAGGAATCCGTCAACCAAAGCTCGAATAGAAGACCGTAAACCTCAACTCCTCAAACACGAACCAATTCTCATGCGAAACCCATTTTTTGTTTTCCTTGACTTTTCTCGAAATCCAACTTAAAAGAAAAAGGAGCTAATATATTGTATGTGATTTTTTTGATCTGAGTAGCTAGAGATGAAAAATAAAAGTGAAAATATTCTCCAAATTACCAAAACTATGAATTCATGAATAACACCTATCACATATGTCTAGATGAAAGCTTTTCAAGTTGTACCTCAACAAGACGATCTTTAATAAAGTGTCTAACAAGAAAGTTACATTCAAAACGTGTCCTTCAAGCAAGAAATATCTTACACAATAGGCAAAACATGAAAATAAGTGAATTAGTTCATCTCTCTTTTATGCATTTGCTTATCCTCTAAGAAAGTAAAAGATACCAAATCACCAAATAAATGCCAAATGTATGCATTACTAGATCTAAATATACACTAACTATCAAACGTGCTAAAACAGTAGTTGATTTCTATGTACTAATATTGCAGGCAAACACCAATATTAATCATTCAGAGTGAAAATAATACGTGATCAAGTGAACTTACCTAATTGAAAGTGAAACACTGAAATAATCTCAAAGATGGTAGAAATTAGCAAGTGTAACTCCAACAACAATTTCCCCAGTAATAATTAAACAATGAGATAATTGCGAGCCGAATCGATGCCACTCAGAATCCCAGCAACAAGCAAACCACGTAGCAGAAATTTCAGCAGTTCTTACATCCCTTACAAGCCAAGAATGAATCAAAATATTACAAAATAAACTTAGAACTCAAAGAACCACCCAAAAACTTCAATTAACATTAACTATTTTTTTTTTAGTTTTTCAAATCTCCAAAAATCTGATCAAAAGACCCCCCCCCCCCCCCCCCGTGTGTGTTTTCAGTGTATTTTCCAGTGTATACTCAGTCTATAAAAGTCTGTTCTTCTTTTGAAAGGCTAAGTCCTTTTTCTCTATGAAAATCCCCCCTCTTATAGACTGAAAAACAGAACCAGCCCTCTTTCAATCAGTAAAACTCTTAATTGATGTCCAAATCCAGCCCATAAAGTCCAACTAGCACCTCTCTTTTCAACCTTACAAATATCTACCCCTTAATTAATACTAAAAAGTTCTCCCTACTCAATTATTAACCTCCTAACAGCAGACCCTAACTAATTGATTGCTGATTACCTGTTTAATTACCCTACAAAAGCTAATAGCAGCCTATTGGAATTACTTGTCCCCCCCCCCCCTTTTATCTGTTAATGAATCTTAGAATCTAACACTATAGTATTCCTACCGATAGACAACTCAAACTAACTCATTTTTAGAGAAATTAAACTCCAAATTAAACCTGAAATTCTTGTGATTGCATTACTCTAAGTTTAGGAACCTAAAACAACAACCTATATAAACTTATTCCTAAAACTGAATCCAGGTTTAAACTTGTAGTTCTACAGCTATATCCAATTCAACCTAAATTCATTCACAATCAACCAAAACTCGATCCAATAATGACTACAATAGTGTTGATCACTGTCTGGGCTTTCAAACAACAACTTCGCGAATTTAAACGACGACATTCGTTATATCGATCACAATACGTGAGAATCGACAAACAACAAATCGACGAATAATATCAGTAATTCACGATTTTCGGACAGAAACAGAAACATACGAATCTAATTATTCGACGACGCTAATCGAAGCGAATATCTATCCTACAACATACACAATCAAATAAGCAAAACAGAAAAATAAACGACCAAATAAACGGTCTTAAAGAGTAGAATAGAAGGTTTAACAAAAAAATAAAAAAAAATGAAAATTATCTCTCAATTAACAAACAAAACAAAATAAGAAAAAAGATAGAAAAAATACCTTGACAGTGAAGGATTAGACACGAACAGAATCTGGCCGATACACATGAAACTTGAATTTTGGAATCTAACGGACCTTAATTGAGATGTTTTCAAATGAAAACATCCCAATTAAGGTCTATTAGACCCCAATTTAAAAAAAAATTCGGATTTAGGGTTCATATGGCCGAAATTGGGGCTTTTGGATTTCTGGTCGGATTTGAAGGGAACCAAGGTTATTCGGGGTATGAGGGATATCAGGGGATGCTATGGTACAAATTTGGGGTTCATTAGGATGATTTTGGTTTTGGCTCAAATCTTCAATTGAAGATTCGAGCAGTTGGGGACTGATTCGAAGTTAACAAAGGACGGATTCGAGGAGATGGGATTATGGTGGTCATGTGGTGTTGTTTTGGGTGGCCGGCGACGTCTTGCCGCCGGGTTTCCGTCGATGGGGTGGGGTGGCGGCTAGGGTTTCAATGTTGTGTCTCAGTTTTAGAGAGAAGGAGGGGGAAAAGGGTTTGGGGGAAATGAGGAAAGGAAACGGGTCTTGGGGGATTTTGGTGTATTAAATGGTTCCATTAATCCGAGCCGTTAGATCGAATGATCTCAACGGCTTGGATTGATGCTGGAGAAAGAACGGGTGAAACGGGTTGGGCATGTGTATGGTTTGGTTTAGGTTATTTGAGCGGGTTGGGACGTTTGGGCCTGGAATTTTGGCCCAAATCCGATTTTTCTTTTAATTCCAATCTTTTTCCTTCTCTTTTAATTTAACTCCTAAATTAATTTCTAAATGTAAACAAAAAATCCTAATAAAATCCCAATTAACTTACAAATATCAATTAATGCTTAATAACAATTATCACACATAATAAAATAACAAATTAATAGAAATCACATAATTGGAACAAAAAAAAAATGCAAAAGAAATACATATCTTTTTGTGATTTTTTTATTCATTTTCGTAAAACAAACTTAATTACTCTTAGTTGTAAACCTGAATTTTACTTGCGAATGCGAATATATATATATATATATTTTTTTTTGTATTTTTAACTTATTTAACAAATAAACACACGCACACAAACGCAAACAATTGGAGAAATATAACAGAAAATCTATAAATATTGCAAACAAACACAAAAACTCTTTTATTTTGAATTTTTGGGAGTAATTCTCATATAGGGCAAACATTACGTGTTCACAAGGGTTCCCGTAAAACTTTTGTCTCCTTCTTTTATATATGTTGCCTTGAATTTTTCTAAGTGTAAAACCTCGGAGCCGATATTAAAATTGGGCAAAGGCTGAAGTCAAGTGGGGACTTGACTGCCGCACAACGGGCAGTGTTTCGACAAATGGAAAACCCCTGTGACAGCTTGGACCATTGAATATGAATATTAAATATATCCTGGACATAATGTTAGTAGGACGATATAAGCCATTTATAACCCATTTCAGTAATGTCCTTATGGATGGACTAGTAAGTAACGTTCAAACTTATACGTGGAGTGAACCATCCTTATTACCGTTATCCACATAGTATACTCAGATGTAGACACAGATATAAATAAGGGCCCATAGGTAGAACGATATAAGCCAATGTGGAACCAGGTCTAATAAGTGGACGTTAATATTACCCATAGTTACAGATATACGGGCTTTTGACTAGTGGGTTTGACCTCTACAAATATAGGTCATTCCGATTGTTATACTGCCATACATTACCTACCTGTTATCGTATTACCCGGCCTATTGCATATAACCGTCTATCAATAACAACCACGATAGATGGCTAGTCCTTTTGGCATCACGAATTGGTCATTAGTTTGCTAGGACTTAGTGAACGAATATATATGACTACATTAGTCCAGATTAAAAACTAACTACATATGTCGATATTATTTACTTACTAATATCATTGTAGTCATAAGACCTTCCATTTATATATCGTGGTTGTTATTTAGTAATTGATCATCTATGAATATGATTTAATTCATATAATCGGCATATAGTAACCGTATAGGCCTGTTTACTAATTTGATTACCTATGCATATACTATCAAAATTTGATTAGCAGTAATGTCATACGTTCATACTAAGGTCATATGTAATGGCCTACGACAATCACATAAGTCCATTTGACTAATACGGTTGTAGTCATAGGACCTTCCATTTAAATATCGTGGTTGTTATTTAGTAATTGAACATAAGGAACTAGATTGAGATAGAGCCCAGTAAGGGTATAATAATATTAGTCCAATAGTCAGACATACCGCACCGACAATCGAATATTACCCTATTTACTAATAGATTACTTCAAATTTTCGACCACTATGAATTATCCATTTGAGGCATCCTATTGGTATGTAATTGGGTCCATTGGACTAATATGATAACACGGTCTTAGTGTGAACGTCCACATAATATTCAGCATAATATCAATACTGGTCCCCAATGATACGATATAACTCTTATAGGCCTGAGGGAAAGAATATCCATTATATGTCCAAATATGATAAGTCACTGATATGTTTTGACATGCCTACGATAGTCATTTAAATTCGAATTAGTCCATTAGGCTAGGAATATTACCTATACGGTGCTAGACCCATAATGGATATTATACTAGTCCACGACAGAATATCAACAGACCGTATGTCATTCGTATTGGGAGTAATGTCATAAGTTAATACTACGATGCATCGGCCTACGACAACCACATAAGTCTATTTGACTAATACGATTGTAGTTAGTATATACGATGACATTTCATACATTTATAGACCATGCATAACCACATACCGCCCCGTTCATACTGTCAATACCGAGGCATTATACTAGGGTCCTATGTATCGTATTAGACACCCATCTATTATGAACGTATGATATGATTATGGCTACTGTTTAATCTTAGCCTGACTCATAAGTCACATATGGGATGACTACTCCATATCATATGAACGTTTACCATTTGTTATGGCGATCATAATTCCTAACATGGACGTCTCATATTATCCCATATTAGCTAATCATTACATCGGGAGACCGTCTATGTATAGTAAAATGAATGAGAGCCATATTTTAATATATGTGGTATAGTAGGTATTTAGTATTAGTTTGAAGAATATGTAGGCCTAATCATTCCGGAAATTAGTATTAAGACAGGGTATATAGCACAAGTATCAATGTGAATAATGACTTTAATTATATAATCGGAATGCCATTTACCTATTGATGTTATTCTTAATGTGCAAGGATTCGACCCTGTATATGAATACTTTTATAGTGCCTTGGATTCTAATGGGTACTTGCTAGGACTTATGTGATTGTCAATCATTAATGATGTATGTGCTAACGTTAGGCGTGTGGTTGCTATAGTTATATTGTGGTTACTTAATGTACAATCGGATGAGTCAATAGACCATTAGTGCATTGGTGGATAACTAAAATGATATATTAACCATGGACATCCTTATGTGATAATCATATATGCGGTCATAGCAGACTACGAATGGACGGAATATTATTACTAGGACATTACAAGATGACCAAGAGACTATATGTGTATAGTCCGAACACTTATGTTTACATATATGATCTCGGCTGATATATTGTATGAGCATAGTATTTCACCAGTCATAATACATGTTATCTTCGAACAAATTATAAACGGTGCTTGGCTATAGTATTCCTATCAGTAAAGAGGTGCATCAGGACACTCCATAATGCCATCCTATTATAGGTTCCTCATATTACGACATACCCATTATATACTACGGTATTTACTACTTTCATACTAAGGTCATACTGTATTATATGGTTGGATTCTCATACTAAATATTGTAATACTTCATTAACTATGACATATATGGGTTATGTCAATGGAATCAATATCTAAATGCAATGCAATTGAAACGTATAAATGTGTATGCATATGAGGTGAAAGATTATTGTCCTCAACCTCAAATGGAACATATACTAACATAGTTAATGAAGTATTCATAAGATCGAGAGTATATATATGTCATGCATCTAGAACTCATAATGCAAGTTCTAATCGTAGAGCTGGTATCACTCGCAGTCCCTCATGTATTCGGAATTACTTTGTCATACTAGGATGGTTCCTATGATATAAGACTAATCACGTATATCATAGGAACCATCCTATGAGTTATGTAGTTCAGGACGCATATTCGGCCGATATAGGAGTCTGTAATAGGAACCATACATTGAGGGCCAGTAAGGAATGACCTCCCCCTAGTATGGTTATATTACTAGTGTGGATGACACATATGATTACCATCCGTCTAGGGCCTACGAAAAGACTTTTGCCTGCTTTGTGATGACCATATAACGTTATGGCCAATGCAGTCATTGTATGGCCTACAACAACCACATAAGTCCATTGGACTAATACGATTGTAGTCATAGGAACTTCTGTTTATATATCGTATTGGAAGTAATGTCATACGTTCATACTAGGACGCATCGGCCTACGACAACCACATAAGTCCATTTGACTAATACGATTGTAGTAATAGGAACTGGGCCATACATCAATAGACCCTATATTAGTAATTGACCATCTATGGACTTATTAAATTGGTCCTTATATGCTAATACTCTGGACCTGATAAACGGAGGAAACCAATGCATATGATTTGGCCGTTATGGCCTTTCTAATTACTCCAAGGACCAAAGGAATATATGGTTGTTATTTATGTGAATCTGTCATATAATAGTCATTCAACCATAGGGTCATGATAGTAGGCCATTGAGACAATCTTTATAGGTAAATAACTATGCCCAACATAATACGATTGACTCCCTTATGATACTAGTTGGATATAGGTCCTTGCGCTGTTTATTGGCTTCCTATGAAGAACGGTTGTTAATGGACATTTTAGTATCCTAGGTCCAAAATAGGGTCTAAAATCAATAGACTATATAACCATTACTAGACCATTGTATTATATAGACCGAAGGGCTTACAGGACCTAGGACGCCGTAGCTTATTAACTATCGTATTAGTTCCAACGAATTGATATGGGACTAATACAACGGACAATCCAAATTGGCCAATAGTCCTTGCATAGTGAGTTCATGATTATATGCATAGGTAAACGCAGGTCATTACCTAGTCCAACTGTTCATGAACTGGGTAACTACTAGGACTCATCGGCCTACGGTAATCAAATATGTCGGAATCCAGACTACATGACAATCGTATATGACATTGGTGTACACCCATTGGAACCTGATCTAGGTCACTTTAAGCCCTAGATCAGGTAGTACGCCTAGACCGTTTCTCATTATATGAAAGTAATGTCATACGTTCATACTAAGAGTAGACCAATGTCAATATGTGATTGAATTAAATACCTTAGGCCTGAGGGGTATAGTGTCATTTTTCTCCTTTAGGATCAATATTGAGATTACCTGTCGATTTTTAGTCTGTTCGTATGACCTAGTTTACTTGTTGTACTATTGTCCTGGACCTACAATGTGGTGCCTGACATATACTATCACATTCTATAGTGTTAGTATGAACGTATGACATTACTCAAAAGGCCCGTGCATACTCCTAGTATATTATACGTATGACATTACATTAAACAATGAATCAATAAATATGGGTAATGTCCCAATAGTAATGGGACTAGCAAATGAGTATATAACCAATCACTAATAATGTACTAAGTTAATGATTTTGTAGGACTATAGGTCGAATGACATATGGATCCACATACGGTTGATGCATAATACTGTTCCCTAGTCGGGACTCAGTTGTTAATCATTTTACCTGATGAGTTCCTCAACTAGATTTATAACCTCCCCAATTCTTACACTGTGCCTAACCTTAGTCCCTATAGTCCCCACAGTATGAACATGATTACTCACTATGATAGGAGTATTAGTCCAATGGACTTATGTGTAGTCACTCAACAAAGTGGCTTCATACATTTAGGCCTACATATTATAGATATGCATAGGTAATCATATTAGTAAACGGGCCTATATGGTTGCTATAGGCCGATGTAGTTACTCCTACTCATATGTAACCATCATACCATGTCTAAGTAGGGCGTATGAACGTTACTGTTTCATACTAAGTATGTAGGCCTAAGTCCATTGAGGTAATCTAAGTCCTTGTACATATACTTATAATGACATGACATATTCATTGGTTCATAGTTTAATACTCGGTGCACTAAGATGATATCGTCCCTACGTCACTTTCCTAAATTACAGGTATAATTGATCAAGGCACATGTCTATGAATGGTTCCACGTATAAATAATATACTATTGGAATATGTCCTATGTACCAAACGGGCCTCATCGTCAATAATACCACAATGTATCCTACAAATTTGGTAACCTAATGATATGTGCTTAAGTGGTGGTCATTATTTCCTATTGTTTTTGTCTCGAGTGGCATATCGCATTAATTGATTGTATACTAGTATGACCAAATTTCGCCCCACATCTATGACTTATCCCTCCTTTATGGGCCATAAGTAGTGGATCTATGTACGGATACTAATACATATTCTGGCTATACTTATGTATAGGCAATTACTACGTGCATAGATAGTGAACCCAAAGGTATTAGTTATTGTGCAAGTATTTCATTCAAGGTCATATTATCGGGAGCATAGTCTGCAGTAACATCCGAAATCGGTATTGACTCATAATCCCCCTACCATACCCGTAAACCATTCAGTATTTCTATATGTAGGACGTCATTAACAGGCCTCCACTGGTTAATACGGTAGTAGTCCTGTTCCAACCATGATGACATAATTGATTATCGGTCCCATATACGGGTGTACATTATCTTATGAGTCAATAATCGTATTGGGAAGACGGACCTAATACATTTCTATTCCTGATACGGTTATTTATGAAAGACCATACGTATCACCATTGGTGAAACCACAATATGTAAAAACCACAATATTCCCTGAAGTCTGAACAAAATGAATATCATAGGTTGGAGTTTAATCTTTGGACTATCATTGGTTCGGTCAAATACTTAATATTCGAGCGTACTATTCAAATATGAGCGACTTAGTCATATAAGTACTTGATATAGGCACCTTGCAGTTCAATAATAATTTAGCCAACAATAAATAGGGGAAGATTAGCATACGACATAGGATATCACAATCGTGGTAGACCGGACATTTGGATACATCGCGAATATTGTAGGTTAGTTCCAAGGACGAAATACTAATTACCCGACCAATAATATCAAGGTATCTGATACCCTAATGTGGTCCCCTATATTCATGCTATGTGTCACAATCCAAAACATGGTCGTGATGGCGCCCTGCACACTGCTAGGCCAGCCCGACCAATCAACAATACTTACGGAGCTATGAGCTCACTTTAGTAATTTTAGGCATACACAGAGATAATTCAACAGTAATAGAAATACCAAACACGGGGATCACGTCCCCAAACAGTAACAACTCCCCAAAGACCGAGGGGTCAAGAGTCAAGAGCCTCTAAAGATAATAAAAGTGCAATAGTGTCTACAACAATACTCAGTGTGGAAATAGATAACAATACGAAATGAAAAGACAGCTGGAAGGGGAGTTAGGTCCTGCGGACGTGGCAGCTACCTTCAATATCCCGCAAAATGCCTCTGAACAGCTACCGGATCACGTCTGCTGAGACGTACCTGGATCTGCACACAAGGTGCAGGGAGTAAAGTGAGTACTTTCAGACTCAGTGGTAATGAACAGGGGTAAGACAACGTAGATAAGAAATCACAATATATCACTATGTAAAGCTGTAATCAAATACCCTGCAACAGTCTCAATATCAATAGTAATTGTACCAACATGTATCAACAAAATAGTACAACATCTATCAGATGTCGCTAAATGCAATGCAATGCATGAAACGACCGCTACGGCGTGTAGCCCGATCCAATTTGGGTACCCGTGCTCACTGTGGGGGTTCAGACTCCGGAGGGGCTCCTACAACCCAAGCATAATATCATGAATATGTCGCGGCACGCAGCCCGATCCACTACCAGTCAGCTAATATGCAAATGCAGCCTCGCAGGCTCAAAAGTAGTTTTGAAAACTCTTTTCTCATTTTTCGGTTGAAAACAGCATGTTAAAGTTCCAGAGTTTGGAAAATTATAATAACAGTAATAGCTCCGGACCGGTAGTAACACTAGCATGAAAATATCACAGAAACAATGATAACGATCCTCGCATGATCCCAATAACTGGCTCACAGCCCATAAAAGTACACAACCATCCGAGAAGGAGGTTCACCGGCTCAAGAATAGTCAATATCACAATATAATATCAATAGGTCGGACTAAGACATAGTCCCCAATCACAATCGACCCAGCACTCACAGGAGAGTACGTGTCTCGCCGCTATACAGCGTCACCAAGTGGTATACCGGGGTTTCGAACCCGCTGGTCATTACCCACATCCATTACTCACCTCAATTCGGCTCGACAACTAATCCGCGATGCACTTGCCACGAGAATCAACCTCCGCATGCATAGAATCTGATCAAATATAGTGAAAATACATCAAAATAGGCCAATGGGATGATACCCAGTCAAAACAATTGAATTTACACCAAAAACTACAAAGTTGCCAAAACCCGACTTTCGGTACGCTTCTCCAAAAATTAAGAAAGTCACATATTCGGAACCCTCGTCTCAACACGAGTCTATGAATATAAAATTTACCTAAATCGGACTCCATATGCCAATTCAAATCAATGATTTTCCATAATTTAGGCCTAGGGCTAAAACCCCCCTTTAATCTTCCATTAACAGTGAAATACTCAAGCATTCCATGATAAAATACTGTAATTATGCCATAAAACTTACCTCCGACGAATACCCGATGAATTCCCAGCAATTTTCCGTGAGTTTCTCTCTCTAAAACTCAAAAATGGAGGTTTGATGACTGAACCCGCGCCTCCACTACTTCTGTAATTTAATTCACTGTCTGACCATTTAACTCTACGCGTTCGCGTTACCTCTCACGCGTCCGCGATGCACAGTCCAGCTTACTCTTCACGAACGCGACACCGCACCACGTGTTCGCGATGAACAATTTCCCCAGCCGCCAAATTTTACTCTACGGGTACGCGACCTCAGGGACGCGGATGCGATGCCTCCCATTTTCCTCCTACGCGAACGCGACATCTGGGACGCAAACGCGAAGCTTCCCTGCTTCCTCCTAAGAGAACACGACGCCCAGCACCGCGAACGCGATGCTCATCTTAACCCTGCCTATGCGAACGCGGCCTTAGCCTCGCGAACGCGGCCTTAGCCTCGCGAACGCGAAGGTTTAAAATTCTGCACAATTTTCTGCAATTTTTCAACAGATTCCTAAGTCTCAAAATGCCCGGATGATGGTCTGAATTCATCCCGACGCCCCCGGGACCCCAACGAAAACCACCAACATACTCCAAAACACGATACGAACTTGTTCCAATCATAAAAACATGTCCTTAAACACAGAAATCATCGAATTATAGCAGATTCAAGCCTAAGTTTTCATCTAAACTTCCGAAATCAACATTCAATCAAAAACCCGACCAAACGACGTCCGAATGACCTGAAAATTTGCGGACATATCCAAAATCACATAACGAAGCTACAGAAATTGTCGGAATTCCACTCCGACCCCCGGATCAAAATCTCACCTACCTTTCGGATTTCGCCAAAATTCAACCTTAGCCAATTCAAGCCTATTTCTACACCGGGCCTCTAAATTCAATTTCGATCGCTCCCCTAAGTCACAAATCACCTCTCGGAACAAACCAAATCATCAGAATCTGATTCCGAGCACTCTAACTAAATAGTCAACTCCAGGTTCACTTTCCATATTCAAGCTTCCTTCAAAAAGGCTATTTGCCTCATTTTCAACCCGAATCACTCCTTACTCACCCGATAGACTCTAATATTGATACAAAAGCATAAAACATATATATAAATGTAGGGTAACGGGGTGGTAATTCCCGTGACGACGGGCCGGGTCGTCACTTTCTCCCCCACTTAAGCAAACGCTCGTCCTCGAGCGGGTCAAGAAACATACCTGAAGACTCAAACAAGTGAGGATATCTGCTCCGCATCTCCCGCTCGATCTCGCAAGTGGCCTCCTCCACGAGCCGACCTCTCCACTGAACCTTTACTGATGCAATGTCCTTGGATCTCAATCTCCTCACCGACGACCCAATATAGCTATAGGCTCCACATCATAGGTCAAGGCATCATCAAGATGAATAGTACTGAAAGTCCAACACATGTGATGGGTCGCCAACATACTTCCGGAGCATGGACACGTGAAACACTGGATGAACTCTCGATAGACTGGGTGGCAAAGCAAGCATATACGCCACCTCTCCAATCCTCCTGAGGATCTCAAAAGGGCCAATAAATCTCGGGCTGAGCTTCCCTTTCTTCCCAAATCTCATGACGCCTTTCATCGGCGAAACCTTCAGTAAGAATTTCTTACCCATAAAGTAAGATATGTCCCGAACCTTCCGGTCCGCACAACTCTTCTCGCGCGACTGAGCTGTGCGAAGTCTCTCCTGAATAACCTTCACCCTATCCAAAGCATCCTGGACTAACTCTGTCCCCAATAACCTTGCCTCACCGGGCTCAAACCAACCAACTGGAGATCTACACCGTCTCCCATATAAAGCCTCATATGGCGCCATCTGAATACTGGATTGGTAGCTGTTGTTATAGGAAAACTCCGCGAGAGGCAAGTAATCAGCCCACGAACCACCAATGTCAATAACACAAGCTCGCAACATATCCTCCAAGATCTGAATAGTACGCTCAGACTGTCCGTCCGTCTGAGGATGAAATGCAGTACTCAACTTAACTTGGGAGCCCAACTCACGCTGAAACGTCCTCCAGAACTGTGAAGTAAACTTAGTACCTCTGTCTGATATAATGGAAACTGGGACTCCATGCAATCTAACGATCTCCCGAATGAATATCTCAACTAACCGCTCTGAGGAGTACGTAGTACACACGGGAATGAAATGAGCTGACTTGGTCAGCCTATCCACAATCACCCAAACAGAATCAAACTTCCTCGCTGTCCGAGGGAGTCCAGTAACAAAGTCCATAGTAATCCTTTCCCACTTCCACTCGGGAATATCAATACGCTGAAACACGCCACCGGGCCTCTGATGCTCGTACTTGACCTGCTGACAGTTGAGGCACCATGCTACATATCTAACTATGTCCATCTTCATCTTTCTCCACCAGTAATACTATTTCAAGTCTTGGTACATCTTCGCGGCTCCTAGATGAATAGAATACGGCGAGCTATGGGCCTCCTCCAGAATCAACTCACGAAGGCCATCAACATTGGGCACACATATCCGGCCCTGCATCCTCAATACGCTGTTACTATTAATGGTGACATCTCTAGTATCATCATGCTGAACACTGTCCTTAAGGACAACCAAGTGTGGATCATCATACTGGCGCTCACGAATACGGTCATATAAAGAAGACCGAGATATAACACAAGCCAACACCCTGTTGGGCTCTGAAATGTCTAACCTCACTAGCCTATTGGCTAGCGCCTGAACATCATAAGCAAATGACCTCTCCTCAGCTGGAATATATGCCAAGCTCCCCATACTGACCGCCTTCCGGCTCAAAGCATCGGCCACCACATTGGCCTTCCCGGATGATATAGAATAGTAATGTCATAATCCTTGAGCAACTCAAGCCATCTCCGTTGTCTCAAATTAAGATCCTTCTATTTGAACAAATGCTGGAGACTATGATGATCGGTATACACCTCACAGGACGCTGTACAAAAAATTGCCTCCAAATCTTCAAGGCATAAAATATGGCAGCTAGCTCCAAATCATGAACAGGGTAGTTCTTCTCATGTGGCTTCAACTGCCGAGAAGCATAAGCAATCACTCTACCCTCCTACATCAATACACCACCTATCACCACTGTCGAGGCATCACAATATACAGTATATGAACCTGAAGCAGATGGCAACACTAATACTGGTGGTGTGGTCAAAGTTGTCTTGAGCTTCTGAAAGCTCTCCTTACACTCATCTGACCACACGAATGGTGCACCCTTCTGGGTCAATTTAGTCAATGAAGAAGCAATGGATGAAAATCCCCGAACAAACCGGCGATAATATCCCGCCAAGCCAAGAAAACTCCTGATCTCTGTAGCTGAGGTTGGTCTAGGCCAACTCTACACCGTCTATATCTTCTTCGGATCAACCTGAATACCATCATGAGACACCACATGAACCAGAAATGCTACTGACTCGAGCCAAAACTTGCACCTGGAGAGTTTAGCATACAGCTTCTCCTCCCTCAATCTCTGCAACACAATACTCAAATGCTGAGCATGTTCCTCTTGACTACGGGAGTAGACTAGAATGTCATCAATGAACACAATCACAAATGAATCCAAATAGCGCCTGAACACACTGTTCATCAGATGCATGAACGTTGCTGGGCGTTGGTCAGCCCAAAAGATAACACAAGGAACTCATAGTGGCCATATCTAGTCCTGAATGCAGTCTTCATGATATCAGAGTCCCTCATCTTCAGCTGATGATAGCCTGAACGAAGATCAATCTTAGAAAACACTCTCGCACCCTGTAACTGATCAAACAAATCATCAATGCGCGGTAGAGGGTACTTGTTTTTCACTAGTACCTTATTCAATTGTCTATAATCAATACACATCCGCATGGAACCATCTTTCTTCTTAACAAATAACACCGGTGCACCCCACGGAGACATACTAGGGCGAATGAATCCTTTATCCAAAAGCTCCTGAAGCTGTTCTTTCAATTCCTTAAGCTCTACTGGTGCCATCCGATAAGGAGGCATGGAAATGGGCTGAGTGCCCGGCACCAAGTCAATGCCAAAATCAATATCCCTGTCCGGTGGCATGCCCGGCAGGTCTGAGGGGAATACATATGGAAAGTCCTTCACAACAAGTACAGAATTAATGCTAGGAGACTCGGCTCCCACATCTCTCACAAAAGCTAAGTACGATAAACACCCTTTTTCAACCATCTTCAGAGCTTTTAAGAACGAAATGACACGGCTAGGGACGAAATCAGTCGAACCTCGCCACTCAATCTGAGAAATACCAGGAATGGCCAATGTAGCTGTCTTAGCATGACAGTCCAATATAGCATGGTACGGAGACAACCAGTCCATACCCAATATAACATCAAAGTCCACCATCCCCAACAATAACAGATATGCCTGGGTCTCCAGACCCCTAATAGAAATAACACAGGATCTATAGACATGATCCACAACAATCGTATCACCCACGGGGGTGGATACATGAATAGGTAAATCAAGTCTACCACGGGTCGCACCCAAATGATGTGCAAAATAAGAGGACACGTACCAATATGTGGACCCGGGATCAAATAGAATAGAGGCATCTCTGTGACAGACAGAAATGATACATGTAATCAATGTATCGGAGGCAACTGCATCATGCCTGTCAGGAAGTGCATAGAATCGTGCCTGGCCTCCACTGGATCGCTCCTCACCTCTAGGGCGACTACGAGAAAACTGACCTCCACCTCTACTAGCCTGAGATGGTGCTGAAGAGGAGGGCTGATCCCTCTGCTGAGCCTTATCCCTACGAAGTCGAGGGCACTGCCTCCTCATGTGGCCAAACTCACCACACTCAAAACAGCTACCTGGTGCTGGAGAAGGGGACTGAAGGGAACCCCTCGCCGCAGATGAACCCTGGGATGAAGAAGTAGTAGGTGCTGCACTCTGGGCTGGGAGGGCACTAAGTAAAGACTGGCCCTGCTGGAATACTTGGCGACCACGACTAGAAGAAGAAGCTCCGCTCTGCTCAGGGCGGCCTGAATGAGAAGGTCTAGATGAGCGACCTCTGCCCTGCTGAAAATGCCCTCTAGATGGAGCACCGCCGAAGCTACCAGAACCTCGAGGCCTCTTAGCCTCCCACTCCTCCCGCTCCCGGCAACGATCCACCTCAATGGAGCGTGCCATATCCACAACCTGCTCAAACGATGACGATAGAACTCTCTCTGGTCATAAGAATACGAATAGAGTAGTTGAGGCCATCTATGAACCTCTTAATCCTCTCCCTATCAGTCGGGATCATCCATGTGGCATGCCTAGCCAACTGTGTAGATCTCAGCTCATACTGGGTCACAGACATTTCGCCCTGTACCAACCACTCAAACTGGCGACGAAGCTCCTCACGACGGGACTGAGGTACATACTTCTCCAAGAATAGAGTAGAAAAATGCTGCCAGGTGAGAGGTGCTGCTCCTGCAGGCCTACGCCTCTCAAACTCCTCCCACCAATCAAATACTGGACCAGTAAACTGAAAAGTAGTGAATGAAACTCCACCGGACTCAAGAATACCACCTGTACGTAGCATCCTCTGGCACTTATCTAAGAAACCCTGGGCATCCTCGCCCTCTGTACCACTTAAATGGGGTGGTTAGAGTCTACCAAACCTCTCTAGACGACGCTGCTCGTCGTCGGGCATAACCTGAACCATATGCTCTAGAGCTGGTGCAGCTGGAGGAATAACTGGTGCAACCACCTGATCGCGGACTGCCTCCAGCATCTGAAGTCCCTGAACCACCTGCTCAGGTGTGCGAGCTGTAGGGGTCTGCTGACCACCCCCCATTTGGGATGTCGCTGCAGTAGCGGTAGCTGATACTACCTGAGCCAATCCGGAACACACCGATAATATCTGGGCCAGAGCCCTCTAAAGAGCAGGAATAGCAATAGAAACCGTCTGGGCCTGAACTAGGGCTGCTTGAGCATCAACCACTGGGGGCTGCTCCTGAATAGGTACAACGGGCGGGTCAGCTGGCACTGCCTCAGCTGCCCTACCTCCATCTCTACCACGACCGAGCCCACGGCCTCTAGCAGGTGGCAATGGAGGTCGTCCACCTCGTCCTGATGCTCGAGTTCTCGCCATTTGCGAGAGAATAGAACATAGAAGTTCAGTTCTCAAAACAACAAGATCGCACGACAGAGTTCAAGAAATGTGAAGTGTTTTCTAAAGGTTCGCAGCCTCCCGAGGATAAGTACAGGCGTCCCCGTACCGATCCACAAGACTCTACCAATCGGCTCAAGACTCCTGAGGCCTAGTAACCTAGGCTCTGATACCAACTTGTCACGACCCCAAACTCGGTCGTGATTTCGCCCAGAACACTGCTAGGCCAGCCCGACCAATCAACAACACTTATGGAGCTATGAGCTAACTTTAATCATTTTAGGCATACACAGAGATAATTCAAAAGTAATAGAAATACCAAACACGGGGATCACGTCCCCAAACAGTAACAACTCCCCAAACACCGAGGGGTCAAGAGTCAAGAGCCTCTAAAGAGAATAAAAGTGCAATAGTGACCTTGACTATCCCGCAAAATGCCTCTGAACAGCAACCAGATCAGGTCTGCTGAGACGTACCTGGATCTGCACACAAGGTGCAGGGAGTAAATTGAGTACTTCCAGACTCAGTGGTAATGAACAGGGGTAAGATAGCGTAGATAAGAAATCACAATATAGCACTATGTAAAGTTGTAATCAAATACCATGTAACAGTCTCAATATCAACAGTAACTGTACCAACAAGTATCAACAAGAGAGTATAACAGCTATCAAATGTAGCTAAATGCAATGCAATGCATGAAATGACCGCTACGGCGTCTAACCCGATCAAATTTGGGTACCCGTGCTCACTGAAGGGGTTCAGACTCCGGAGGGGCTCCTACAGCCCAAACACAATATCATGAATACGCTGCGGCGCGCAACCTGATCCACTACGAGTCAGCTAATATGCAAATTCAGCCTCACAGGCTCAAAAGTAGTTTTGAAAACTCTTTTATCATTTTTCAGTTGAAAACAGTATGTCAAAGTTCTAGAGTTTGGAAAATCATAATAACAGTAATAGCTCCAGACTGGTAGTAACACTAGCTTGTCAATATCACAGAAACAACGATAACAATCCTTGCAGGATCCCAATAACTGGCTCACGGCCCATAAAAGTACACAACCATCCGAGAAGAGGTTCACCGGCTCAAGAATAGCCAATATCACAATATAATATCAGCAGGTCAGACTAAGCCATAGTCCCTAATCACAATCGACCCTGCACTCACAGGAGAGTACGTGTCTCGCCGCTATACAATGTCTAAAAGTGGTATACCGGGCTTTCGAACCCGCTGGTCATTACCCACATCCATTACTCACCTCAATTCGGCTCGACGACTAATACACCGATGCCCTTGCCACGAGAATCGACCTCCACAGGCATAGAATCTGATCAAATATAGTGGAAATACATCAAAATAGGCCAATGGGATGATACCGAGTCAAAACAATTCAATTTACACCAAAAACTACAAAGTTGCCAAACCCCGACTTTCGATACGCTTCTTGAAAAATTAAGAAAGCCACATATTCGGAACCCTCGTCTCAACACGAGTCTATGCATATAAAATTTACCAAAATTGGACTCCATTTGCCCATTCAAATCAATGATTTTCCATAATTTTGGCCTAGGGCTAAAATCCCCCTTTAATCTTCCATTAACTGTGAAATACTCAAGGATTCCATGATAAAATACTGTAATTAGGCCATAAAACTTACCTCTGATGGATACCCGATGAATTCCCAGCAATTTCTCGTGAGTTTCTCTCTCTAAGACTCAAAAATAAAGGTTTTATGACTAAACCCGTGACTGCACTGCTTCTGTAATTTAATTCACTACCTGACCATTAACACTACGCGTTCGCATTACCTCTCACGCGTCTGCGATGCACAGTCCAGCTTACTCTTCGCGAACGCGACACTGCACCACGCGTTCGCGATGAACAATTTCCTCAGCCGCCAGATTTTACTCTACACGTACGCGACCTCGGGGACGCGAACGCGATGCCTCCCATTTTCCTCCTACGCGAACGCGACATCTGGGACGCGAACGCGAAGCTTCCCTGCTTCCTCCTACGCGAACGCGACGCCCAGCGTCGCGAACGCGATGCTCATCTTAACCCTGCCTACGCGAATGCGGCCTTAGCCTCGCGAACGCGAAGGCTTAAAATCCTGCACAGCGTTCTGCAATTTTTCTGCAGATTCCTAAGTCTCAAAATGCCCGGATGATGGTCCGAATTCAACCCGAGGCCCCCGGGAACCCAACGAAAACCACCAACATACTCCAAAACACGATACAAACTTGTTCCAATCATAAAACACGCGCTTAAACACAGAAATCATCGAATTATAGCGGATTCAAGCCTACGATTCAACTCAAACTTCCGAAATTAACATTCAATCAAAAACCCGACCAAACGACGTCCGAATGACCTGAAATTTTGCAGACATATCCAAAATCACATGAAAAAGCTACAAAAAATTTCGGAATTCCATTCGGACACCCGGATCAAAATCTCACCTACCGTTCGGATTTCGCCAAAATTCAACCTTAGCCAATTCAAGCCTATTTCGACATCGGACCTCCAAATTCAATTCTGATCGCTCCCTTAAGTCACAAATGACCTTCCAGAACTAACCAAATCATTAGAATCCAATTCCGAGCACTCTAATTAAATAGTCAGCTCCAGGTTGACTTTCCATATTCAAGCTTCCTTCAAAAAGGCTATTTGCCTCATTTTCAACCCGAATCACTCCTAACTCGCCCCATAGACTCTAAAACTGATATAAAAGCATAAACATATAAATGTAGGATAACGGGGTAGTAATTCCCGTAACGACGGGCCGGGTCGTCATACTATGGTACCACATATTCCCAAAAATATGATGTTTAGTAAGGTCACATCAGGGCTAAATCATATACAGGACCTTCCAACTATTTCTTCGTAAGTCCTAGATAGGGTCCGTATCGGTTTTAAAAGACTAAGTATATCTGATATTTATAACAGATTCTGCAATAATTTCTTATTAAATTTGTTTACCTAGACCACATACGATTAGGGGGCCTCAATATACCACTAAATAAGGACTAATTACCTATAACAGCCTATTAGTATGGACTTATATACTATTAGTTATCGGTTATAATGTGAACCTATAGTCATTCTTATGATATGCTTTAGGGACTATCGATTCTTGACTATAACATCAAATGATATTCTTATATATATGTGTTTGTATATTAGATTAATGTATTAATATCCATTCAAATGTACGTAATATAATATTGGAAGTCTATTCTATCCATTGTAGGCTGATATTATCCTGCTCTAGTAGGCTGGATATGAAATGACATCATATTAGGCACTATCTGCCCTAAATGTATGAACGTATGATATTAATAATCTATAATAGGAGGTGTAGTTACTAAAGAGTTGATCCATACTAGACCTGAACATAGAATTGATCCTATGTCTAAGTCCCTTAACACTACTAAAAAAATATCAATTTGTAACCGAATTTTCTGACTGAAAGTTAAGTAGTCGCTAATGGGACGACTTTTGCGACCACGATAGTCGGAAAGGGATTGAATTTTTATTACTTTTTTTTAAATACGACTATTATTCCGACGAAATCCGTGTGAATATAGCGCGCTAATTTTTCGCCTTGACTTTGCGACTGATTTGGTCGGACATTAAAAAGTCAGCAATTTCTTTTGACTCACTAAGTGACTGCGTCGGTCGCAAAATTAGAATTAAAATGATTGAAGTATTTTAATAGGTTTTGCGACTACGGTGGTCACTAATATTAATCTAATATTTCAAAGGGAACCCTATTTCCCCATTTTCCTCTATCTCTCTCTCCTTAATCGCCGATAACTTCCATCTCTCTGCTCTTCTCCAATAACCTTTCTCTCCCTAAATTTCTGAAGGTAAATCACTATCACTCAACTCTCTCTCTTCTTATTTATCATATTGATTGTTGTGTTTGTGAGATTCTTTATTAGCGTTCAAAGTGAATATTATCAAAGCCATTCTTTTTATTTATCGTTCAAAGTGAATATTATCCCCAATTTAATTTTCAAAGCCATTTTCTTTATTTAGCGTTCGAAGTTAATATTAATAGAAATTATATTTCATTTTCTATGGTTTTAATTTTCGTATAAAATTAGTACTATTTCCAATTCATTTGTCACTTTAACTTTTGTTTTGGAATCACTTGGATGTGTCCCATAATATTTACACTTTTGTAGAATGCTCACATATATTGATACACTGCATTTTCTTATAATTCTAAAGAGGTACAAGTCCATCTAAAAAATTTTCTGATTTAAGTTCTCGAACTAAGAATACACGAATATTATTTTCAGCAATTGTTCATATAAGTTCCTGCATAAACTAATATTAGAAATAATCTGGTGTCCAAATACCAAATAAGAAAATCAAATCAAAGTCATATATTAAACAATGTATTACAGTACTCTTTTCCAAATACCAAATGGTTTCAGAAGATATATAGTTCTTGAAATGAATGAGATCTGTAGTTTAAGATTCGTAAAAAGTACTTCATTTTTAGACCAATGCCTGTATGGCTTATCCACTTTGTGTAGTTTGTTGAGATCCATTAAAATAGGACCTATATTTTTCAACGTGTAAAAGGTTGTCGCTTTCACTATTGGGACACACTAGAAATTGGATTTATCTGACCCCACTTTCCGTGTTCACCCTTTGGGTCTGAACTTCCCAGGTTTACATAAATTTTTATTATGTTTTTGTGGTTTTTGTATTTTAAAGATTGGTTCTTGCATTTGATCATGCCACTGCCATAGAAAAAAATAATCACGTAAAAGAAAGAAAGGAAATCATTTTTCCTGGTTTATCTAATTGTTTTCTTCACCAATTGGATTTACTTCTATGGTTCTTGCTAATTTGGCTTTGCGATGTAAATTCGAGTTCATTGATTCATTGTGTAAAGATTTTCTTTTTGTTTGTTAAGGTTTACTTAATCATATTTGTTTCGGGAGTGTCACGATCCTAGTTCACCAATCGTGAACATGCCGTGATGGCACCCAGTCCCCACGACTAGGTAAGCCTAACACGTTGCGGAATATACCAGTTTATGAACATTTAATAAGAATTTAGCGGAAAATAAGATGAAAGGAATGAAATCCATGCCGCTTGACACATACACCAATCAAATACGCTGTTTAAAACACTACCAAGACCCGGAATCCCATGGGTAACACAGACTAAAAGAGATCATACAATTGTAGCTCTATGTAAAAGGAGTATCTAACAACGTAATGAAGGAAAATCATCTACTAGCACTAGAATAGAAGGAAGGCCTCCGGATCCGCGGACGTAGCGGATCATACCTCGAGGTCTCCCAAAACGTTGCTGAATCACCTGCTGTGAGCTTGCCCTGATGTACCTGGATCTGCACAACAAAAGTGTGCAGAAGAGTAGCATGAGTACACCATAGCGGTACTCAGTAAGTGCCAAGCCTAACCTCGATGGAGTAGTGACGAGGAAGGTCAGGGCCCTACTGAGAAACAAATAATATAATATATAATGATAATAACAATAATAAGCAGTTTAAATGATAATAATTTCCGAAATTAACAACAATAAATGATTACCGCAATCGTCTACAATTAAGCTAACAACAAATAGTCAACTCAATAAAACCAGTCCAGGACCTGTGGGAATCGAACCCACAGTCCCATTGACAGTACCTCTGGGTCTCCGGGAATCGAACCCGCAACCCTTGTCTCAATAAATAATCAATAACTTAGGATCTCCGGGAATCGAACCCGTAGTCCCTACCAATAACTCAGGGTCTCGGGAATCGAACCCGCAGTCCCTACCAATAACTCAGGATCTCGGGAATCGAACCCGTAGTCCCTACCAATAACTCAGGATCTCGGGAATCGAACTCGTAGTCCCTACCAATATCACGCCGGGTCTCTGGGAATCGAACCCACAGCCCTGGGTCTCGGGGAATCGAACCCGCAGTCCACAAGCACAGCCAATAAAGGAATCCACAGAGAGAATAATTATTCTTAAATATAACTTCACCGAAAAATAGTGCCAATAATTATCAAGGAGTTCAAACAAGGCAATTAGGCAACTAAATAGTTAAGTACTACCTAATCATGCTTTCCTAACCACTACCGGGTAAAAATATCAAATTAACAGCCAAAGACAGGAATATCGCTCATAGAACATTTTAATTAAAGTGCGTTTTCAACAACCGGCGCATGTACACGCCCGTCACCTCGCGTACAAGGCATTTAAACTATCACATAATATCCTAGGGGTGAGAATTCCCCCACACGAGGTTAGACAAGCCACTTACCTCGACTCCGGTACAAAACCGCTATGAAACAACTCTCTTGCCGCGAATGTCGGCCTCCACAAGTGTAGAATCTGGATAAAAATCAATACAATCACATCAAAATATTTCAATTGGGCATTACCCAATCAAAATAACTCAAAATACACCAAAACCCACAAGTTGCCAAAACCCGACTTTCGGTACGCTTATCGAAAAATCACGAAAATTATATATTGAGTTCCTTATCTCAATACGAGTCTAGGCATATAAAATTTACCAAAATCGGACTCCATTTGCCCACTCAAATCAGGAGATTTTCTAACATTTAGGCCTAGGGCTCAAACCCACCTTTAATCTTCCAATTTCGGTGAAATAATCACGGATTTCATGATAAACCAACGAATTAAGGTCAAGAAACTTACCCCCGATGATTTCCCGATGATATCCCAGCGTTTCCCCTTCAAAATCCTCTCTTGGAGCTCAACAATGGCGGTTTTGGTGTGTTAGGCCGCGACCGAAATGTTCTGGACTTAAAGTCACTGCCAGGCCATTTTACTCTACGCGATCGCAGCACTGGGCTTGCGATCGCGATGAACAAAAATATGGGCGGCCTAATTTTCCTCTACGCGATCGCGTGACCCTGGACGCGATCGCAGTGAACAACTCATCAATACTATGCGATCGCAAACGTACTAACGCGATCGCGAAGAACAAACTCGTCCGGCTCCCCAACTACCCTACGCGATCGCATACTCCCTCACGCGATCGCACTGCTTCCGACCAATACCCTACGCGATCGCATACTCCCTCACGCGATCGCACTTGTTCAACCTCCAGCCTTACGCGATCGCAGGCTTTACTTCGCGATCGTAGAGCTCAGGATTCTCCCTTATGCGATCGCATGGCCATCTCCGCGATCGCGGAGAGCAAAATTGTTCTGCAGTTATTGCAGCAGAACAGCAGTGCCTTTTGGCACAAAATGGTCCGTTTGGACCCCCGAATTCATCCCGAGGCTCCCGAGACCCCAACAAAAACCACCAACATACTCCAAAACACGATATGAACTCGTTCAAATCATAAAAACACGTCTAACAACATCAAAACCCATAATTCACATCGAATTCAAGCCTAAATTTCTTAAAACTTTCCGAATTGCACATTCTATCTAAACTCGACCAAACGACGTCCGAATGACCTGAAACTTTGCGGACATATCCAAATTCACATAACGAAGCTACAGAAATTGTCGGAATTCCATTCCGACCCCGGATCAAAATCTCACCTATCGTTCGGATTCGCCAAAATTTCAACCTTCGGCATTTCAAGCCTAATTGAGCTACGGACCTCCAAAATACATTCCGAATGCGCTCCCAACCCCGAAATCACCTAACGGAACTAATGGAACCATCGGATTTCCGTTCCGAGATCGTCTTAACACTGTTCCGGCTACGGGCCATTTTCTAGCTTCAAAGCTCTTATTTAGGGACTAAGTGTCCCAAAATGCTCAAATTTTTAGAACCGACTCTCCCGGCAACCCACAATAGCAGAAACGAACTTGGGGGAACAGTTAAATTAGGGATTGGGGTGAAATTTTCTAAAACGACCGGTCGGGTCGTTACATCTTCCCACACTTAAAGATTCGTTCGTCCTCGAACGAGCATAGAAAACATACCTGGGAGTAGTGAAAAGATGAGGGTACTGGCTGAGCATATCCTGCTCAGTATCCCAAGTCGCCTCCTCGACCGGCTGGCCCCGCCTGAACCTTTACCAAAGCGATGTTCTTTGACCTTAGCTTTCTGACCTGCCTGTCTAGAATGGCTACCGGCTCCTCAACATAAGACGGATCCTTGTCTAGCTGAACAGAAGTGAAATCCAACACATGCGACGGGTCACCATGGTATCTCCGGAGCATGGAGACATGAAATACGGGGTGAACTCCGGCTAGACTGGGAGGTAAGGCCAACTCATAAGCAACCTCCCCAACACGCCTCAAAATCTCAAAAGGGCCAATAAATCTAGGACTCGGCTTTCCTTTCTTCCCAAACCTCATAACACCCTTCATGGGCGAGACTCGAAGCAGAACCCGCTCGCCAACCATAAAAGCCACATCGTGAACCTTCTTGTCCGCATAACTCTTCTGTCTAGACTGGGCTGCACGAAGTCTGTCCTGAATCACCTTGACCTTGTCCATAGCCTCCTGAACCATATCAGTACCTAGCAACCTGGCCTCGCCCGGCTCAAACCAACCCACGGGAGACTTGCACCTCCGACCATATAGGGCCTCGTACGGTGCCATCTGAATACTAGACTGGTAGTTGTTGTTATAAGCAAACTCCGCCAGTGGCAAGAAGTGATCCCATGAACCTCCAAACTCAATCACGCACGCACGGAGCATATCCTCCAAAATCTGAATAGTGCGCTCGGACTGACCATCAGTCTGGGGATGAAACGCTGTGCTCAGCTCCACCCGAGTACCTAACTCCTGCTGTACGGCTCTCCAGAACCGTGAAGTGAACTGAGTGCCTCTATCTGAAATGATGGAAACTGGAATACCATGCAGCCGAACTATCTCCCTGATATAGATCTCCGCCAGTCGCTCCGATGAATATGTAGTGCTCACCGGTATAAAATGGGCGGACTTGGTCAGCCGATCCACAATGACCCAAATAGAATCAAACTTCCTAACCGTCCGTGGAAGTCCGGATACAAAGTCCATGGTAATGCGCTCCCATTTCCACTCGGGAATCTCAATCTGCTGCATCAATCCACCCGGACGCTGATGCTCATACTTCACTTGCTGGCAGTTGAGGCATCTGGAAACATAATCAACTATATCCCTTTTCATCCGCCTCCTCCAGTAATGCTGTTTCAAGTCCTGATACATCTTCGCGGCGCCCGGATGGATGGAATACCGCGAACTATAGGCCTCTGCTAGAATCAGCTCTCGAAGATCATCTACATTGGGCACACAGATACGCCCATGCATCCTCATGACCCCATCATCCCCGATGGTAACATCTCGATCATCACCACGCCAAACTCTATCCTGAAGGACAAGGAAATGAGGGTCGTCGAATTGACGCTCCCTGATGCGGTCAAATAGAGAAGACCGAGAAACCACACATGCCAGAATCCGGCTGGGCTCCGAAAGATCCAATCTAACAAACTGCCTGGACATCCATCGCCATAGGCCTCTCCGAAGCTGGTAGATATGCTAAACTCCCCAAACTCTCTGCCCGACGACTCAAGGCATCAGCAACCACATTAGCCTTGCCGGATGATAGAGAATAGTAATATCATAGTCCTTCAGTAGTTCCAACCATCTCCTCTGACGCATATTCAGGTCCTTCTGCTTAAGCAAGTGCTGCAAGCTCTGGTGATCAGGTGTAGATCTCACAAGGAACCCCATATAAATAATGACGCCAAATTTTTAAGGCGTGAACATTGGCAGCTAGCTCCAAATCATGAACAGGGTAATTCTTCTCATGTACCTTCAGCTGTCTCGACGCGTAGGCAATCACCCTACCGTCCTGCATCAATACCGCACCGAGTCCAACTCGTGAGGCATCACAATATACAGTATAGGACCCCGAACCTGTAGGCAACATCAATATAGGGGCCGAAGTCAAAGCTGTCTTGAGCTTCTGAAAGCTCGCCTCACACTCGTCTGTCCACTGAAAAGGGGCACCCTTTTGGGTCAATCTAGTCATAGGTGCTGCAATCAAAGAGAACCCCTCTACAAAACGACGGTAATAGCCCGCCAAACCAAGGAAACTGCGAATCTCAGTAGCGGAGGAGGGTTTGGGCCAACTCCGCACGGCCTCCACCTTCCTCGGATCTACTCGAATACCATCACTCGACACCACGTGGCCCAAAAATGCCACTGAACTCAACCAGAATTCACATTTAGAGAACTTGGCATAAAGGTGCTTCTCCCTCAGAATCTGAAGCACTATCCTCAAATGTTGCTCGTGCTCTTCCCGACTCCGGGAATATACTAGAATATCATCAATGAAGACAATCACGAACGAGTCCAGATAAGGCCTGAACACACTGTGCATCAAATGCATAAAGGCTGCTGGGGCATTAGTCAGCCCAAAAGACATCACGAGGAACTCATAGTGACCATACCGGGGTCCTGAAGGCAGTCTTCGGGATATCTGGCTCCCGAATCTTCAGCTGGTGATATCCAGAGCGCAAATCAATCTTTGAAAACACCTGTGCGCCCTGTAGCTGGTCAAATAAATCATCAATACGAGGCAAAGTATACCGGTTCTTCACTGTAACCTTGTTCAGCTGACGATAGTCAATACACATACGCATAAAACCGTCCTTTTTCTTCACAAATAATACAGGATCACCCCAAGGCGAAACACTGGGTCGAATAAAACCCTTGCCCAATAACTCCTGTAATTGATCCTTCAACTCCTTCAACTCAGGAGGAGCCATACGGTACGGTGGAATAGAAATGGGCTGAGTGCCCGGCAACAAGTCAATAGCAAAGTCAATATCTCTGTCGGGCGGCATGCCCGGAAGATCAGCTGGAAATACATCAGCAAAGTCACGTACCACATGAACAGAATCAATAGAGGGAGTGTCAACACTGACGTCCCGCACATAGGCTAGATAAGCAGCACACCCCTTCTCAACCATACGCCGAGCTCTGAGAAAAGAAATAACACGGCTAGGGGTGTGATCTAGAGTACCACTCCACTCAATACGTGGAATGCCTGGCATAGCCAGCGTCACGGTCTTGACGTGACAATCAAGAATGGCATAATGGGGCGACAACCAGTCCATGCCCAGAATAATATCAAAATCAACCATCCCAAGCAGCAATAGATCTGCTCTGGTCTCAAAATCACAAATGGTAACCAAACACGACCAATATACACGGTCCACCGCCAAAGAATCACCCACCGGAGTGGAAACATAAATGGGGGCACTCAAAGAATCCCGAGGCACACCCAGATGAGAAGCAAAGTAAGAAGACACATATGAAAAAGTGGAACCAGGGTCGAATAGAACCGATGCCTCCCTGTGACTAACCAGAATAATACCTGTGATAACAGAGTCAGATGCAATAGCCGCAGCGCGATCAGGAATAGCATAGAATCTGGCCTGTCCACCCTCTCGAGGGCGGCCTCTGGAACTCTGACCCCCGCCCCTGGCTGGCTGGGCAGGTGGAATGGCAGCTGGAGCTGGAATGATAGCCTGCTGGCCCTGAGAACTACGCTGAGGCTGCGAAGACTGATGAGGGGCTCCCCTCCGACGCCTGGGGCACTCCTTGACCAGATGGCGAGTATCCCCGCACCCAAAGCAAGCTATGGGAGGACACGGTGACTGTGACTGACCGGCCTCACCCCCACTAGTCTGACCCCTGGAAGGACCCCGCGTAGGAGGTGCACTGGAAACTGGGGGAGCATAATAAGGCTCCTGAGGTGCTGGAAGACCTGGAGTACTACCGACTGCGGGCAATGTCGAGTGAACTGGTCGGCCGGAATAACCCCTGCCAAAACGACCGGCTGATGAAGTGCGGGCACCAGAGAAATGGCCCGACTCACGAGACCTCTTGGCCTCTCTATCTCCCCGCTCTCTAGGGAGCATACTCTCGATCCTCCTGGCAATGCTAACTGCCTGCTGATAAGATATATATGTCTCCAACTCTCTGGCCATGCTGGACCGGATCGGCGGAATCAGGCCCTTAATAAATCTCCGCACTCTCTCCCGGACCGTGGCTACCAAAGCCGGTGCATGCCTGGCTAGACGGGTGAAACTGATAGCATACTCCGATACTGACATGGAGCCCTGTCGCAACCGCTCAAACTCCGAGCGCCAAGAATCCCTAAGGCTCTGTGGAACAAACTCCCTCAAAAACAGATCTAAAAACTGCGTCCAAGTCAATGAAGCAGACTCCTCCGGACTATCCAACTCATACGTGCGCCACCAATCATAAGCGGCCCCACGAAACTGAAAAGCAGTGAAGGAAACCCCGCCGGTCTCCACAATCCCCATAGTACGAAGAATACGATGACACTCCTCCAGAAAACCCAATGCATCATCCGAAGCCAAACCACTAAACACTGGAGGGTCATATTTCTTGAACCTCTCCAATCTACGCTGCTCGTCCTCAGAGGCAGCTGGTCCACCTCCGGGCTGTGCTGGGGCGGCAGGAGGCATAACCAAAACATCTGGAACCTATCCCACTGGCACACGCTGCTCCGGTGTAACGGCTGCGGGAGTCTGGGCCCCTCCCCCGGCCTGAGATGTAGCTGCGACGAGAGGAAGCAATCCTGCCTGAGCTAAAGTGGTATACATACTCATGAACTGGGCCAGGGTCTCCTGTAGTGCTGGAGTAGTAGCAGTTGTAGTCGGTGTACCAGGTGCCTGCGCTCCAACCTGGTCTACCTGTGACACCTCAGTGGCAGCGCACGCGGGTGCTGTGGCTGCACCTCGGGCGCGTCCTCGTCCTCTACCTCGGCCCCGGCATCTGACGGCGGCAACAAGGGGCGCGGGTACCTGATCGTCGCGAGTAGCTCGTGTCCTCACCATCTGTGATAGAATAGAAATCAATAGTTTAGATTTTTTATGCCAAAAATGTCGCACGACAAGGAATCCAAATAAATGAAGAGTTTCCTAAACAGTTACATAGCCCCTCGTAGATAAATACAGACGTCTCCGTATCGATCAGCGAGACTCTAAGTAACCGGTCTGTGTCCCGTGACTCCTATGAACCTAGTGCTCTGATACCAACTTGTCACGACCATAGTTCACCAATCGTGAACATGTCGTGATGGCACCCAGTCCCCACGACTAGGTAAGCCTAACACGTTGCGGAATATACCAGTTTATGAACATTTAATAAGAATTTAGCGGAAAATAAGATGAAAGGAATGAAATCCGTGCCGCTTGACACATACACCAATCAAATACGCTGTTTAAAACACTACCAAGACCCGGAATCCCACGGGTAACACGGACTAAAAGAGATCATACAATTGTAGCTCTATGTAAAAGGAGTATCTAACAACGAAATGAAGGAAAATCATCTACTAGCACTAGAATAGAAGGAAGGCCTCCGGATCCGCGTACGTAGCAGATCATACCTCGAGGTCTCCAAATGTACTGCTGAATTACCTAGTATGGGCATGTCCTGATGTACCTGGATCCGCACAACAAAAGTGTGCGGAAGAGTAGCATGAGTACACCATGGCGATACTCAGTAAGTGCCAAGCCTAACCTCGATGGAGTAGTGATGAGGAAGGTCAGGGCCCTACTGAGAGAAAATAATTACAAAATGATAATAACAATAATAAGCAGTTTAAATGATAATAATTCCGAAATAACAACAATAAAGTGATTACTGCAACCGTCTACAATTAAGCTAACAACAAGTAACAAACTCAATTAACAAGTCCAGGACCTGTGGGAATTGAACCCACAGTCCCATTAACAGTACCCCTGGGTCTCCGGGAATCGAAATCGAACCCATAGTCCCATTAACAGTACCTCTGGGTCTCCGGGAATCGAACCCGCAGCCCTTGTCTCAATAAATAATCAATAACTCAGGATCTCCGGGAATCGAACCCGCAGTCCCTACCAATAACTCAGGATCTCGGGAATCGAACCCGCAGTCCCTACCAATAACTCAGGATCTCGGGAATCGAACCCATAGTCCCTACCAATAACTCAGGATCTCGGGAATCGAACCCGTAGTCCCTACCAATATCACGCCGGGTCTCCGGGAATCGAACCCACAGCCCTGGGTCTCCGGGAATCGAACCCGCAGTCCACAAGCACAGCCAATAAAGGAATCCACAGAGAGAATAATTATTCTTAAATATAACTTCACCGAAAAATAGTGCCAATAATTATCAAGGAGTTCAAACAAGGCAATTAGGCAACTAAATAGTTAAGTACTACCTAATCATGCTTTCCTAACCACTACCGGGTAAAAATATCAAATTAACAGCCAAAGACAGGAATATCGCTCATAGAACATTTTAACTAAAGTGCGTTTTCAACAACCAGCGCATGTACACGCCCGTCACCTCGCGTACAAGGCATTTAAACTATCACATAATATCCTAGGGGTGAGAATTCCCCCACGCGAGGTTAGACAAGCCACTTACCTCGACTCCGGTACAAAACCGCTATGAAAAAACTCTCTTGCCGCGAATGTCGGCCTCCTCAAGTGTATAATCTGATAAAAACCAATACAATCACATCAAAATAGGTCAATTGGGCATTACCCAATCAAAATAACTCAAAATACACCAAAACCCACAAGTTGCCAAAACCCGACTTTTGGTACGCTTATCGAAAAATCACAAAAATTATATATTCGGGTTCCTTATCTCAATACGAGTCTAGGCATATAAAATTTACCAAAATCGGACTCCATTTGCCCACTCAAATCGGAGATTTTCTAACATTTAGGCCTAGGGCTCAAACCCACCTTTAATCTCCCAATTTCAGTGAAATAATCACTGATTTCATGATAAACCAACGAATTAAGGTCAAGAAACTTACCCCGATGATTTCCCGATGATATCCCAGCGTTTCCCCTTCAAAATCCTCTCTTGGAGCTCAACAATGGCGGTTTTGGTGTGTTAGGCCGCGACTGAAATGTTCTGGACTTAAAGTCACTGCCAGGCCATTTTACTCTACGCGATCGCAGCACTGGGCTTGCGATCGCGATGCACAAAAATATGGGCGGCCTAATTTTCCTCTACGCGATCGCGTGACCCTAGACGCGATCGCAGTGAACAACTCATCAATACTACGCGATCGCAAACGTACTAACGCGATCGCGAAGAACAAACTCGTCCGGCTCCCCAACTACCCTACGCGATCGCATACTCCCTCACGCGATCGCACTGGTTCAACCTCCAGCCTTACGCGATCGCAGGCTTTACTTCGCGATCGCAGAGCTCAGGATTCTCCGTTACGCGATCGCATGGCCATCTCCGCGATCGCGGAGAGCAAAATTGTTCTGCAGTTATTGCAGCAGAACAGCAGTGCCTTTTGGCACAAAATGGTCCGTTTGGACCCCCGAATTCATCCCGAGTCTCCCAGGACCCCAACGAAAACCACCAACATACTCCAAAACATGATATAAACTCGTTCAAATCATAAAAACACGTCTAACAACATCAAAACCCATAATTCACATCGAATTCAAGCCTAAATTTCTTAAAACTTTCCGAATTGCACATTCTATCTAAAACTCGACCAAACGACGTCCGAATGACCTGAAACTTTGCGGACATATCCAAATTCACATAACGAAGCTACAGAAATTGTCGGAATTCCATTCCGACCCCCGGATCAAAATCTCACCTATCGTTCGGATTCGCCAAAATTCAACCTTCGGCATTTCAAGCCTAATTGAGCTACGGACCTCCAAAATACATTCCGAATGCGCTCCCAACCCCAAAATCACCTAACGGAACTAATGGAACCATCGGATTTCCGTTCCGAGATCGTCTTAACACTGTTCCGGCTACGGGCCATTTTCTAGCTTCAAAGCTCTTATTTAGGGACTAAGTGTCCCAAAATGCTCAAATTTTTAGAACCGACTCTCCCGGCAACCCACAATAGCAGAAACCAACTTGGGGGAACAGTTAAATTAGGGATTGGGGCGAAATTTTCTAAAACGACCGATCGGGTCGTTACAGGGAGGTTGATAAAAATCAATCATTTTGAGATTCTATTTCACTTATTGGTTCAACTATTTGATCTATGGGCGATACTAACTAGTATTTATTGACGCATAAAATATGCACATTACAGTCATTTCTTTTGTTTTTGATATAATTATAAATTTATAATGAAGATGAATGGAAATAGTACTATTAGATATGCATATGGAAACTTGGAAGATGAATGGATTTTAAGTTTAGGTTTATGTCTTTTTGTGCAACTTAAAGAGAAATTTTGATGAACTTACTGTTTGAAAAGGATTGAAA
>JASVEL010009587.1:0-91232 GCA_032618575.1 Nicotiana noctiflora | reverse complement strand
GGCCTTGATCCTATCATAACTAATATATTGTACCTAATCAATAATATACTTTTATATGACTCTCAACCACATCAGTGTATACCGCTATATATGCTCTTAATCTATTAGAAATAAGTGGGGGTCCTAGTATGAACGTATGACATTACTCCCAATATATACGATATATAAACGGATCGTGTTATTTGGCTACTGCTAATGACGTATACTATATACAATAGTTGCGACATATGTAGGCATAATTATTGAACGTCAGAATGGTATAAAATCTTGAATGGACACGTTCTGATAGAAATAAACTATATTGGACCATACCATTATAGGACGTATCATATATTGTAATAGTATATGATCACGTATAATAATTAGGCCCAATGTCCTAACAACCACGTTTATAAGTAATAACAACACGATTTATTGACCGCATGTCAATAAGTATAATAAATATTCATATTTAGTGGACATTGGACAAAACCCTAAACCCTAAACCCTAAACTAAAAAATCATTTGAGAGGCTGATCAACATGAATAAACAACATCATTTCCAATTTATTGGGATAATGGAACCAAAACAACAACCAAGAAAGCTAGAATGGTATAGAAGGAAAATAGGAATGCTGCAGGCTTTTGGGAATGTATCAAACAAGATATGGGGCTTTGTAGATGAAGATCATGGAGTAGATGTGCTTATTAATATGGAACAACAGATGACAATGAAGATCACAAATCTGGATACTCAAATAGCAGTGGTAGTCACCTTTGTTTATGCTAAATGTGATCCTATGGAGAAAATAGAGTTATGGGACAATATGTATTACTTAGCTAGAGATATGTCACTGCCTTGGCTTGTAGGGGGAGATTTTAATGTAATCTGGGATGTAGAGGAGAAATATGGTGGACTACCTGTACCTATTAATGAAATTGAAGATTTCAGGCATTGTGTGAATACATGTAACTTAAATGATCTAGGTTTCAAAGGCAACATCTACACATGGTGGAATGGAAGGGCAGGAGAGGACTGCATTTTTAAGAGACTAGATAGGTGTGTGGCTAATCTAGAATTTCAGCAACTTTTCCCTTCTGTTGAAGTCACTCACCTATCAAAGATGGGTTCTGATCATAGCCCTATGATGCTAAATTTAAAAGATGATTCAGCTCCTATTAAAAAGCCTTTTAGGTTTTTAAACTTCTGGACCAAACAGCCTTCTTTTAAGACTATTGTGAAGGACAATTGGAATGCAGATTTTGCTGGTGATCCTTTTATGTTATTTAATCATAAATTAAAGAAGTTGAAGAAGGCACTTTCATCTTGGAGTAGAATGACATTTGGAGACATTTTTCAGAACATTAAGAACTTAGAGGAAGTGGTGAAGGTGCATGAAGATGAGTTTGAGAAACACCCAACAACAAGTAATAGAGAAAACTTGCAAAAGATTCAAGCTGAGTTTATCAAATTGTTGGCAATTGAGGAGGAATTCTAGAAGCAAAAATCTGGAATTACCTGGTTTCAAGATGGAGATAGGAATACTAATTTCTTTCATGCTCAAGTAAATGGTAGAAGGAAAAGGCTGCAGTTGAAAAGAATTCAAAATGATGCAGGAATTTGGCTAGAAGATGAACCAGAAATGGCTGAGGAAGCAATCAGATTTTCAAAGCTCAATTTCATGAAGAAACTGTGCCTACCAATTTTCAAATATTGGAGTATATACCTACTTTGGTGGACAGTGGCAGGAACACTGAATTGATTCAACAACCAACAAAAGAGGAAGTTAAATATGCTGTGTTTGGCCTTAATGCTGAAAGTGCTGGTGGACCAGATGGTTTTAATGGATTATTCTTTCAGACATGCTGGGATATAATAGGAGATGATGTAGTAGACATGGTGAAATCCTTTTTTAATGGCCATGAATTACCAATATTTATAACTCATACAAATCCGGTTCTTCTGCCAAAAAAGAAGGAGGTGACAACATATGCAGATATGAGGCCTATTAGTTTGAGTAATTTTGTTAATAAGATTTTCTCAAGAGTCATTCATGAAAGATTGGTAACTATTCTGCCTAGTTTAATTTCTGAAGAACAGGCAGGTTTTGTACAGGGAAGGAGCATAGTGGAGAATATCCTATTAACACAGGAAATAGTTACAGATATAAGACTAAGAACCAAGGCATGTCCAAATGTGGTGATTAAACTGGACATGGCTAAAGCATATGACAGACTTTCCTGGTCATTTTTGGCAAAGGTGTTGAGAAAAATGGGTTTTGGGGAAAGATTTATAGGATTGGTATTTGGAATTTTATCAAATAACTGGTATTCTATTCTATTGAATGGGCAGCCATATGGGTTCTTTAAATCAACTAGGGGTGTGAAACAGGGGGATCCTTTATCTCCTACTCTATTTGTTATTGCTGCTGAAGCTTTGTCAAGGGGACTGAATTATTTGCATAAAAATCTGCATTTCTGTGGTTTTGGACTACCTAAATGGAGTCCTAAAATCAATCACCTATCTTATGCAGATGATACAATCATCTTCTCTTCATCTGATGCTGATTCATTAGACTTAATAATGCAGGTGTTATCCTTATATGAAGCAGCTTCTGGCCAACTAGTTAATAAGTCAAAATCAGCATTCTATATGCACCATTCTACTAGTGCACAGGTGAATGACAAAGTCCAGAGAATCACAGGTATTTCAAAGAAGGATTTTCCTTTTACCTGTCTTGGTTGTCCTATATTTTATTTTAGAATAAGAATGGATTATTATCAGGATCTTATAACTAAGGTAATGGACAAACTTCAGAATTTGAAAGGGAAATTGTTGTCCATTGGAGGTAGAGCAATACTTATTACTCATGTCCTACAAAGTATGCCTATTCATTTGTTATCAGCAGTCAACCCTCCAGATTATGTTATTAATAGATTACATAAGATTTTTGCTCAGTTTTTCTGGAGTAATACAGTAGGGATTTCTAATAGGCATTGGGCATCCTGGAATACACTTTGCTTACCTTATGAAGAAGGGGGAGTGGGTTTTTGATCTTTGCATGATATGGCTAAGGCTTTGTTCTGTAAGCTTTGGTGGAATTTTAGAACAAAACCAAGCTTGTGGAGTTCTTTCATGAGTAAGAAGTACTGTAAGAAACTAGATCCTGTTATAGTACCTTGGAGGGATGGTTCTCATGTTTGGAGGAAGATGTTGGAGTGCAGAGATATCATGGAGCATCAGATCTTATGGAAGCCAAAGATGGGATCCTCACTTTTTTGGTATAGCAACTGGACAGGTCTTGGAGCTCTTTATTTTGTCACACCACCAGATTTTGTGATAGATGAATCAGCTCATAATTTATATGATGTGGTGATTGAGGGAGAATGGGATGGAGAAAAGATTAAAGAGATTCTTCCAGATGATCTTGCTACATATATTCTAGACAGTATACAACCACCTAATAGGAGTAATATGATAGACAAACCAGTGTGGATGTTGGAAGAGAGAGGGAATTTCAGTGTAAAATCAGCATGGGACTTCTTAAGGAGGAGGCAACAACCTTACAATGCATACAGAAACATTTGGGTGAAGGGATTACCATTTAAAATTTCATTTTTTATGTGGAAAGTTTGGAGAAATAAATTACCTTTGGATGAGTTTTACAGGAAACTAAGTTATGCAATGCCTTCTAAATGCTGGTGTTGTAGAGAACCTAAGGAAGAAACAATGCAACATTTATTCTTTAAGTCTCCTGCTGCAAGATTGGTATGGAACTATTTCCTTGGACATGCAGGGATTTCAATAGAGGGGATCACAATGCATCAAGCAATCACTAAATGTTGGACTACTAATGTTATACAGAGAATGAAGCCTATAATGCAAGCACTACCATCAGTGATCATATGAGAGTTATGGAAGAGAAGGAATGGGTATAAGTATGGGGATGCTCTCACAATGAATAGGGTGGTGTATCAAGTCTCAACTACTATGCAGAACTTAGTTAAGATTAGGAAACCAAGTATCCAAAATCCTCCTCACAGATGGCCTGATCTGATTAGGGTACTAGAAATATACACTCCTAAGCTAACCTATAATAAGGTGAAGTGGAACTTTCCAGAACAAGGTTGGATAAAAGTGAACACAGATGGGGTTTCAAGAGGGAATCCAGGAAGAAGCTCTATTGCTTTTGTGGTAAGAAATGAAGAAGGTGATCTCATATATGCTTGTGGTAAAGAAATTCAAGAGGGGTCAAACACAGTTGCAGAAGCAAAGGCAATTTTGGAACCTCTAACATACTGTCTAAGGGAGGGATTTATGTTTATTGAAGTAAGTACTGACTCTATGCTATTGAAAAAGGTCTTGGATGGGGAATGGAAGATACCATGGAGCATTAATGAAATAATTGAGGAGATAAAGCAGATGGTGATGAGAGGCAATGTTAACATATCCCATACTTTTAGAGAAGGTAATAGTTTGGCAGATTATATTGCAAATTATGCTTTAGATTATGGGCCATTAGAATGTGTTGAATTTTATGAGTTGGATACACATGCTAGGAGACTAATCAATAGTGATAAATCACAATGTCCATACATAAGAGTAAAAGTAGCAAGGAATTAACAATGGATTGGAAGAATATATCAAAGAGGAGGAACTGGGCAGAAGATCAAGTATTGGAGCATCATAACCAAATCCATTGGGAGGAGATTATGATGCTCATTTGGGTAACTAACTTGGTTTACTGTTTTACAGGTGTTAGTACTATGCTTATGTCTTATTCCTTGATGGGAATTCAGTTGGTGGTATTAGTGCAGTGCACTCATTCCACTGGAGGAAAATCAAGGGAAGACACAAGCATAGAAGCATCAACACTGCTAAGGATTCATCTGGGGACAGAATGGTTAATCATAAGATCAGAAGACCAGTTAGCAGACAACAATATTCCCATTCTCAGGGAATATAGCTGGATGAGGCAACTGGGGATTCAATCACAAATCCTACAAGGTGATGGCAGTCATCTCAAATGCATGAAGCACAAGAGAAACATTAGGGCTACTCTTAGAGCTGATGATAGGAATTCCGTAGTTCAAGCCTCAGCCAGAGGGGAGAACAGTAGGATCATCAGGTGCACTATTGGCTATGCTACAGGAGCAAACAAGCTAGATATAGTTCATTTAAAGTCTACATGCAATCTAACCATAAATTATGTTTTAAGAAAAACTATGGTGGTGGTATTAGTATCTATTGGTACTCAGTCCATCTGGTGGACCTTAGTCATAATTTATAGGCTAGATTAAAGGCAAACAAATATCTAGCAGACTAATCAGGACATCTTTCAAGGATGAAGCAAGCAAGATAAAAAAGAAACAGAAATACATGCAAGAATTCACAAGTAGCATGTTGACAGTTAAAGTTCATTTTATGAATTTTAGCTGGAATATACATCTACTAAAAAATATTGCATGTATAATTACATGGAGATGGACACTTTGGGTCCATTATGGAGTAGAGGAAATGAGGAGCTATTTTGCACAATATGCAGACAGCAAAATTCCCAGTTTCAGGGAATATAGCTGGATGAAGCAACAGTGGAGTCTTTCAGAAGTCATAAAATATGCTGACAGTAATGACAACTGGATGATGCACAGAAAAAACAAATGTCAATTTGACATTCAGTGTGCTGGCAGTGGAGTCCACTGGATGAAGCACTTGAAGAAATTCATCTCCAAAGGGAGGAAAGCATACACTACAGTCACTGAAAATTTGTTGACAGTTATAATTCTACTATGGAATTATAACAGGATGATACATAAAGTGACTTATGAAGGAGAGCATATAAATTGGTCAACAAAGGTATCCAGATGCTATTTCCTAAGGGAGCCTCAGGTGGTGGTATTAGTACATTGTACTCAATCCGCCGGGGTGAAATTGGGGACAGCATCTAAATACAACATCAATAATGCTCAAACAATAAGGCAACAGATGCATGCAAGCATAATTTTTGTACTCTATTATTTAATGATTCTTCAAGTGGTGGTATCAGTACTTTGTACTCAATCCACCGGAGAAGATTGAGGATTTGAGTACATAACAGGTAAAATAAAAGCCAAAATCATTCAAGACCCCAACCAACAGAGCTCAAGAGATAATGAGGGTACATATAGCAAATTTCCCATAACAAAACGAGAAATGCTAGACTATATATGGGGAAAATTAATACTAGACAGAGGCACAAGGCTACAATTAGCAGATACAAGGCAAAAAATGAAACATAATTTCAACAACAAGGAAAGGAGAGAAACTACAGGTAGAAGGAACTTACTTGGAGATACAACCACAAAAAACTTGACATGCAGAATGGAATCCTTTCAGAGTTCCCATTGCAGCAAGTTTCCAGTCCAAGATCTCACATTTGGAGGTCAGCGAGGCAAGCAGCGGCAGCATAGCATAAAAGCCAATGAAAAACAAATGAGCACAAATGTTAATACAGAAAGGTGGAGAAACAGGAACATTAGAAAGGGAAAAAAAGGAGAGAAAAACACCTTTGGCAAAACCAGCTAGAAGAGCGAGGACATCAAAGCCAACGGGAATAGATGACGGCAGAAATGAGTGGAGTCGAACAAAGAAAACAATTATCAGTAAAAGAGAAGGAGAAGTTGATAGCTTTGTAAAAAAAGGAAAAAGAAAGTTTTTACCTGGAAATGAAGATGGCGGGAGCTTGATCACACCAAGGATAGGAGAATCGGAAGATGAGGAAGCAATAGAAGGAAAAATAAACAATATTAGTAGAGAAATGACAGAAAATGAGAAAAGAGAAAGAGAAGAAAAAAGTTACCTATGCATAGCATCTGCAAATAAGGGGGAACACCGCCGGCGGAAGATGAGGAGTCAACAGAAGCAGAGAAGAAGAGAAAAAATGTCGGCCATGGGAGAAGCTTATCGGAGAAGAGAAAGAAGAGAGAGGAGAAGAGTAGGTGGGATTTAGAAAGTGAAGAGACAAAAGGTATCTGGGGATCATTTAGACAAGTCTCTGGAAAGATCGGTATATAAGGACACGTGGATGGCTAAGATGATATATGTATGGTGTTTAATTACAACAGATGGGAGAGGAGGCTACATCTATAAGCCGGATTTTGAAATTAAAGGGTCAAGTGGCTATGTGTGTAATGTCATTATACATTGCCCAGGTGGTTATGAATGTAAGGAAACGGGTAGGCAGTTGGGGTTAATGAAATGGACTTTGGTTCAAGTGGGCTTCAACGGTGAAATGGTCAAAGGGAGAGGGAGATACATTGGTAAGTTATTGGGTCAGTGTCTAATTTTGGGCTTTATGCGAAGCAGACATGATCACTGTAACGACCCGGCCTATCGTTACGGGAATTACCACCCTGTTACCTTGCATTTACATATATTATGCTTTTAAAACAGTATTAGAGTATATCGGGTGAGTTAGGAATGATGTGAATTGAAAATGAAACAAATAGCATGTTTGAAGAAAGCTTGAATATGAAAAGTCAACCAAGAGTTGACTATTGAGTTAGAGTGCTTGGAACCGGATTCTGGATGATTCGACTAGTTCCGGGGATCAATTATGACTTAGGAGAACAATCGGAATTGAATTCGGAGGTCCGGTGTAGTTTTAAGCTTGAATTGGCGAATGTTGAATTTTGGCGAAAACCGGATGGTAGGTGATATTTTGATCCGGGGGTCGGAATGGAATTCCGACAATTCCTGTAGCTTCGTTATGTGATTTTGGATATGTCTGCAAATTTTTAGGTCATTCGGACATCGTTTGATCGAGTTTTGGGTTGAATGTTAGTTTTGAAAGTTTTGAAGAAACTTAGGCTTGAATCCGTGGTTAATTGGTGATTTTGATGTTTAGTATGGTGTTTTTATGATTGGAACAAGTCCGTATCATGTTTTGGGGTATGTTGGTGGTTTTCGTTGGGGTCCGGGGGGCCTCGGGATGGATTCGGACCATCAACCGGGCATTTAGAACTTGGAAAAATTCTGCAGAAAACTGCAGGTTCTGCCCAGGCCCTTAAGCCTTCGCGTTCACGTGACCAATGTCGCGTTCGCGAAGGCCAAGCCTTTTTGTGCATCGCGTTCGCGGGAGAAGGCGTCGCGTTCGCATAGGTCTGGGGTGTTAAGCACCGCGAACGCGTTGCTTGGGTCGCGTTCGCGTAGAGTCGTGGCGTTGTGCTTCGCGTTCGCGGGAGGTCTATCGCGAACGCGCAGAAGAAATCCGGGTGGCTGGGAGTTTGAACATCGCGAACGCGTGGGATGTGTCGCGTCCGCGAAGGGTTACAGGATTTGAGCATCGCGAACGCGTGGCCAGCGTCGCGTTCGCGAAGCGTGAGGCCGAGTTTTTGAACATCGCGATCGCGTGAAGCGAGTCGCGATCGCGTAGAAGAAAAAGTCCTGGCAGTGAATTTAATCCGGAAACAGAGAGTTACGGGTTCATTAACCCAAAACACACATTTGAGCCCTAGAGAGAAGAAAACTCGAGGAAATCACTGAGAAGTCATCGGGTATTCGTCGGAGGTAAGATTCTTGACTCAAAAACATCAATTTATGGTAGTATTAACATCAATCTTCATGAAATTGGGTTGAAATCTTGAAGAAATGTGGCCTAAATATTGAAAACGGGATTTTTGGATTTGGGAGGCCATTTGAACTCCGATTTCGATAAATTTTATATGCACGGACTCGTGGCGAGATAAGGATCGCGTTGGTACTAATTTCGGAATTTTCCGAGCAGTGGGGCCCGGGGTCGGGTTTTACCAACTTAGTGTAATTATGCGAATTTCATATAAATTGAAGTGGGTTATGATTCTTTGACCCGTATTTGATATAATTATTGTTATTTGACTAGATTCTACACACGAGGCAACGAAATTCAAAGGAAAAGGCATCGCGGACGATTCTACGACCGGCTAGAGGTGAGTAGTTTGTGTATATAGTAGCCTGAGGGTTCGAAACCCCGGCTTAGCACATTGTGACGCTAGTAGGGCGTGGCTCGCACACCGTGGCAGGTGCGGGATTGATGATGATTGGGGATTGAGACTTGGTCCATCCCGGAAGTAAATGATATGTTGTTAGTGTTGGAAATACACTGTATGTGATATATTTGTGGGCTGTAAGCCTTGTTTGGGGCCTTGTGCCGATCTGTAGCGTCCTTAGAGGACAATATTTATGTGATAGCTATAATTGCTTAAATCACTGATCTCAGTCCTGGAAATTGAAATCACACTTTTGAAATGCTAAGTCACCGGCTTTTACAAATCTAATAAAGATAAAAGTATTTTTCATAAATTATGAATTGAGAACTGGAATTAAGGATAATAAATTGTTTTGTGACTTATTTGCTTATTGTGGACTGAGCATGGGATCGGGCTGCACGCCGCAGTGGTTGATATGAGGGTCGGGCTGCACGCCGCAGCAGTATTGCGCTTGGGCTGTAGGAGCCCCTCCGAGTCTGTACACACCCCCAGTGAGCGCCGTCGACGTTAAATTGGATCGGGCTACACGCCGTAGCGGTTATGTGCATTGCATTGCATCTGTATTTGTTGAATTACTCCGTGGTAGCTGTATTGTATCATTGTTGCTAGTTCGTAGGAGATTCGGACTGTAGTGTAGCTTCATATTGTGGTATTTTGTGGATTTCTTACTCTCAGCTACATATATATATTTGTTACTCACTGAGTACTTAGTACTCACCCCTACTCCCTGCACCTTTTGTGTGCAGATTCAGGTACTCAGGAGCAGTAGACGGGCATCTCCAGCGTTTACATTGTCATATCGAGTTGCTGAGGTAGCTGCCTACGTTCGCAGAACCTAGCTTCTCCTCTCATTCCAGTTGTTATTTTATATTTTGTATTCAGACTTGAGTACTTCCATATCGTACTCTCTATTTCCTGTTGGGTTTTGTTAGAGGCTCTAGACTTGTGACTCCGGATCTTTGGGAGTGTCAATACTTTTGTTCAGTATTATTATTATTGGAGTTCTTAAACTCATATATTCTTCTTGGGTTGTCCATTTGGGGACTGGTATTGTGTTATAATTAAACTGTTGGTTTGGCTGGCCTAGCTTGATTGTTGGGCGCCATCACGACTGGATTTGGGTCGTGACAATCACATTGGGCCAGGATACAAAATAAGTAATTTTTGGACTGGAATAATATTATACATGCTGATATGGAGTCAAATGAGAAGGACAGATATACTGGGCTCAACTGTTGGGCCTACACGGATGCAGATTAGACTGATAGAGCTAGTTTTATATTATGCATTTTTTAGATACTATTTTGTGATATCAATATTAAGCACTTTGCTTAATTTGATAATAAGTACTATGTATCGTACAAGTTTTATTTTCCTTTCATTACTTTAGACATGAGACATTTGTATTTTTCATTAGATTTTATATATAAAAACTAGACCTAGGCGCTCAGTCTAGTGGATTTATTTAAAAAAAAAAACCCTAAACCCTAAAAAAATAGGTCCACAATTACTGTGGATGATATGTCATACCGTTAACTATGACTACTAGGATTGGATTCTCTGAAGCTCTCACATCTTCGTTATTGTATCGGATGAGGACTATACCTGATATGTGGTACTAGGTCATTAGTATCTGTACTTATCTAATCTGTGAATTTTATTTATGTAATCCAGGTTAATACGGTGAGTTTGTAGTCGTAGGACCTTCCATTTATAAGGCCTCCAAAGTTTAGTTATATAACTACTATCACTATGCATGGATATATAATTATATATTGGGAGTACGATCAGATAAACGGAACTTATTGCATCACGGTCAACCATTATTCCACGGAACATATTGTATCTTGAGTACGACATATAAGAATCATATGTATTATAGCAGGCTAGGTAAAGCAGGTCTACTAATGTATAGGAATAGTCATCGTATGTCTGTGTACCATATTAGGAATAGGCTTACGATTGGTAGGCCCCATTGACCATATGTAAAGGTAATAGCATCACCTATTGGAGACACTATGGCCTATAGATACTACCAATAGTCAAATTGAGTATATAATCGTAACATTGGATATGTGACTACGAATATATACTGCATCGTCGAAATATTGCACTAATAGGACACAAGCATATCGATTATCCACTTATGGTTTTGGAATTGGTATCCTACTTAGGGATATATGCGTATGGTCCTAATCGTGATAAATGCATACTTGTTGGACTAACTATCATAGGCTATGATCACAACGACAACCATACGAATTGGCTCCAAGTCTGAACAAGTAATTGCATTGGATTTATGTAAAGGAGAAATAACCACATAAGTCCACAATGAACAGTTCATATGAACAGTGTTATATGACCCACGTATAAATTATAACAATCATACGATGTATCCGTAGGTTAGGACTTGCGTTTATATATCGTGGTTGTTATTTAGTCATTAGTCCGTTACCTAGAAAATTGACCGTCCATACGCATTATATTCATAGGTCCTCTATGAAGAAGGTTATTATCAATAAATACTCTATGAGCGGAGTCCATATGACTATAGTTAGTCTTTAGGCCTGGACTATATCATAAAGCCTATACACTTATGTAGTCACTAATATTTAGTTGACTACAGTACTATGTGTAATCATATGAAGTATGGAATGAAACAAGTCTAATAAATACGAGTATGGAGATTATGTGGTTGTCGTATACTATTTTCCAGAATCGTATTAGTACAGTATGACCTACACATAGTCCCTAGAATAACTCAATAATCATACGGAAGGTATATCGTGGAGTGGATACTAAAGATAATGGTTTAGAACATATCCCTAGCAATTCCTATGACCCGTATATATAACACGATACGGTCCAATGGCTTGTATTAGCACATAATGTTTAGAGAAGGTACTAAGCCATAAGACTATTCAGGTCCAATCACCTATGGATATACGGCCTAATTATTAGTCCACGGAATCACCTATGGGATGCATATACTATCAACTGACGGTTAACCATTTTAGTTGATTGTCGGTAATATTTCCCTTTGTAGTCCACATAATGGAAAGGGTATGAATACATAAATTCGGTTACTCATCCAAACATTCTATTGGGACTATTCCATAGCATGAATATATTGGGACTTTCTACTTACGTCAGATATGCGTTAGTTAATTTGACTAAGAATAATTTTCCATCAATGGGAAATTAGTTCCGTATACATAACCCTATGTGATGGCTACAAATGATACTAGAAAGTATTGTATTAACTACTCCTGGACTTAAAGTAGTTGAATGGCACTTCCGTTAATATTGACAACCATCACATTATATACTAGTAACCCACGTGGGAAATGCCACAGTAGTTTATGACCCTACTTATCTCAACCACATAAGTCCATATGAGAGTGAGGGTAATAACATATGGACACCGAATATATACTGTTGACATACAAGGAACTTGCATATTGGTATTTCCCTCTTGCCTTCGTTTACCTTGTTTTAACGATTCTAACGATTTTCCATTGTAGTCATAGGAACTCAAATTGGACTACACTCATCATTTTATATCGTACATATAGTGGTATTAGTCCCGTACGGCACTGACAAAATAGGGACTTATAAACATGCCTATAACCGTGTCCAATACCTATGATATTTATACGATTGGTAACTTCAGACTCTAACCGTATAATCCTACGACTACAACCGTATTAGTTAAATGGACTTATGTGGTTGTCGTAGGCCATTGCGTATGACCTTAGTATGAACGGTTGGAACTTAAGCTAATTATTAGTTCCATATACTTCCGTTTATGATCAATATACTCCAATTAGGTATACCATTCAACTAGACTACAATCTAGAATCACGGTAATGCGCACTACTCAGGCCAAAGAATGGTCACTACGTGTAGTAATCGTATTAATATACATGTGAATGGACTTATGGCTCATACAAATCCAGTGGCGGGGCCCGTGGCCTGTTTTACTTATATCCAACTACGCACATGTCTATTCATAGACAACCACCAATGGACATAGGACTTGATTACTTATAAGTGGCCAAAACGATAACAACTAATGGACTGAGACTATTGCGATTAGTGCATAGGAACTCTTTACTCCGTAATTGACCATTGAATATATCCGTAGTACTTAGTAGATCCATAAGTTTGTTCACTACTTTAATTTTGATCCAATGATATAAACGGAGTAATACGATACATTCGATTAATGTATTAAAGGATTACGCCATACCTCTTAATATGATAACTATTAGTTCTATCAAATATATCAAGTATATACACTTCATCTCAATAAACAAATAGTTCAATTACTCAATAAGTCCATCGGCCTGGGTCAATAGCATATGTGAGGTCATTGTTACAATGTGAGATCATAACGTTCATATCGAAGGTCATAGACGGAATCAATGTATAATCCAACTAATATGAAATAGCTAATCGGTCAATTGACCGTCTAAATTTGATCCGTTTATATATCGTATTGGGAGATATTATAAGGCTCCCATATAATTAAGTATGGTGATGAACAGGCGTTGAACATTCCTATCATACGGTACCTAAACCATATATATACTAGGATGCTTATGACTAGGACATATCAAAGTATGGACTTATTGTGGTTACTAATATCGGATGTTATGAGTAGAATATACCCTAAAGTACGTAAGTGTCTTGGGTCAATTAGGAGCCCACCAAGTCATAGGAACTGTATCTATCCGTATTTCTATGAAGTAAATATGACCGGTATTGAGTCCAATACCTAAGTAATATAGTGGTAGAATAAAATAATGAGAAATAACTGCACTTACAAAGGCAAGATGCTACCATTCTTAATCTGGAGGCACAATTGATTCATATGTCACACAATCGTTACTAAATTCTCTTATTAACAACATTAGTGTATAGATTTTGATACACAATATCCTTTACCATTAATAACATGATCAGTAGTCCTACAAGGCTTACCATAAGTATGTAGAAGTACCGAGTGACTTATGATACTAATGTGGGACCTTGTAATTAACGACATAGTATATGCAATATTTCTACCCAAATGTCATTAGCTTATTTCATACGACGAGGACTAGATTGAGCTTATTTCATGTAAAACGGTCGCTTTATTGACTCATGTAAGGCTTAAATCAATTCTTGACTATTATTATATTTTATTGGTTAGGAAATGTCTATTACCGCTTCACTTAATTATTAAATTTTTATTAATTATTTTTGACCTAGATACGGTGCGCACACGAGGTACTTCTTTGAAATTAAATGTTAAACCAAGATACGAAATGTACACATAGTTATAACATAATTATTTTAAATTTAAGGCATCGAGACACGGAATGCATACATGATCTTTTTGTTATTTTAATCATATCAATCCAAAGTTCGTGTATGAACACATGTGATAATATTATATTTAGAATATATAATTATTTTTGTGTCTTTTATAAAGTATGAGATAAATATTTGTATATTTTATTATTATTGTTATTATTATTATTATTATTATTTTTGTCAAAGCTGCACGAACGCATACCGAAATCTTACTTTTTATGAAAAACCATCATTAACAAAAGGTCTCACTAAAGTAATCAAAATTCTTGGTTAACCATTACTGGAATCTTTGTTAATTAGTCAAAAACATCTCAATTAAAGATGAGATAGACGTAACACCAAATTCCCGTTCCTTCAACTTTAATCCTATTAAGCTTCATTTTTAATTCCATTACTTGATGCGATAGAACAAGGCAGCCGATTGTTAGTTTCATTTGTGTATCTCTTTAAGTACACAAGTGGTGGAGGAGTCACTATAAACAAAAACGAGATAAAAGAATAAGAACAAAAAAAAAATACCGATTCCCGTAAACCAAACCAAAAATATCTTAGCAAAACTCACTAAGTTAATGCCAATAAGGACAGTAATTCTCTAAATTTAATAAATATACAGATTTACAATTTTGAAAGTCAAAGACTACAGACTACAATATGTATATCAGCCACAAAAATAGAAATTTGCAATAATTTCGTATAAATCAGTAAATAACCACAGCGGCATAAGGGATTTTTATTTGGGAAAAGAAAGTCTAGACCATGAGGACTCACATCGGAACTTTTGTGAACAATCTCAACATGAACCAAACATTATCTTAATATCAATTCATATTTTTAGGCCAAAGCATGATAATTCGAGCAAATCAGAACCATAAACAGCAGAGATACTAAAAATTCATTCAAACTATATTAAATACAGGAAGGTTTGAGGCTTACCTAATTGGAAGCAAAAAAACAACACAATACCAATAAAAATGAAGATGCAACTGGTAGAGTTCAACAATATCAAATCCAGCAGTAAGAGTAGAATCGAACAGCGACCTCGAATCGCGGCGAAACCTCGAACGAACCTCGACTCTTCTTCAAAGATGACCTCTTCCTAATTCCTTAAGAAGAAGACTGAAACTTAGCTTTATGAATTAGAGATTCCAAGATTTTTTGTTTCAATCTCTTCTTTCAGGTTTTTTGTCAGATCTTTTTTATTTTTTATTTTTTACTTTTTAACAATAGAGATACTAAAAATTCATCATTCAAACCATAGTAAATACAGGAAGGTTTGAGGCTTACCTAATTGGCAGTAAACAAACAACACAATACCAATAAAAATGAAGATGCAACTGGTAGAGTTCAACAATATCATATCCAGCAGTAAGAGCAGAATCGAACAACGACCTCGAATCGCGGCGAAACCTCGGACGAACCTCGACTCTTCTTCAACGATGACCTCTTCCTAATTCCTTAAGAAGAAGACTGAAACTTAGCTTTATGAATTAGAGATTTCAATATTTTTTGTTTCAATCTCTTCTTTCAGGTTTTTTGTCAGATCTTTTTTATTTTTATTTTTTTCCTTCTAAGAGTGTCCTCGTATATATAGATGTGTGGAGAGAGTTAGAGTTAGAGTTGGACTGGGAGTTAGAGTTGGAGTTGGAGTGGGAGTTAGAGAGAGAGTTGGAGTGGGGGATTATCTTTTTTTAAATCTTTCAAGACTTATCCCCATTTTTGTTATATTATTTATTTTTGTTTTATTTATTTATTGTTATTATTATTATTAGTATTTTTTGCTTTTCATTAATTTTCTGAGTTAACTTTCTTATTTAGTTTATTTTTTTATTTAATAACTTATTCTTATTCTTTATTAATGAAGAAATTAGAAAGTAAAATGCATAGTTAAAGATATTAGTTAGCTACCTTATACTTAAATATTATATACATAAAAAAATTATATATTTACATTATAGTTTAAATTATACTAAGAAAACTACTATAACTAACTTATTTATTATAATTAGAAACCATATACGTATATAAAAAGAAAATTCATACTCTAAGAATGTTAGTATTTTTATAGTTTTCTTTTATTAAGATTAGACCTTAAAGAGATATTTATACTAAAATAGTATAGAATTTAGGTGTGGTAAAAAATTAGTTGTTCACAATAACAAAACTTTTGTATATGGACTTATATACATGATCTTATTAATCGTATTAGTCCAATGGACTTCGGTGGTTGTCGTAGGCAGATGCGTCCTAGTATGAACGTATGACATTACTCCCAATTTGTTATGACCAATCGTATTAGTCAAATGGACTTATGTGGTTGTCATAAGAATTTATAACTATAGCATGGTATGGAGATAGCTATTGGACTAATATGATTGTATCTACTTTCCTCATGTGGGCCATATCATGATAATTCTATTACTCCGATGGGTAGATGGCCTCGAGACCTGGGCCCCAATCATTGTATAAAGGGTATTTATGTCATACGTTGATAATATTTAATTAAGAGGACAGAATATGAAAGTATATGTCATTGTGTATACAGACAAGAAGGGTTGCTCTGATGGTAAACAACCCCCACTTCCAACCCAGAGGTTGTGAGTTCGAGTCTCCCCAAGAGCAAGGTGGGAAGTTCTTGGAGGGAAGGATGCCGGGGGTCTATTGGAAACAGCCTCTCTACTCTATGGTAGGGGTAAGGTCTGCGTACACAGTACCCTCTCCAGACCCCACTAAGTAGGATTATATTGGATTGTTGTTGTTGTTGTTGTATGTCATTGTGTATACCTGACCAGTGGACAATAGGCGAGTCACCTAAAAGAGTATATACTAGGGCTTACGAAGAGACCGAGTGGATGCATTTGACTATAGGTAATAACCACCAATAGTCATTCAATCACATATCAATGGGTTCATATGGATACACCTGCATACTAATCATTACTATGGATTAGGTTATGACAAATTCCCACCAACAATGTGATACATAACTCCTCAAAATATCTAACAGTAATATCGGCCTAGGTCAAATGTATACCTCTAGGGCCAGATAAGGGACTTGGCGAGGCTAGGGGACGGACTGGAGATAGTCATCCATCAACGTTAACATAAGAGGGCACGGACAGGGAATGGTTCCTTCGGGGGCCTTCCCCGGGCGTCGAATAGCCAACTCAGAACTGGATGACATTTGATGACTACCCTATTAGTATGTTGTAGTAATAGGACCTTCCATATACTAGGATTTATAGGTTGCTATAGGTCGATGCGTATGGCCCTAGTATATTAATGAAATCATATTCATAAACGGTCAATTACTCAATAACAACCATGATATATAAACGGAAGTTCCTATGACTACAATTTATTAGTCCAATGGACTTATGTGGTTGTCGTAGGCCGATGCGTCCTAGTATATGAATGAAATCATATTCATAGATGGTCAATTACTAAATAACAACCACGATATATAAATGGAAGGTCCTATGACTACAACCGTATTAGTCCAATGGACTTATGTGATTGTCGTAGGTTATGTTCAACTCTACTTTGTGGACTCTTAGTAATGTCACTATATCCAATGAACAACAGAGTTCACCTCTAATATTGGACAGATGCTAATATGGTAGTCATACGACTACCATTTTATAGGAGGTAGTAGCTCTAACGATTGGAGCTAAGTGACATAATAGTAATACAGCGTAAGTCATATAAATGGCCCTACCGTTTGAAGTCCACTTAGTATATTTTGACACTTAGTAATACAATACAATATACTAAGTGGTTGTTGGTCCTATGTCGTAGGCCGATGCGTCCAAGTATATGAATAAAATCATATTCATAGATGGTCAATTACTAAATAACAACCACGATATATAAATAGAAGGTCCTATGACTACAACCGGGTTGTCTATATAATGAAAAAACAATACTCGACAGTGCAATATTAACGATTTCTAATGTATGAACTACATGAATTGCATCGATATGTGGTTGTCAGGAGTAAATACTACCACAATTATCTGTGATTACATGTATATATTGTATGGTGTAGGGCCGTTACTCTTAATGACATCATGGCGATGCGTAGTCACTTATTTAGATAATAGTTCAAATTGATGGAATCTTCATGTGACGACCCAAAGGGTCATCACTTATTTTATTAATTATTTCGAGCTTCTGAGGCCTTGAAAACCTCATTCTATGTTGCCTCGATTTACGTGCATGATCCGAGCATGTAGCCGGAAAGATTTTGTGATAGGAAATATGAATTCTATGAGAAATTTGGATAAAAATGATATTAATATTGATATAGTTGACTTCGGTCAACATTTTTGGTAAACGGATCCGGACCCGAGATTGGATGGTCCCGAAAGGTCCGTAGGAAAATATGGGACTTGGACATGCGTCCGGAGTCGAATTCTGAGGCCTAGAGCCCAAGTTATGAATTTTTTTGTGAAATTGTTTTTGATGTAATTATTAAAGGAAAATGAATTAATTGACCTTGGTATCGGGCTCGTATTTTGGTTCCGATGCCCGGTACAAGTCTTAAATATTATATATGTGCTTTCTGCAAAGTTTGGTGACATTCGGATGTCGTTTGATATGTTTTGAACCTTGAGTTCCAAGTTTGAAAGTTTTGAAAAACCAAAAGTATGAAAATCATGAACTTGAGGCTTGATTTGATGAAAACGATGTGTTATTGGCGATGTGATCGCACGAACAAGTTCATAATGTGTTCTTGATGTTGTGTACATGTTTGGTTTGGAGCCGGGGGGGCTCGGGTAAAGATTTAATAGGCCGTTGGTTTAAATTCTGAATTTTTGCACTGCTGGTTTTTCACCCTGCTGTTGGCTTCGCAATTGCGAAGGTGGCAGCTCAAGGCAGGGTTCGCAAATGCGAACCCGTGATCGCAAATGCGAAGTCCCCTCATGCCCAGCCTTGTTCGCAAATGCGAACAATAGATCGCAAATGCGAACTTCCCCATATCCTGCCTGTGTTCGCAAATGCGAACAATAGTTCGCAAATGCGAACATTCCCATATCCAGCCTTGTTCGCAAATGCGAACAATAGTTCGCAAATGCGAACATCCTCATATCCTGCCTGTGTTCGCAAATGCGAACAATAGTTCGCAAATGCGAACTTGCCAATATTCTGCCTGTGTTCGCAAATGCGAACAAAAGTTCGCAAATGCGAACTTCCCAGCCTTAGCTTATTTTTCAAACTCCGGATATTGGTCGGGGTTCGCAATTGCGAACCCATGTTCGCAAATGCGAACACAAAGACCTGTAAAACACGATTTTCAGTTCATTTCTTCACTTTTTACTAACCAAAAACACCCATTTGCGATTCTTCACGGACTCCCTCTTCTTCAAAACAATTGTAAGTCACTTTTTACTTAATTCTTTCAATTCCTAACATCATTAAACATGTTTTTCAATAGAAATCGAAGGTTTTCATGGTAGAATTTATTGTTTTTGGTAGAATATAGGGTTTTTCATAAATTGGGAAATCGAACCTCGAATTGAGGTCCGATTTTGAAACAAATCATATAGTTGAACTCGTGGGGGGATGGGTAATCGGATTTTGGTCCGAACCCCGAGTTCCGACCATGTGGGCCCGGGGTCGAAATTCACTATTCCGGGCAGAACGTTGTAAAAGTTGTAATTGGCCTTATGAGTTAGTTTGTTGAGTAGTATTGATGATATTGAATCAATTGCATATAGATACGATTGGATTGGAGCCAAATTTGAAAGGAAAAGGCATTGCCACAGATTGAATTGTTCATAAACATTCGAGGTAAGTGTTTGTTCTATCCTAGCTTGAGGGAATAGGATTATGTGCTATGTGCTATGTGATCGAGTGCGGTGTATGGGCTGTGGTGACGAGCATCCATACACTGGCGTCTAGCATGACCGTGAGTCGTTGTTAATACTTGTTGTGAGACATATTTGAAGACAAATTGTTGAAATCCTTGCCGGGTTGTAGAATTTGTTATTGTTCTCCCTTGTCGGGACTTGTTGTGAATTGAGATATTGATTGCCCTTGCAGGGACTTTGTTGAAATGATTATTGTGTCCCTTGCCGGGACGGTTCATGATTTGTTGTTTTCTTTCTCTGCCCTTAACTGTGATTGTTATTTGGGTGAGGAAGAGTGATAATGCACGAAGGGTGATGCCGTGCCTTGATTTATTATTTATGCACGAAGGTTAATGCCGTGCCTTGTTATTGATTATGCATGAAGGTTAATTCCGTGCCATGTTTTATTGATTATGCACGAAGGATCATGCCGTGCCTTGTTATTGAACCATGTACGAAGGATCATGCCGTACCATGGATGTGAGGATGAGAGTAAAAGTACGAAGGGTGATGCCGTACACTTTATTTGCTTATTTAGTGAGGATGAGAGTAAAAGTACGAAGGGTGATGCCGTACACTTTATTTGCTTATTTGGTGAGGATGAGAGTAAAAGCACGAAGGGTGATGCCGTGCAATTACTTGCTATTCCTTGACTTGATATTACTTGTGTTTCCATTATACTTTGTTTTCCTTGAGAACTTATTAATTGTTGAGTTCTTTTGAGATATTCCTTATTGTGTTATTACTTGGTTACTTCTCGTTATTTTGTGGTATACATATATATATTGAACTGCACAGGTTTATGTGGGTGTCTGGTCCTAGGCTTGTCACTACTTCGCCGGGATAGGCCAGACACTTACCAGCACATGGGGTCGGTTGTGCTGATACTACACTTCTGTGCGTTTTTGCACAGGTCCAGGTTACGATCAGGAGCAACAGCAGTAAATCTTTTGCGTGGGAGTTGATCATATTTGAGACCGAGGTAGCTTGCAGACGTTCGCAGGCCCGACGTCTCTCTCTTTACTTATGTTATTAGCTGTAGTCTCTTTGTTACGAGACAAACAAATTATGTTATATTTCTTTCAGACTTTTATATGTAGTATTCAGTAGTAGTTCGCGAGTTGGTGACGCCACGTCTTGGGTAGAGGATTTCAGAATGGTTTTACCTTGAAACTGCTTAATACTATTTCGATAAAGTCTTCCGCACTTATTTAATTAAAGTTACGAAATATTGTAAAAAACGGGATAGTATGAATACAGTGGCTTGCCTAGCTACCACGAGTAGGCTCCATCACGATTCCGAAGATTGGGGGAAAATCCGGGTCGTGACAAGTTGGTATCAGAGCTCTAGGTTACATAGGTCTCACCACTCACGAACAAGCTTAGTAGAGTTTGGGAGGTAGGTACGGAGACATCTGTACTCGTCCTCCAGAGTCTATTGATTTAGGAAAGAGTCTCTCATTTGTTCTTTCTTGTCGTGCGACTTGTTCCACAAATACTGATTGAACTTCTATTCTGTCCTTTCGCAGATGGTGAGGACACGCGCTTCTTCATCCGCTGATCAGCCGCTTGAGCCCCTGGCAGCTCCCGTGAGGGGCAGGGGCCGAGGCCGTATTGGAGGCCGTGGTAGGGGCAGAGCTCAGCCCCAGGCAGCGATGCTAGAGGTGGAGCCTCATGTTGAGATTCGTGAGGAGGTTCCAGCCCCAGCAGCTCCAGTGGGCCCAGCTCAGGTCCCAGAGGAGGTCTTATTTACCCCGGATCTTCGGGAGGCTCTGGTCAGAATAGCGGGTTTTATGGACAACATTGCCAGAGCAGGCTTATTACTAGTTGCACCAGCCACTTCTCAGGCTAGAGGAGGGGCCTAGACTCCTGTTGCTCGTACTCTAGAGCCAGTAGCTCCTCAGCCTCAGGCACCAGTGGTTCAGCCAGCTGTGGCCACTCAGTCAGGTACCACAACTCAGGCCGGAGATGGAGCCGCCATGACTTCTGATTCTTTTTGGAGACTTGATCGGTTCTCCAAGATGTTAACCACTACCTTCAGCGGTGCCACATCGGAGGATCCTCGGGATTTCTTATTCGGTTGCCATGAGATTCTCAAGACTATGGGGATCGTGGAGTCCAATGGAGTTGACTTCTGTACATTTAGGCTTTCAGGATCTGCCAAGACTTGGTGGAGGGATTATTGTTTGACTCGACCAGCAGGGTCCCCGCCTTTATCATGGGATCAGTTTGCAGAGTTATTTCTGGAGAAGTTTCTCCCTGTTACTCAGCGGGATGCACTTCGGAGGCAGTTTGAGCGCCTCCAGCAAGGCACTATGACTGTCACTCAGTATGAGACGAGGTTTGTTGATTTGGCACGCCATGCAGTGGTGATACTTCCCACAAAGCGGGAGAGGGTCTGCAGGTTTATAGATGGGCTTAATCAGCCAATTAGACTCCAGATGGCTATGGGCATGGGGAGTGACATGTCATTTCAGGAGGCAGCTAATGCAGCACGCAGAGTTGAGATGGCTCTTGCTCCGGGAGGTGGTTATTCTTCAGATAAGAGGCCTCGTCATTCAGGCAGGTTTAGTGGTTCTTCTTCTGGTGGCAGGGAATCTTTTGACAGAGGCTAGTCTTCCAGGCCTTTCCATTCCGCCCTTCAGGCTTCACAGGGTGGACCAGGTGATCGTGGTTTTCGTGGGCAGTATTCGGATCAGCCTCCTATTAATGCTCAGCCCCTTCAGAGTGTTCGTGGAGGCCATTCAGGTCGTCAGGGCCAGCAACCCTATCAGTCTAATTGCTGCTATAGTTGTGGTGTCCCAGGTCATTTTATCAGGTATTGCCCTCTAGCAGCGGGCAACTCTAAGCAGTGAGGTCCTCGTCCTATGATTCAGGCCCCAGCTGACCCTCAGCCTGCCCAGCCAGCCGCAGGCGGGGGTAGAGATTATAGAGGTAGAGGTCGAGACCGTAGAGGTGGAGACCGTCCAGCCAGAGGTAGAGGTCAGCCAGTTGATGGTCGTCCTAGAGACGTAGCTCAGAGGGGAGGTGCGGATCCCCGATTCTATGCTTTACCAGCCAGGCCAGAGGCAGAGGCATCAGATGCCGTGATTACAGGTACCATTCTTGTGTGTGGCAGAGGTGCTTCAGTATTATTTGACCCTGGATCTACATATTCATATGTGTCTTCCTACTTTGCACCGTATTTGGCCGTGCCCAGCTATGCTCTGGATATTCCAGTTTATGTGGCTACACCGGTGGGTGACTCCATTGTAGTCGACCGGGTGCATCATTCGTGCGTAGTTATATTTGGGGGTGTTGAGACCCGTGTTGATCTGTTGCTTTTGGATATGGTGGATTTTGATGTCATATTGGGGATGGACTGGTTGTCCCCATACCATGCTATTCTAGATTGTTATGCTAAGACTGTGACCTTGGCCTTGCCAGAATCACCCCAACTAGAGTGGAAAGGTACCTCAAGCCACTCCGTTCGCACCGTTATTTCCTATGTTAAGGCTCGACGCATGGTCGAGAAGGGTGTCTAGCTTATCTGGCTTATGTTCGTGATTCCAGCGCAGAGGTTCCTTCTATTGATTCAGTCCCCATTGTACGGGAGTTTCTTGAGGTTTTCCCTTCAGACCTGCCGGGCATGCCACCCGACAGGGATATTGATTTCTGTATTGATCTGGCACCGGGCACTCAGCCCATCTCTATTCCACCCTATAGTATGGCCCCGCCGGAATTAAAAGAGTTGAAAGATCAGTTGCAAGACCTTCTTGAGAAAGGCTTTATCAGGCCCAGTGTTTCCCCCTGGGGAGCACCTGTATTATTTATAAAGAAGAAACATGGCTCGATGCGGATGTGTATTGATTATCGGCAATTGAACAAAGTGACAATAAAGAATAAGTATCCACTGTGGAGGATTGATGATTTGTTTGACCAGCTCCAGGGAGCGAGAGTATTCTCAAAGATAGACTAGAGGTCAGGCTACCATCAGCTGAAGATTAGGGCGGCTGACATTCCTAAGACAGCCTTTCGCACTAGATATGGGCATTATGAATTCTTGGTCATGTCTTTCGGGTTGACCAATGCTCCATCAGCATTCATGGAGTTGATAAATCGGGTGTTCAGGCCTTATCTAGATATGTTCGTGATAGTCTTTATAGATGACATCCTGGTATACTCCCGTAGCCAGGAAGAGCACGAGCAGCACCTCGGAGTGGTTCTTCAGACTCTGAAGGATAATCCGCTATATGCCAAATTTTCGAAATGTGAGTTCTGGTTGAGTTCGGTAGCATTTCTGGGTCACATTGTATCGGTGGAAGGTATTCAGGTGGACCCAAAGAAGATTGAGGCAGTCCAGAATTGGCCTCGACCAGCTTCAGTGACTGAGATCCAGAGTTTCTTGGGATTAGCAGGTTACTACCGTCGATTTGTAGAGGGGTTCTCTTCTATTGCAGCCCCGATGAATAGGTTAACCCAGAAGGGTGCTCAGTTCAAGTGGTCAGATGAGTGTGAGGCGAGCTTTCAGAAGCTCAAGACGGCTTTGACTACAACACCAGTGTTGATACTACCTACGGGTGCAGGGCCTTATACAGTTTACTATGATGCATCCCGTACGGGGCTTGGAGCGGTATTGATGCAGGATGGTAAGGTTATCACTTATGCCTCGAGACAGCTAAAAATACATGAGAAGAATTATCCAGTTCATGATCTTGAGTTAGCAGCAGTGGTGGATGCCTTGAAGATTTGGAGGCATTATCTATATGGTGTGACGTGTGAGGTATACACTGATCACAAAAGCCTACAGTACTTGTTCAAGCAAAAGGAGTTGAATCTACGACAGCGGAGATGGTTAGAATTGCCAAAAGACTATGATGTTACGATCTTATATCACCCAGGTAAGGCCAATGTGGTGGCCGATGCATTGAGTAGAAAGTCTGCCAGCATGGGTAGTCTTGCATTCATTCCGGTCAGTCAGAGACCATTTGCTCTAGATGTCCGGGCCTTAGCCAATCGGTTCGTGAGATTAGACATTTCTGAGCCTAGCAGGGTGTTAGCCTACACGGTCGCTCGTTCTTCTTTATTAGAGCGTATCCGTGAGAAGCAATTTGATGATCCTCAGTTGCGTGATTTGAGAGATACAGTACAGCGGGGAGGTGCCACACAGGTAAATCTAGATGATTATGGGGTATTGAGATTGTAGGGTCGAGTTTGTGTGCCCAATGTCGAAGGGATTCGAGAGTTGTTATTAGCGGAGGCCCACAGTTTGCGGTATTCTATTCACCCAGGTGCCGCGAAGATGTACCAGGATTTGCGGCAACATTATTGGTGGCGCGGAATGAAGAAAGATATCGTTGCGTATGTCGCTCGGTGTTTAAATTGTCAGCAGGTGAAATATGAGCACCAGAGACCTGGTGGTGTATTCCAGAGGTTTGAGATTCCCGAGTGGAAATGGGAGCGGATCACTATGGACTTCGTTACTGGACTTCCTTTGACCCGGAGGAAATTTGATGCTATTTGGGTCATTGTTGATAGGCTGACCAAGTCAGCACATTTTATTCCAGTATCTGTCTCCTACTTCGTCGGAGAGGTTAGCGGAGGTTTACATTAGGGAGATTGTTCGTCTTCATGGGGTGCCAGTATCTATTATCTCTGATCGGGGTACGCAGTTTACCTTGCGGTTCTGGAGAGCGGTCCAGCAGGAGTTAGGCACCCAGGTTCAGCTGAGTACAGCATTTCATCCTCAGACGGATGGCCAGTTCGAGAGGACTATTCAGATTCTTGAGGACATGCTTCGAGCCTGTGTTATTGATTTCGGAGACTCGTGGGACCAATTTCTACCATTAGCAGAGTTCGCCTACAACAACAGCTACCAATCCAGCATCCAGATGGCCCCGTATGAGGCATTGTATGGTAGGCGATGTCGATCTCCAGTTGGATGTTTTGAGCCGGGAGAGGCTCGGTTGTTGGGTACATATTTAGTTCAGAAGGCCTTGGATAAGTTCAAGACTATCCAGGAGAGATTGCGTTCAGCTCAGTCTAGACAGAAGACTTATGTGGATCGTAAGGTTCGAGATGTAGACTTCATGGTTGGTGAGCGAGTACTGCTCCGAGTGTCGCCTATGAAGGGCGTGATGAGGTTTGGGAAGAAGGACAAGCTCAGCCCTAGGTATATTGGTCCATTTGAAATTCTAGACAGAGTGGGAGGGGTGGCTTACAGGACTAGCTTTGCCGCCTAGCTTATCAGCCGTGCATCCAGTTTTTCATGTATCTATGCTTCGGAGATACCACGGCGATCCCACACATGTGTTAGACTTCAGTATTGTCCAATTGGACAATGATCTATCTTACGAGGAGGAGCCGGTGGCCATTCTAGACCGGCAGGTTCGACAGTTGAGGTCGAAGAGTTATCCTTCTGTGCGTGTTCAGTGGAGAGGTCAGCCTCCTGAGGCATCGACCTGGGAGTCCGAGTCTGATATGCGGAGCCGCTACCCACATTTGTTTCCTGACTTAGGTACTTCTTTCTTTTGTCCGTTCGAGGACGAATGGTTGTTTTAGAGGTGGAGAATGTGACGACCCAAAGGGTCATCACTTATTTTATTAATTATTTGGAGCTTTTGAGGCCTTGAAAACCTCATTCTATGTTGCCTCTATTTACGTGCACGATCCGGAATGTAGCCAGAAAGATTTTGTGATAGAAAATATGAATTCTATGAGAAATTTAGATAAACATGATATTAATATTGATATGGTTGACTTCGGTCAACATTTTGGTAAACGGATCCGGACCCGAGATTGGATGGTCCCGAAAGGTCCGTAGGAAAATATGGGACTTGGACATGCGTCCGGAGTCGAATTCCGAGGCCTAGAGCCCAAGTTATGAATTTTTCTGTGAAATTGTTTTTGATGTAATTATTAAAGGAAAATGAATTAATTGACCTTGGTATCGGGCTCGTATTTTGGTTCCGACGCCCGGTACAAGTCTTAAATATTATATATGTGCTTTATGCAAAGTTTGGTGACATTCGGATGTCGTTTGATATGTTTTGGACCTTGAGTTCCAAGTTTGAAAGTTTTGAAAAACCAAAAGTATGAAAATCATGAACTTGAGGCTTGATTTGATGAAAACGATGTGTTATTGGCGATGTGATCGCACGAACAAGCTCATAATGTGTTCTTGATGTTGTGTACATGTTTGGTTTGGAGCCCGGTGGGCTCGGGTAAAGATTTGATAGGCCGTTGGTTTAAATTCTGAATTATTGCACTGCTGGTTTTTCACCCAGCTGTTGGCTTCGCAATTGCGAAGCATTTCTCGCAATTGCGAAGGTGGCAGCTCAAGGTAGGGTTCGCAAATGCGAACCCGTGATCGCAAATGCGAAGTCCCCTCATGCCCAGCCTTGTTCGCAAATGCGAACAATAGATCGCAAATGCGAACTTCCCCATATCCTGCCTGTGTTCGCAAATGCGAACATTCCCATATCCAGCCTTGTTCGCAAATGCGAACAATAGTTCGCAAATGCGAACATCCTCATATCCTGCATGTGTTCGCAAATGCGAACAATATTTCGCAAATGCGAACTCGCCAATATTCTGCCTGTGTTCGCAAATGCGAACAAAAGTTCGCAAATGCGAACTTCCCAGCCTTAGCTTATTTTTCAAACTCCAGATATTGGTCGGGGTTCGCAATTGCGAACCCATGTTCGCAAATGCGAACACAGAGACCTGTAAATCACGATTTCCAGCTTCATTTTTCACATTTGACAACCCAAAAACACCCATTTGCGATTCTTCACGGACTCCTTCTTCTTCAAAACAATTGTAAGTCACTTTTTACTTAATTATTTCAATTCCTAACATCATTAAACATGTTTTTCAATAGAAATCAAAGGTTTTCATGGTAGAATTTCTTGTTTTTGGTAGAATATAGGGTTTTTCATAAATTAGGAAATTGGACCTCGAATTGAGGTCCGATTTTGAAACAAATCATATACTTGAACTCGTGGGGGGTGGTCCGAACCCCGAGTTTCGACCATGTGGGCCCGGGGTCGAAATTCACTATTCTGGGCAGAACGTTGTAAAAGTTGTAATTGGCCTTATGAGTTAGTTTGTTGAGTAGTATTGATGATATTGAATCAATTGCGTATAGATACGATTGGATTGGAGCCAAATTTGAAAGGAAAAGGCATTGCCACGGATTGAATTGTTCATAAACATTCGAGGTAAGTGTTTGTTCTATCCTAGCTTGAGGGCATAGGATTATGTGCTATGTGCTATGTGATCGAGTGCGGTGTATGGGCTGTGGTGACGAGCATCCATACACTGGCGTCTAGCATGACCGTGAGTCGTTGTTAATACTTGTTGTGAGACATATTTGAAGATAAATTGTTGAAATCCTTGCCGGGTTGTAGAATTTGTTATTGTTCTCCCTTGTCGGAACTTGTTGTGAATTGAGATATTGATTGCCCTTGCAGGGACTTTGTTGAAATGATTATTGTGTCCCTTGCCTGGACGGTTCATGATTTGTTGTTTTCTTTCTCTGCCCTTAACTGTGATTGTTATTTGGGTGAGGAAGAGTGATAATGCACGAAGGGTGATGCCGTGCCTTGATTTATTATTTATGCACGAAGGTTAATGCCGTGCCTTGTTATTGATTATGCACGAAGGTTAATGTCGTGCCATGTTTTATTGATTATGCACGAAGGATCATGCCGTGCCTTGTTATTGAACCATGTACGAAGGATCATGCCGTACCATGGATGTGAGGATGAGAGTAAAAGTACGAAGGGTGATGCCGTACACTTTATTTGCTTATTTGGTGAGGATGAGAGTAAAAGTACGAAGGGTGATGCCGTACACTTTATTTGCTTATTTGGTGAGGATGAGAGTAAAAGCACGAAGGGTGATGCCGTGCAATTACTTGCTATTCCTTGACTTGATATTACTTGTGTTTCCATTATACTTTGTTTTCCTTGAGAACTTATTAATTGTTGTTTAATTGTTGAGTTCTTTTGAGATATTACTTATTGTGTTATTACTTGGTTACTTCTCGTTATTTTGTGGTATACATATATATATTGAACTGCACATGTTTATGTGGGTGTCTGGTCCTAGGCTTGTCACTACTTCGCCGGGATAGGCCAGGCACTTACCAGCACATGGGGTCGGTTGTGCTGATACTACACTTCTGTGCATTTTTGCACAGGTCAGGGTTACGATCAAGAGGAGCAGCAGTAAATCTTTTGCGTGGGAGTTGATCATATTTGAGACCGAGGTAGCTTGCAGACGTTCGCAGGCCCGGTGTCTCTCTCTTTACTTATGTTATTAGCTGTAGTCTCTTTGTTCCGAGACAAACAGATTATGTTATATTTCTTTCAGACTTTTATGTGTAGTATTCAGTAGTAGTTCAAGAGTTGGTGACTCCACGTCTTGGGTAGAGGATTACAGTATGGTTTTACCTTGAAACTGCTTAATACTATTTCGATAAAGTCTTCCGCACTTATTTAATTAAAGTTATGAAATATTATAAAAAAATAGGATAGTATGAATACAGTGGCTTGCCTAGCTACCACGAGTAGGCGCCATCACGATCCCGATAATTGGGGGAAAATCCGGGTCGTGACAAGTTGGTATCAGAGCTCTAGGTTACATAGGTCTCACCACTCACGAACAAGCTTAGTAGAGTTTGAGAGGTAGGTACGGAGACATCTTTACTTGTCCTCCAGAGTCTATTGAGTTAGGAAAGAGTCTCTCATTTGTTCTTTCTTGTCGTGCGACTTGTTCCTCAAATACTGATTGAACTTCTATTCTGTCCTTTCGCAGATGGTGAGGACACGCGCTTCTTCGTCCGCTGACCAGCAGCCCGAGCCCCAGGCAGCTCCCGTGAGGGGCAGGGGCCAAGGCCGTATTAGAGGCCGTGGTAGGGGTAGAGCTCGGCCCCAGGCAGCTACTCCAGAGGTGGAGCCTCATATTGAGATTGACGAGGAGGTTCCGGTCCCAGCAGCTCCAGTGGGCCCAGCTCAGGTCCTAGGAGAGGCTTTATTTACCCCGGATCTTCGGGAGGCTTTGGTCGGGATAGCGGGATTTATGGACAGCGTTGCCAGAGCAGGCTTATTATCAGTTGCACCAGCCGCTTCTCAGGCTGGAGGAGGGGCCCGGACTCCTATTGCTCGTACTTCGGAGCCAGTAGCTCCTCAGCCTCAGGCACCAGTGGTTCAGCCAGCTGTGGCCACTCAGTCAGGTACCACGGCTCATGCCGGAGATGGAGCGGCCATGACTTCTGATTCTTTATGGAGACTTGATCGGTTCTCCAAGCCGTTTACCACTACTTTCAGCGGTGCCACATCAGAGGATCCTCAGGATTTCTTATTCAGTTGCCATGAGATTCTCAAGACTATGGGGATCGTGGAGTCCAATGGAGTTGACTTCGGTACATTCAGACTTTCAGGATCCGCCAAGACTTGGTGGAGGGATTATTGTTTGACTCGACCAATAGGGTCCCCGGCTTTATCATGGGATCAGTTTGCAGAGCTATTTCTGGAGAAGTTTCTCCCTGTTACTCAGCGGGATGCACTTCGGAGGCATATGATAGGACCTTATGGAAATAGGTCATACGTTACCAATGCCATAGTCGGCCCATATTATACTATGATACAAATGGACTTATCCTATTGATGCCATCCATACTAGGACCTCATAGCCTTTAACAATTACAATTCTATTATCCAGACGGGCTCCTGACTATAACAACTTAACAATTAACTCTGTTCTCTAGGGGTCTTTTGACTTCAAAACTTAAAAGGTACGCCTCTGTTCTCCAGGCGGGCTCCTGACTTCAATAACTTAAAAGGTACGCCTTTGTTCTCCAGGCGAGCTCCTGACTTCAAAACTTAAAAGGTACACCTCTATTCTCCAGACCCTAAGTTAAACATAAGTACACCTCATTCCAGGATGAAAGGCTTTTTTAGGATAAGAAGAACTCTTAATTGTTAAAGTTGAAGGTTGATCAATATTTCCATGATCTTTTATTCCTAGTACATATCTGAACATAGTCATCGGGATGATACGTATGATAACTATGTTGGCCAAAACTGTATTATGCATTCATGATAATACTTCTTATGGGTAACGATATAATAGAAATAGGAATATAAGTAGTACAAACTAATTTCATAGACCCAGTATAGTCATACGGGTATTTGGTAGCTGTACCTTCCGACCGTATCTCAATATATTCGTACATTATACCACTCCTATTTAGTATCAGATTGCCTAAATCACATAAGTCCATTATGTCATACGTTCATACTAGAATACCTGTGATCGATTTCCCATTGAGTTCAAAGGCTTACTAGGAATGTAGTCGATACGCATCATATTAGTGAGTGTGGTCACTTGGCGGTGCAAGGGACTTCAACCACATTATTCCATTCATTGAATAGCTTGAAATAATGGCATACACCAAATGCATATTAAGAATGTCTCTTAATATGTTTAATCATGCAACATCGAAAACATCCTATTACTACAATCGTGATTAATACTATGAACAAATACGATATATCAATGATTAGTATTATTTAGGAGTCCATGGATTCGTCCTGCATATTCATAGACTATACTAATGAAATTCCAATTTAGGAGTAACAAGGTCCATTGGACAAAGACGTTCGTATATAAACCACATAATGCTCGCTAATTGATGGTTACATGTATAATACATTCCTAATAATGTCCAATACCTATTAGATAACCATATACTAGGTTGTCGTAGGCCGAATGAGGTGCAGCGCCGTGTGGTTTTGGCATATATTTGTACAACGATACATAAGCATGCGCTGAACGTATGAATATAGAGAAGAAGCATCGGGAAACACATCAGGCTTAGACAAAAGTGGACTTATCAGCTTGATACAATATTGTGCGGCAAGCCATCGACCTAACGGATTATAGTTAACTAGAAAATGGACGACCCTAGTAGTATATAACCTCCGAATATGTTATATACACCTATTTAGTTAATAGTTTAGGTCAAGCTGATAAGTCCACATTGTTATAAGGACCTGATACGTGGACGTCCGTAGTATGTAGGACACATATCGAATACTTGGTGCCGATGCGTATTGAATATGATTTCACTCGTATGTTGTGATATCTATACAGCAACCATTGTATCATGTGCGTTCGTAGTGCTATGAATATGATGAGTGTGGAATCATGTAGAGTACAACCTCAACCATTGGAAATAATGGTTTTAACACAATGTTATTACACGAAGTCATATTAATAGTGAATGTGCATAGGTATCACTATGATAACAATATATATCGTATGGCACATGTCTAATGTAGTATCTCTATTCTCTCAATATTACACCGTTAATTAGCCAATAATTATAAACGTATCTTTATATAGATTTCCCATGTATAGTGTGAACGTAGTATAGGCTATAACGTATGACTACAATCGTTAGCATATACGACTAATACTATTAGTCCTATAGCTTAATTTCATAATTACGATATATATACGGGGTTGTTTACTAACTTAAGTGCTTATTAGGGCTTATGATTATGAACTACAGTGCGGTGAGATTTGTATGATATGGAGTGGTCTCTATGACATAGTTCCCATAAGTCTTGTTTAGTATGGTTGACCTATCCGATGTTTCCGTCAGATATATGATAACCTACGCAGACTAACGGTTGTGTCATAGGAGTTGCCCACATATTCATAGACTATACGATTATAGTTACCGTTTGATGATAAGTCCCATTTTGTACGGAAGGTCAAACGGTAACTATATTATGGAGGTTTTGGTTTTACCAATGCCCCGAGGTCTTATGAATAATTGTATTCATAAACAAATATTTATTGCCACCAACATTCAAATCGTAAATATCCCTAGAATATTGGACCATCTGCTTAAAGTCATATTACCTTATGGGTCTAGTATAAACTTAGGACCTAGATCGTAGCCCAATGGTCCTCACAGTCCGATGCATTAGGTTAGTATAAATACAAATGGACCCTATGTTGATCCGATGAGTACAATCTTGATGCCTAACCATAGGCCGATTAGTCACAGTATTCCGGTCCAATTTATACTATTTTGTGTCACGCACCAAACTCGAGGGACATGACCGACGTCTGACCGGGTAGTCCCGGTCAAGCGGACCTAGGTGCCTTTCTATCCCACGCGTTACCACTGTGTTGATTATTTCTCATAAACAGAATATCTTACCAATTATAACTGATTTCACGATGTACAAACGTAACCATGCAATTGATTCATTAGCAAGTTTACAGTTTTTTTTTACAACGCCCGACACAATATATACATAACACTGGAATCCCACAGTTTACATGTCTACAAAGCCTCTAGGATACAAAAGGGAATACAATACTTGCCGGTAACAAGGCTACGGCTATACCTTACAAAACCAAAATGATGTCTAAAACAAAAGTGGCATGAGCCACGCAGGGCCCCGAGGAAGAAAGGGGCTCACCAAAACGGGCAGTGGAAAATGGAGGATACTACTGCTGACGAGCTGAAGTGCCTGCAACTGATCCACCTACAATCATAACACAAATGTAGCACCCCCGGCAAAAAGGGACGTCAGTACACTGGAATTGTACTGGTATGTATGGACAAACTTTATCCCAAGTAAACTCAAGCCATTAAACAAGTAATCACGATGATAACACAACCAATAAATTACACCAAGAATTAATTAAGCCAGGCAACCATGTTTTCCACATTTTCCTCATTTCAAATAATTCTCAACACAAAGCACGTTGTAAGGTCAACAAGGAGAACAACAACCAATCAATCACGTAAAACACAAGTAGTCAAACAAAGGGGCAATCAGTGCCCCACAGGTTGCAAACTCTCCTGTTGTCTCCTTTCACAATTTCACATCAGTGATTTTATATCAATTTCAATAGCGATTTCGATCGCTTTCCATCGTTATTACCCCGTCCACCCTTATTACCTCGGCCACCCTTTTCACCCCAACCCACACCTTATTTCTTCGTGTTGTGGCGCGCAACCCGATCCTACCATACAGTTTCAAACACCATAATCACAAACAGCAAACAAGGCACTACACAAAATTACAACAAGTTCAAATAAGCAACTTACAAATTGGTTCATGTTCTCAATTACTTTTCTAACCGATGTCAGAACCAAGTTACAATATTTCCATATTCGAGAGTACCCATGAAAATATGTTCAATAATTTACCACAATTCAAGTGTTTCAATTCCTTCCACTATAAACCATGTATGCCATCATAACAGTTGTTCTCAGTTCTTTACCAATTTCGGTTCCCTTTTTATCTTGCGATTCATTTTCCATACTACATCACACATAATTCAAAATCAATTGCATTTCCAACAACAACATCAAAGGGTTACACACAATCTCTCAATTTAACACATACCAAGCAAATTACGTTCATGTGGGAGATTTTACAAGAATCAAAATTAGTCATACATACCTGGTGTCGGGTTTTCTTCCTTTAACCTCCTACTCTGTGCTTACCCAAGTTATTCTATTTTGCCCACCTCGTTCTCGTAGACTCTTACTCCTACTCACTTCTTTTTACTAAAAAACCAAATGCAATAATCATGCATGAGTGTTAAATTCTATTCTCAAAAGCTATTATATGCAAACCTTTCTTTGCCCATTTTAAAACTGAAAATCAGAGAAAATAGTTAGGGTTTTTACCTTGTAAAGATTGGAGAAGTTGAATCTTTGCCCTAGGATCCTTTAGACTAAATGGTTGGAACAATTCTTGAGATAATAGACTTCTCTCTCTAAAACCCCTCTCTTCTCTCTCTAGTTTTGGTAAGAAAGTGTGAGAAAAATGAAGCTTGAAAGTATTTTATTAAAGAAGGGGCCAGGTAGAAAATTTATAAAAAATCTGGGCCGATTGAATTTTACGGTCGCATCTACGATCACAGAATCAACATGTGGTCCGCAGAATGGACCGCAGAATTGCCTCAAAATTGCATATGTTCTATTACGGAATGCGACCAAAATATGGTCCGCATTCTTGATATGCGGTCACAGAATGCACCGCAGATTTGACACCCAAAAATTCTCGAGAAATTATGCGGTACATCTGCGGTCCACAGATCTATTCTGCGATCGCATATCGACTGGATTTTCAACACCATTTTTCAAAACATTCTGTTAAGATCTACGGCAGGAATGCGGTCCGCATAACAGATATGCGGTCGCATTCTTGACCGCAGAATCGACACTTTTTGGAAAATTTGATTCTTTAAATTTTTGAAACTTAAATAACTACCAAGGGTCTGAACCGCGGCGAGCTTGCGAGCCGCGAAGAATTCTACGCATTCCTAACACATTATTCGTCCCATGACACCACAGCTACTAGGTTCTAAGCACGAAAATTTTACGGGGCCTTACATCCTCCCCTATTGAAATCATTCGTCCTCGAATGAGGATTTTGAAAATGAGTTGGTTTTTGAAAAGACATGAGATGCAAACTGTCAAAATTTTAACTAACTCTTATATTTTAGAAAACTTTCGCCAGCGTTTCCATTGTATTATGGACATATCCACCTATCAGAGGGCCCCCGAAACACCTTACCAAACAACAATACAAAATTACAACACTTTCCACAACTTGTATACACTTTCTTACCTCAACGACTGCAAATATTCCATCACATTGTTACAATTTCACATAAACTAGTCACTTCAATGAGTCCTTACCTTATTTAACCATTTCAATACACCTTATACACATAAACAAACAATTTCTAATTTTACACTTACTGTTAGTCGTTTATTTAACACGTGACTCTTTATAAGGCTTCCATTTATCAAGAAAGGTTTAAGTGACACAAGGTAACAACACATTCAACTCATTACAAAATGAAGGAAACTTTACTAACACTAAGAGGGGAAACAACTTGGGCAAGACGATAGTTACTAGGAGTAGAAGGATCGCCTAATTTCTTCTAAGCTTGATCAAACAAATGGGGGTACTTTTCCGTCATCTCTTTTTCTGCTTCCCACGTGGCCTCCTCAACTTGCTGACTTCGCCACAATACTTTAACAAAGGCAACTTCCTTATTTCTCAACTTACGTACTTGCCTATCAAGGATGGCTACCAGAACTTCTTCATATGACAAATCTTCATTAACCTCAATAGCCTCGACCGGCATGATGGTGGATAGATCTCCAATCACTTTCTTCAACATGGACACATGGAATACCGGGTTCTCTGATGACATTTCAGGAGGCAACTCCAGCCTATAAGCAACTTGACCAATCCTTTGAACGATACGATATAGCCCGACATACCTGGGACTCAATTTCCCTATCTTTCCGAATCGCATGACTCCCTTCATAGGAGATACCCTCAAGAACACCCAATCATCGACTTGAAACTCCAAATCTCTTCGACGAACGTCTGCATAGGATTTTTGGCGACTCTGTGCAGTTTTCATCCTCTCCTGAATAACCTTAACTTTTTCCATAGCTTGGTACACAAGATCTGGCCCTAGCAATTCTGCTTCACCTTCCTCAAACCATCAAATTGGCAACCTACACCTTCTCCCATACAATGCCTCAAATGGGGCCATCTGAATTCTAGAATGAAAGCTGTTATTATAAGCAAATTCTATCAGTGGTAAGTGTTCATCCCAATTACCTTTGAAATCCAATACACAAGCCCGCAACATATCTTCAAGCGTCTGAATAGTCCGCTCGGTCTGACCGTCGGTCTGCGGATGGAAGGCTGTGCTGAGATTTACCTGACTTCCCAAGCCTTGCTGAAACTTCTTCCAAAAATTAGCTGTGAACTGAGCCCCGCGATCCGAAATAATAGAAAGTGGAGTACCATGAAGCCTTACTATCTCCTTGATGTACAAATTAGCATATTGCTTCGCAGTATCGGTGGACTTGACTAGCAGGAAGTGAGCTGATTTGGTGAGTCGATCCACTATCACCCATATTGAGTCAAACTATGATGACCCGACCCGTCATCATGTGAGTTATAACCCCGTTATCCCCCTTATATGCTTGTCAATGTTTCAATATGCATGTTTGGTGAGTTTGAGTCAATTCGGATTGAATTTGGTTGGAAGTGAGGCAAATAGTCTCTTAGAAGAAGGAATAGTTGGGAAAAGTCAACTGAACGTTGACTTGTGAGTTAGAGAGCTCGGAATCGAATTCTGATGATTCGGTCAGCTCCAAGAGCTCATTTGTGGCTTAGGAAATCGATCAGACTTGAATTTGGAGGTCCGATGTAGTATTAGGCTTGAATTGGCTAAGGTTGAATTTTGGCAAAATCCGAACGGTAGGTGAGATTTTGATCCGGGAGTCAGAATGGAATTCCGATAGTTGCAGTAGCTCCGTTAGGTGATTTTGGATATGCTTGCAAATTTCAGGTCATTCGGACATCATTTGGTCGGGTTTTTGATCGAATGTGAATTTTTGAAGTTAAACTTAAACTTAAGCTTGAATTTGTTGAAAACGGATGATTCTGATGTTAACGATAGAGTTTTGATGATTGGAACAAGTTCGAATAAGGTTATAGGACGTGTTGGTGCTTTTGGTTGAGGTCCCGGTGCCTCGGGTGAGTTTCGGGGTGGTTTCGGACCATTTCTAGGGCATTTTTAACTGCTGGTTTATGTCTGTAGTAGTGTTCTACGCGATCACGGACAATGGGTTGTGATTGCGGTGAGTAAAATGTGCGAAAAATATTAATGTATCACGATCGCGTGAAATGCTCCGCGATCGCGAAGAAGGAAAATTTCTGTTGCATTGATCCTACTTCGGAAACTCATATGTTTTTATCTACAAGGAATTTTGAAGTGATTCAAAAACAAAAGTAGTAGCCTATTGTGTGTAGATTTCATAAATTTAAAGAAATATGGATTTGGACATTTTTTTCAAAGTTATGGACGTTACACTATAGGGTGTTTGAGAAGGATCTCTAATACACATGTATAAATTGGGAAGCTTATATCTCGAAATGTATAAGGATTCAGGAAAAGAGCAACAAATGAAAGTTATATCCCTATATGTCTAGTTTCCAGAATATCAAACCATATATCATTCGGAGTTGTGTGAAAAACGTTATGACTATTATACTGAAGCCTGCCCGGAGGAACCAGAATTTGTTCACCGCGATCGCGAAGCATTTCCCGCGATTGCGAAGGGTAAATTTTGGGCCAAAAATTTTGTTCTCCACGATCTCGGAGCTATTCCCGTGATCGCGATGAGTAATATGCCTGGGAAGAATATATTTAAAATATTTCAGTCGCGAAATCAACCCACTTTTCCACCATTTTTGTCATTCTTGAGAGCTTTTGGACGAGAATTTATGGGATTTCATCGGGTTATCATCGGAGGTAAGTTTTATGGTTCAATTATGTGTTTTTATCTTAGAATCCTTCTCTATTTCACTGAAATTGAATGGGGGAATTTAGCCCTAAGCCTGGGTTATGGTAAAACATCGATTTGAATGGGCAAACGGAGTCCGATTGTAAGGCCCCGTAAAATTTTTGTGCTTAAAACCTAGTAGATGTGGTGTCATGGTCCGAATAAGGTGTTAGGAATGCGTAGCTAGCATTCAGATGGCCCCGTTTGAGGCATTGTACGGGAGGAGGTGTAGGTCGCCAATCGGATGGTTTGAGGAAGGTGAAACGGAATTGCTAGGGCCAGATCTGGTGTACCAAGCTATGGAAAAAGTTAAGGTTATTCAGGAGCGGATGAAAACTGCACAGAGTTGCCAAAAATCCTATGCAGATGTTCGCCAAAGAGATTTGGAGTTTCAAGTCGATGATTGGGTGTTCCTGAGGGTATCTCCTATGAAAGGAGTCATGCGATTCGGGAAGAAAGGGAAATTGAGTCCTAGGTATGTTGGGTCATATCGGATCGTTCAAAGGATTGGTCAAGTTGCTTATAGGCTGGAGTTGCCTCCTGAGATGTCATCAGTGCACCCGGTGTTCCATGTGTCCATGTTGAAGAAAGTGATTGGAGACCCATCCACCATCATGTCGGCCGAGGCTATTGAGGTAAAAGAAGATTTGTCATATGAAGAGGTTCAGGTTGCCATCATTGATAGGCAAGTTCGTAAATTGAGAAATAAGGAAGTCGCCTCTGTCAAAGTATTGTGGCGAAGTCAACAAGTTGAGGAGGCCACGTGGGAAGCAGAAAAGGAGATGAAGGAAAAGTAACCCCATTTGTTTGAGCAAGCTTGGAGAAATTAGGCGATCCTTCTACTCCTAGTAACTATCGTTTTGTCCAAGTTGTTTCCCTCTTAGTGTTAGTAAAGTTTCCTTCATTTTGTAATGAGTTATATGTGTTGTTACCCTGGGTCACTTAAACCTTTCTTGATAAATGGAAACCTTATAAAGATTCATGTGTTAAATAAACAACTAATGGTAAGTGTAGATCGATAATTGTTTTTTTATGTGTACATGGCGTATTGAGATGGTTAAATAAGGCAAGAACTCATTGAAGTGACTAGTTTATGTGCAATTGTAACAATTTGATGAAATATGTGCAGTCATTGAGGTAAGAAAGTGTATACAAGCTGTGGAAGGTGTTGTAATTATGTATTGTTGTTTGGTAATGTGTTTTGGGGGCCCTCTGACCGGTGGATATGTCCATAATACAAAGGAAACTCTGGCGAAACTTTTCTAAAATATAAGAGTTAGTTAAAATTTCGACAGTTTGCATATCATGTCTTTCAAAACCAACTCATTTTTTTTTCAAAATCCTTATTCGAGGACAAATGATCTTAAGGGGGGGGAGGATATAAGGTGATTGCGGCAAACTCAACCCGAAGGTATGAGCGGGCATAAATACTCTTACCCGAATAGTGGTTCGGGGTCAATTCCTCGGGGAGTTAGATATTGGAGTGAATAATTATGTTGCACTAGTATTGGATTTTAGCTTCTAGTTTATCTTCAAGCATTTTTGGTGTTTTCAGTTTATAAACTGTTGTATCAACTACTATTGTGTAATCTAAATTATGCTAAGGCTATTTCTAATTGTAATTTGCAAATGGGAAAGGGGACTAGGGAGGTAGCTTATACCTAGGTGGAATAACTAATGGGTATAGAAATTCAACACGAAGATGATGTATGGGATTATCGGATAGCCGTTGCTATATGCATTCATTCTCACACCTCTCGGTAGAGAGAACAATTTTGCCCAGTTGACTCTCTCGAGACCAATTGGGTAGGGTAATTTGCCCAAGCAACTCTAGGCTCAAGTTGGATAATTACTCTCTCGAGATTTATACCCGTTACTTGGGACTACCATTCTCATGCGTCCATCCCAAGTTCTTGTTGGGATTGATTGAGGGGTTTTAGAATCTCTTTCTCAAGTAGAGACCAAACCCACAAAAAATAGATTCCATGTTTGCAACCACAAAATCCCAATTAAATACATTCAATCAACCCAAAACCAATCACCCATAATCATTCTTGCATTTAGTAATCTAACCCATCAATTACCCACACTAGGGTTGGGCTACAACCCTAGCTATGGGTTTAGCTAGCCATAGAAATTGAAGAAGATGAAGAAATTAAAGATAAAATTGACATGGTAATTAATTGTAATTGAAATCTAATGTTAATCGAGTACAAAATTGCCCAAAATAGGCGTATCTAAGAGTCTCACGAGCTCAGCCGTCACTGTGTAGTATCTAACATAACCTAAAAAAGAAAAAGAAGCTATTTATACTACCCTGAAATTTCCGGACAAAAATACTCCTGCGGGACTCACGCGGCCCGCACACTTTTGTCGTGCGGCCACATAGGGTAATTGGGCTACTGAAGATCTGCTGTTGGAACAGGTCACGCTGACCGCATACAATAGTCACGCGACCGTGCATGTACATTAGCGCGGACCGCGTACATTTGTCATGCGGCCGCACTTGAATAAATCCCTTGAAAACAACTCTCTGATCCTTTACCCACGTGGGCCGCACTGATATGGCACGCGGGTGCGTGGGACTTGTTCCTTAGACATTTTTCTGCTCTGGTCTTCTTCATTGCGGACCGCACACTTGTGGACGCGGTCCGCGTGGATCTGCGTGGGACTTTAGCCTTCTCTGATCATTCCTGCGCGGCCGCACACCAAATCAGTGCGGTCCGCGCAGTGAGAGCTAGGAGTCGTTCCTTCTATGAACCATCCTGTGTGGCCGCACACCAAAACAGTGCGGTCCGCACAGGCTTCCTTGAAGTCCTTCTACTCTTCTTTGACGCTTTACCGGTTTCACTCCTTTTTGAGCCGCTTTGACGATATTCATCCTTTTTCGCTCAAACCTGCAAAATAGCGCACTTGTAAGCAATTCAAAGCTATTTAAACACATTTTATGCACAAAGCTAAGGCAATAAGGGGTTTAAGAACATGCAAAATTCCTAGTTATCAAATCCCCCAAACTTAAACCTTTTCTTGTCCTCAAGCAAGTCAAAACTAAGACCTAACCTTCAGAGAAAAAACAACAAAATACCTCTATTTGTCCGGGGGTAACCTCACAAACATCAATTGGGACTAACAATTGCCCCTAATGCAAATGTATCATTGACACCTTTTTTTGAAAATTTTGAAGCTTTTTGGTTCAAGTGTGACACAAGAGCTTCGAGGGTTGACTCGATCCATCAAGGAGCCTTTCTCAAAACACTTTGGTTATTGTGGACCCTAAACTCATACATCTTCGGCTCTCCCTAAGTGCACCTCACCTTTTCGGGTATTTGCACTCAAATCAATATGGAGAATTTCACACTCGCTCTCTCAAAGAAGAGACCCTAAGCCCGACGCTAGGTACCACATGCTTGCCCTTTATGTAAGTATCCACTAATGTAGGCTCTTCTCAACTTGAGATCATATAGGACTTTTTGGGAGTCATTGTGAAAGCTTTTTGGGTAGGGTAGGAATTTGGCTCTTAGTGGTTCAACCTTCCCTAAAGCACTTCTTTTGATTCATTTATGGAACACCTTTTTGACTCTTTTTGACATTTCCTCTTTTAAGGGGTGAAAGAGAGGCACCATGGCACTCTTCCGTTTTTCAGTTGACGCTTCTTTCTTTGATCATTTTATTCTCATTCTTCCTTCTTACCTTTTCACTTCTCAACTCTTTTTTTTTTTCCTTTTTTTTGGGTCTTTTTCAACTTTTTGCTTGTTTTTCTCTTTGTTTCCTTTTTCTTCATCCCCTTTCTTTTTCTTATTGCTTTTTGTGCCTTTTTGCCACATTGGTGCCTTTCTTGTTCTTATCTTGTCTTCCCCCCCCCCCAAACTTATACTTTTGCAATCACTTTAAGGGAAGATTTTTGGGTGCCAAGAGAAGGTCAAAATTGGGCATAGGCTTGCACTTTGGTTTATGAAGAAATAAGGTTTTAGGCTCAAAAAGGGTGACTAGGGATTCATTTATTGGTAGGTCGGAAGGAATGATTCACGGTATGTTCATTTGGATCAAAGATAGCCTACACTCACTTCTCAAGTCAAGTTTCACCTAGGATTTCGCCTCAACAAACATTCGGGGCAAGTTCTAGACCATTGGTACGGTCCTTGGGCTCATAATTCGATTTCTCACCACACTTACACTCAGAGATCACCAAAAATGGAGTCGAAGAAGGCCCACAAGAACCTCGGAATAGATTCAAGCACACTTTGGTCCATATGACCAATCGATGGTTGTTCGATCAACACAAGATTCTCAAGGCCACAACTTTCACCAATCTAGACACAACTTGATGTCTTTGACCATAAGATCGGAGACAAATGTGCTAGGCACAAGTGAAGTTCGCCCGAGGTACCCTTAACTAACAAAAAGTTTGAAAATCAAAAAGAATAAGAAAAAACTGACTCAACCCTTAAGAAAGTTGTCACGCTATCTATCATATGGAAGAGCCACCCGGTTCACACAGCACTTTACCCTTGGAAAGAACCGTGGCATTAAGAAAACCAAGGGTTTATTGAAAGCTTAAAACAAAATCAAATGATTCTACGAGAATAACCAAAAAGTGAAAAGTCAAATGAATATGAACAAAGATAGATCCGAATATATAATCAAAAGTGTTCAAAATGAAACTAAAGTAGATCAAAGTGTTAAAATATATACAAATACTACGTCTACGAATGTACTGAATGTAATCAAATATATATACAGTCCAAAATCAAAAACAGTAGGGCACACCCCCACGAATAAGAGCTAGCATTGTCCCAAATGCTAACTATCAAATAAAGCACAAAGAAAGGATATAGATGGCCCATCATGCCTGATCAACTGGATGACTCTGACTGGCTCCCTCATCCGCTGTTGTGGTGGGGACCTCAGACTGGTCCCCAACCTGCTGCTATGCTGCTGGGACAGGTGCCTACTCTGGAGGAGGCTCATCTGCTGTTGTGGGTGCTGCTGTGGGTGAACTGGAGGACCCCTCCTGCTGCTCAGGAGCTACCATGATCACCACTCCCTCGGTGTTGGGGAGCTTCCTCTTCTTGCGTGGCCTGGGCTCCTCTTGTGGCTGCTCCGCTTGTGGCTCTACGGCCGACTCACCAAATAATAGATCCAGGGGCAACTGATCAGCTACCAACTTGTCCATCTGCTCCTTTAGAGTTGCAACCGACTCCGTCGAGGCCTTGGTCTTCCTTAGCTTCCTATGCTCCCTAGAAAGCCTCTTGAGTGCCTTGCTATGTGAGTCAACCGCCTCAGCCAGACTATCCTGCTTCTTCATTATCTTTTCCTGGTTATCCAGGATCTTCTTCAATGTGTCCTCAATAGAAGCTGGGACCTCCACCGTCACTGGTGCACTATGGGACTGAACCACTATCGTCAAAGTAGACAACTTGGATGTCGCAGCTGACATCCAGTTGTTCAAACTGGTCAATGTGTAGGAAAACTGGTTGGCAGTGAACCGGTGCGTCTTGGAGACTGGAATCTCCGGATCAGCTGTAGATGAGGAGGGTGCTGTAGATGGACCCGGAGGGAGTAAAGTGGCCTGCTCAGTAGTAGTGATAGCTGGCTCCTCAGACTGGCCAGTTGTGGTGGAAGTGGTGGCTTGGCTCTTCTTGGCCGTCTTAGGGTTGTCCGGACCTTTTTGATCATACCACGAATAATCCCCCGCCGGAGGCACCAGAACATCAAACTTCTTTCTTTTCACTTTCAGCTCTCTGAAGTACAATGTCAATGTGTTGGGGAAGGGGTAGTTCGTCTTTGTCTCGTGGGCCACATTTGAGATGACCTTATACATGATATTTCCCACATTCAGTGGGAAGCCGGCCATGATCGAAGCTACCAACACCGCTCTATCAATCGGAATTGAATGGTCATGAGTGGTGGGATCCAGACGGTTGCAGACAAAGGTCAACCACCCTTTTGCCTCGAAGCTGAGGGTGTTCCTGTAAATCTTCTCTTGTTCCTTTAGCCACACCGGAATAGTTCCGAGAGCAGCTAGCACCTCTGCTAACCAAGGTCGGGCCTCCTCCTTCTGGGCTAACTTCTCCAGATATTGGGATTCCTCTTCATCTGCGAACCCCAAGAATTCATTGAGTGACTTCCCATCAAACAACAGAATTTGATCCCTCACTTTTGTGGCGGTGGAATCCCGGACTAGATGGTGGATGTTGACATAGAACTCTTTCACCATGTGCTCATTTGCATTCTCCACCCGCTCCTTAAAGAAGCTCCAATCCTCTCTCGTATGGAACTGTGCTTGCACATGAGGGTTGTGCGGAAGCAAGTCCACATCTATGAATCTCCTCTCCGGGATCAATCTCCTCTTTGGCCACCACTCTCTGAACTTGTGCCATGCCAGCTGACTCACAAACCTATCAGTCCACACATTAGGGTCCCTAGTCCGCTCTATACCACCCACCTGTGGCTCACCTCCCTCTGCCTGTCCTCCACTCTCCCCTAATAGTGAAGCTGTGAGAGAAGTGGAGTACTCATCATCACTATTCTTCTTCTCAGCTCGAGACTCATCAGACGAGTCCGAGACTACATTTACTTGCTTAGAAGTGGCAGCTATGGGTTGGTCTTTTTCTCGGAGATGAGGAAGCCATGTTTGGTACTGAGATGGACATGTGGGAGGGGGCAGACTCTGAGGTGATACTTCTGGAAGGAACGTAATCACTCCCCGTGGAATGAGAGGCCGCTCGGTCAGCTTCCCGAATTATCTTTCGGGTTTTCTTAATGTTTTCCCGGACCTCCGGGGTGAGTTTTAAGATCCTTTTACCCTTGTTCCCTCGGGAGGGACCACCCCTCCCAAGTTGTTTACCCCCACGTTGTGCTAGGTGTTTCTTCGTCATTGCCTGCAAAAATACAATCTAATTTGGTTAGTCGAAGCACGTGAGCAGTATACAATGGCAAAAGAATATATACAGAATAGGCACAGTGAAGAACAGAGGACATACGGACCGCAATCTTTTGCCACGCGGTCCGCATAGGTTAAACAGCAACATGTAATATCCTCTGAAGTTGACCCACGCGGACCGCACTGATTTGCATCGCGGCCGCGTGAGGTCAACGCGGACCGCACACTTTTTCCACGTGGTCTGCACAAGCTGATCAACTGATGAACAAAGTCTCCGAAGTTGACCCACGCGGACCGCACTGATTTTCATTGCGGCCATGTGAGGTCAACGCGGACCGCCCAGAAATGGACGCGGTCCGCACAGAAGAAACAACCAATTTCCCAATCTCTGAACCTTGGGCACGCGGTCCGCACTGATTTGGACCGCGGCCGCGTAGGTATGGTTCCTCTTGAAGGTCAAGCACGCGGACCGCACAACAAAAGTGTGCGGCTGCGTAGGGCAAAAACAAAACTGACAAGGTACCTTTTTGTTCAATTTAGTCCATTGTGTTCAATATCATGTGTCCTAGGTGTCCCTACTCAGTTATTTTAACAAGGAAACTTAGCCCTAATTCTATAATTAGCATGCTTGATCCTAATATTATCAATTAAAAGAGGGAAAATTTAAGAAATTAAGAAGTTATTCTAATTATTGATTAATTTATATACACTATAAAGTAATGAAATTAATGAATCAAAGATGAAATGTTACCAAGAGTAGTTGAAGTTGAAATTGAAGCACAAAAGACGGGAATGAACAGTGAAATTGATCTCAGAAGGAAATTTGGCCAAAAGGTTTAATGAAGGCCAGGGTCCCTATTTATAGAAAAAGGTGTGGGACCCTTAACTTACCCACCTGCGCGACCGCACACTTTTGGCACGCGGACCGCGCAGGATTTAACCTGTGTTCGTTTTGCCCAGCAAAGTCACGCGAACCGCACTAATTTGTGTTGCGGTCGCATGACAATCTTCAAAAACCTTCTTGACTGATGAGTTTCCACGCGGACCACACTGATATGGTGTGCGGCCACGTGGCCAATCTTCAGAGACCTGTTATTTTTCATCTTCCCTTGTCAACCCCACGCGGACCGCACACCTTTGGTACGCGGACCGTGTGGGTCTCCTTAGGCTCAGATCATTATCTCAAACAATCCACGGGGACCACACTGATTTGTTGTGCGGCCACGTGGCCAAACTTCAGAGAACTGGTCACTTTTGTATATCTCCCTGCATTATTTCAACATACTCCATGCAACACTTCACACACGGTTAGCTCAAAAATCCTATCTTACTGATGAAGAAAACAAAGAAAGAGAAAAAGACATGGGTTGCCTCCCAAGAAGCGCCTGATTTAACGTCGCGGCACGACGTAAGTTACCATTCCATCACTTCAAGTGCAAGAGTGCCACAACCTGGCTGTCATCCGGCTTCCCCAAATAGTGTTTCACCTGATGCCCATTAACTCGAAATATTTCACCATTCTTGTTCTTTAAGTCTAGAGCTCCAAACGGGGTCACACCTACTACCTCAAAAGGGCCACTCCACTTTGACTTGAGCTTTCCCGGAAACAACCTCAACCGGGAATTGAAGAGAAGAAACATGTCACCAACCTTGAACTCCTTGCTTCGAGCATATTTATCGTGAAGGTACTTCATTTTATCCTTGTACAAGGACGAGCTGGAGTATGCATGAAATCTAAACTCGTCAAGCTCATTCAAATGATCAACCCGGAGATTAGCCGCTACATCCCATTCTAAGTTCAGGTTTTTCAAGGCCCACATCGCTTTATGTTCAAGCTCTAATGGAAGATGACAAGCCTTACCAAACACCAATCGGTAATGAGACATACCAATTGGCGTTTTGTAGGCCGTGCTATAAGCCCACAAAGCATCATCTAGTTTCTTGGACCAATCGGTCCTATTTGCATTGACCGTCTTAGACAAGATGCTCTTGATTTCCCGATTTGAAACTTCAACTTGACCGCTTGCTTGGGGATGGTATGGAGTAGTGACTTTGGGATTAACACCATACTTGGTCAACAATGAATCGAAAGCCTTGTTACAAAAATGAGAGCCCCCATCACTAATAATAGCACGAGGGGTCCCAAATCTTATAAAGATGTATTTCTTCAAAAGGTTCACAACACTCCGGGCTTCGTTGTTAGGAAGAGCCACGGATTCTACCCACTTCGAAAAATAGTCCACTGCTACCAAAATATATATGTTTCCACAAGAACTCACGAAAGGTCCCATGAAGTCAATGCCCCGCACATCAAAAATGTCAACTTCTAGAATGGTGTTTAGAGGCATCTCATCTCTCTTTGAAATCCCACCAGCTCTTTGACATGCATCACAGCTCTTCACTAAATCACTAGAATCCTTGAAAATTGTCGGCCAATAGAATCCACAGCTCAAGACTTTGGAGGCCGTCATCACTCCCCCATGATGACCACCATAGGAAGAGGAGTGGCAAGCCTCCAAGATGCTCATTTGTTCGCTCTCCGGGACACACCTTCTAATCACTCCATCCGTGCAAATTTTGAAAAGGTACGGATCATCCCAATAAAAGTCCAAACTATCCCGCTTTAGCTTTTTCTTTGGTTGGAAGAGAGCTCACATGGAACCACACCGGACACAAGGTAGTTGGCTACATCGGCGAACAATGGCATATCATTCATTGACACTGCAAGGAGTTGCTCATCCGGAAAAGAATCATTGATTTCAAGGCCGTTGGATGGCCTCCCCTCCTCCTCTAGACGAGACAAGTGGTCTGCCACTTGATTTTCGCTACCTTTTCGGTCAACAATCTCTAGATCAAATTCTTGAAGTAGAAGTACCCATCTCATCAATCTTGCTTTGGAGTCCTTCTTTGTCATCAAGTACCGAAGGGCGGCATGATCGGTGTGGATTATCACCTTAGCCCCCATAAGATAAGGACGAAATTTTTCCATGGCAATTACAATGGCTAACAACTCCTTCTCTGCGACGGTATAATTCCGTTGAGCCTCATTCATCATTTTACTTGAGTAGTACACTGGGTGGAACATCTTTTTGAGCCTTTGGCCAAGTACCGCACCAACCACCACATCACTTGCATCACACATTAGTTCAAAGGGCAAATTCCAGTTGGGTGCGGTAATGATGGGGGTAGTTGTCAATTTATGCTTCAACAACTCAAAAGACTCCATGCATCTCTCATCAAAACAAACTTTGCATCCTTCTCCAAAAGTTTACACAAAGGGTTCACAATCTTGGAAAAATCTTTGATGAATCGCCGATAGAACCCGGCGTGCCCTAAGAAACTCCTCACCCCTTTGACAGAGTTAGGGGAGGGAGCCTTTAAATGACTTCAATCTTTGCCTTGTCGACCTCAATACCATCTTTCAAAACTTTGTGCCCCAAGACAATTCCTTCTTTCACCATAAAGTGGCACTTTTCCCAATTAAGCACCAGGTTTGTATCATCGCATCTAGCCAATACACTGTCCAAATTTGCCAAGCAATTATCAAAGGAATCTCCAACTACACTGAAATCATCCATAAATATCTCGAGAATGTCTTCCACCATGTCGGTGAAGATCGCCATCATGCACCTCTGAAAAGTGGCTGGGGCATTACACAATCCAAATGGCATTCGAGAGAAAGCGAATGTGCCATAGGGACATGTAAAAGTTGTCTTCATCTGATCCTCCGGGGAAATGAGGATTTGATTGTACCCAGAATAATCATCCAAGAAGCAATAATAAGCTCTACCCGCCAATCGGTCCAACATTTGATCCAAGAACGACAATGGAAAATGATCCTTCCTTGTCACCTTGTTAAGCTTTCTATAATCATACAAACTCTCCAACCCGTAACAGCACGAGTAGGAATTAGCTCATTCTTTGCATTGGTGACAACCGTCATGCCACCCTTCTTTGGAACATATTGGACCGGAGAGGTCCAAGAACTATCCGAGATGGGGTAGACCACCCCGGTATCCAACCATTTTATAATCTCCTTCTTGACAACCTCTTGCATAGCCTCGTTCAATCTTCTTTGGTTCTCTAATGATGGTCGAGCATTCTCCTCCAATATTATTTTGTGCATGCAAAACGCGGGGCTTATTCCCCGAATGTCCGCCAAAGTCCAGCCAATCGCTCGCTTCCGCTTTTGTAAGACCGCCAAAGTGGCGTCAACCTGCATGTTAGTCAAGCAAGAAGAAAGAATGACTGGCAAAGTGAAATTGGGACCCAAGTACTCATACATGAGGTGAGGAGGAAGTGGTTTCAACTCCAACACCGGCGGCTCCTCAATAGATGGCTTTGTGGGAGGAGTCTTGCGGTTCTCAAGATCCAATGATAGCTTCCTTGGCTCATAAGAGTACGAGCCCATACCATGCAAGGCATTTACACATTCCACACGTTCGGCATCTTCATTGGTCTCTATGTTTAAAAGTACCGCCTCAAGTGGATCCTCAACATTGATCATGGCGCTTGTGTCATCCACTATCACCGCCGTGACAATGTCCACAAACGAACACACTTCGGTGCTATTTGGTTGGCGTATGGATTTGCACACATGAAGAACCACCTTCTCATCACCGACCCTAAATGTCAATTCTCCCGCTTCAACATCCACAAGAGCTTTCCCGGTAGCCAAGAATGGCCTACCAAGAATGATAGGCACTTCGAAATCAACTTCACAATCAAGAACGACAAAATCGGCCGGTAGGATAAACTTGTCAACTCTCACTAGCACATCGTCAATAATTCCGAAAGGCCTCTTCATAGAACGATCCGCCATTTGCAACCTCATTTACGTTGGACGGGGTTGTCCAATACCCAAGGTTTTAAACACGGAGTATGGCATGAGATTGATACTAGCACCCAAATCACTACCCCGAAGGTATGAGCGGGCACAAATACTCTTACCCGATTAGTGGTTCGGGGTCAATTCCTCAGGGAGGTAGATATTGGAGTGAATAATTATGTTGCACTAGTATTGGATTTTAGCTTCTAGTTTATCTTCAAGCATTTTTGGTGTTTTCAATTTATAAACTATTGTATCAACTACTATTGTGTAATCTAAATTATGCTAAGGCTATTTCTAATTGTAATTTGCTAATGGGAAAGGGGACTAGGGAGGTAGCTTATACCTAGGTGGAATAACTAATGGGTATAGAAATTCAACATGAAGATGATGTATGGGATTATCGGATAGCCGTTGCTCTATGCATTCATTCTCACACCTCTCTGTAGAGAGAAGAATTTTGCCCAAATGACTCTCTCGAGACCAATTGGGTAGGCTAATTTGCCCAAGCAACTCTAGGCTCAAGTTGGGTAATTACTCTCTCGAGATTTATACCCGTTACTTGGGACTACCATTCTCATGGGTCCATCCCAAGTTCTCATTGGGATTGATTGAGAGGTTTTAGACTCTCTTTCTCAAGTAGAGACCAAACCCACAAAAAATAGATTCCATGTTTGCAACCACAAAATCCCAATTAAATACATTCAATCAACCCAAAACCAATCACCCATAATCATCCTTCCATTTAGTAATCTAACCCATCAATTACCCACACTAGGGTTGGGCTACAACCCTAGCTATGGGTTTAGCTAGCCATAGAAATTGAAGAAGATGAAGAAATTGAAGATAAAATTGACATGGTAATTAATTGTAATTGAAATCCAATGTTAATCTAGTACAAAATTGCCCAAAATAGGCGTATCTAAGAGTCTCATGAGCTCAGCCGTCACTGTGTAGTATCTAACATAATCTAAAAAAGAAAAAGAAGTTATTTATACTACCCTGAAATTTCCGGACAAAAATGCCCCTGTGGGACTCACGTGGACCGCACACTTTTGTCGTGCCGCCGCATAGGGTAATTGGGCTACTGAAGGTCTGCTGCTGGAATAGGTCACGCGGACCGCATACAATTGTCACGCGGCCGCACATGTATAGTAGCGCGGACCGCGTACATTTGTCATGCGGCCGCACTTGAATAAATCCCTTGAAAATAACTCTCTGATCCTTTACCCACGCGGGCCGCACTGATATGGCACGCGGCTGCGTGGGACATATTCCTTAGATATTTTTCTGCTCTGGTCTTCTTCATTGCGGACCACACACTTGTGGACGCGGTCCGCGTGGATCTGCGTTGGACTTTGGCCTTCTCTGATATTTCCTGCGCAGCCGCACACCAAATCAGTGCGGTCCGCGCAGTGAGAGCTGGAATTCGTTCCTTCTTTGAACCATCCTGTGCGGCCGCATACCAAAACAGTGCGGTCCGCATAGGCTTCCTTGAAGTCCTTCTACTCTTCTTTGACGCTTTGCCGGTTTCACTCCTTTTTGAGCCGCTTTAACGATATTCATCCTTTTTCGCTCAAACCTACAAAATAGCGCACTTGTAAGCAATTCAAAGCCATTTAAACACATTTTATGCACAAAGTTAAGGCAAGAAAGAGTTTAAGAACATGCAAAATTCCTAGTTATCATAAGGCCCCGTAAAAATTTTGTGCGTAAAACCTAGTAGCTGTGGTGTCATGGTCCGAATAAGGTGTTAGGAATGCGTAGCTCGCCGCGGTTCGGACCCTTGGTAGTGATTTAAGTTTCAAAAATTTAAAGAATCAATTTTTCTAGAAAAATATCGATTATGCGGTCAGGAATGCGACCACAGATCTGCTATGCGGACCGCATTCCTACCGCAGAGCTTAACAAAATGTTTTCAAAAACGGTGTAGAAAATGCGGTCGGTATGCGATCGCAGAATGGATTCTGCGGACCGCAGATCTACCGTATAATTTCTCAATGATTTTTGAGTGTCAATGTATTGTGTTGTGCCTCTTATGGTAGTAACCGATTGGTATTATTGCATGTCATTCTACTTCTGGTTTTATGTTTAGATAATTATTTATTTGATTTATCCCGGATTTACTAATTTTGTTTTGTTTTGTTTTGTTTGTTGATTTTCTCTCTCTTTTTCTGAGCCGAGGGTCGGCCGGAAACAGCCTCTCTACCCTTTCGGGTAGGGGTAAGGCTGTGTACGTATTACCCTCCCCAGACCCCACTTTGTGGGAACATACTGGGTAGTTGTTGTTGTTGTTGTTTGATTTTTGAGTGTCAAATCTGCGGTGCATTCTACGATTGCAGATCAAGAATGCAGACCACATTTTGGTCGCATTCCGTAACAGAACCTGTGAAAATTTTGAGGCAATTCTGCGGTCATTATGCGGACCGCATGTTGATTCTGCAATCGCATATGCGACCGCAGAATTGACTCGACCCAAATTTTTGTAAATTTTTGACCCGATCCCTTCTTTAAGAAAACACCTTTCTCCTTCATTTTATCATGTCTTCTTACCAAAATTAGATAGAGAATAGAGGGGTTTTAGATAGAGAAGTCTATTATCTTCAAGAATTGTTCCAACCATTTAGTCCAAAGGATTCTAGGGCAAAGATTCAACTTACCCAATCTTTACAAGGTAAAAACCCTAACTATTTTCTTTGATTTTTAGTTTTAAAATGGGTACAGAAATGTTTGCATATAATAGATTTTGAAAATAGAGTTTAACACTCATGCATGATTATTGAACTTGATTTTTAGTAAAAAGGTAGTGAATAGACGTAAGAGTCTACAAAACAAGGTCAGCAAAGATAGGATAACTTGGGTAAGCATAAAGTAGGATGTTAAAGGAAGAAAACTTGACACCAGGTATTTTTGGCTAATTTTGATTCTTGTAAAATCGCCCATATGTGTGAAATTTGTTTGGCATGTGTTAATTTGAGAGATTGTATGTAATTCTTTGATTTCATTGTTGGGTATTTAGTTGATGTTGAACTACATGTGGTGTGGTATGAAATATGAATTGAAAGATAACAAGGGAATTAGAATTGGTAAAGAACTGAGAACAATTGTTGCGGTGGCATGTGTGGTTTCTTGTGGAAAGAGATGAAACACGTGAATTGTGGTAAATTGTTGAACATACTTGTGTGGATACTCTCGAATATGGAAACATGGTAACTTGGTTGTGATATAAGTTTGAAAAGTATTTGAGAATATGAATCGAATTGTAAGTTGCTTATTTGAATTTGTCGTAATTGTGTGTAGTGCCTTATTTGCTGTTTGTGATTGTTGTGTTTGAAATTGTATGGTGGGATCGGGTTTCACGCCGCAAAACGAAGAAATAAGGTGTGGGTTTGGGTGATAAGGGTGGCCGAGGTAATAAGGGTGGACGAGGTAATAAGGATGGAAAGCGAGCGAAATCGCTAATGAAATTGATATAAAATCATTGATATGAAATTGAGGAAGGAGACAGCAGGAGAGTTTGCAACCTGTGGGGCACTGATTGACCCTTTGTTTGACTACTTGTGTCTTACATGATTGATTGGTTGTTGTTCTACTTGTTGATCTTAAACGTGCTTTGTGTTGAGAATTATCTGAAATGAGGAAAATGTGGAAAACATGGTTGGCTGGCTTAATTGATTCTTGGTGTAATTTATTGGCTGTCTTATCATCGTGATTACTTGTTTAATGGCTTGAGTTTACTTGGGACAAAGTTTGTCCATAGATACCAGTACAATTCTAGTGTACTGACGTCCCTTTTGCCGGGGACGCTACATTCATGTTATGATTGTAGGTGGATCAGTAGCAGGCACTTCAGTTCGTCGGCAGTAGTATTCTTCATCTTCCACTACCCGTTTTGGTGAGCCCCTTTCTTCCTCGGGGCCCTGCGTGGCTCATGCCACTTTTGTTTTAGACTTCATTTTGGTTTTGTAAGGTATAGTCGAAGCCTTGTTACCGGCAAGTATTGTATTCCCTTTTGTATCCTAGAGGCTCCGTAGACATGTAAACTGTGGGATTCCAGTCTTATGTATATATTATGTCGGGCGTTGTAAAAACTGTAAACTTGTTAATGAATCACTCGCATGGTTATGTTGTACATTGTGAAATCAGTTATAATTGGTAAGATATTTTGTTAATGAGAAACGATCAACACAGGGGTAACACGTGGGAATGAAAGACACCCAGGTCCGCTTGACTAGGGCTACCCGGTCAGGCGCCGGTCATGTCCCTCGATTTGGGGTGTGACACCGATTTGGGCAAACTTTACATGTATGGACTCGTGTTGAGATAAGGAATCTGAATATGTAACTTTTGTAATTTTTCGAGAAGCGTACCGAAAGTCGGGTTTTGGAAACTTTGTGGTTTTTCATGTAGTTTGATTGTGTTCGATTGGGTGTTGTTTCGTTAGCCTATTTTTACATATTTGTACTGAATTTGGCTAGTTTTCGAGGAGATAAAGCATCGCGGAGCTTGAGTTTTTGCCGGATCGAGGTGGGTAATACTTGTAAATGATGACCTGAGGGTTAGTAAACCCTGAACTTGCACATCTTAATGTTGTATTGAGGTGACTTGCACGCCGAATAACGGGCGTGGGGTAGAGCACCATTGGGGATTGTGACTTGGTCCGTCCAGCATAATGAATAATAATACCTAATTTCTTGAAATTGATTGACATCCTCATAAAAGATATTAATTATCATTAATTGGACTAATTATCATGTTTGGGCTTCGTGCCGATTATTTGAATCCTTCAGGGATTGTTATCACTGTCTTGATAACACTGTGCATATTTTTGTCTCGGTCTATGATTTTTAAATGTTATTTTGCTACTCAGCATTCTTATAAGGTTATGAAAAACTTGAACAAGGACTTAATGACATTTCTAGCAGTGAGCTAATATGATACTGTTGCCCGAAGGGCTTTTCTTGATTATTTGTTAGACTGATTGGGGCCGAGGGCCATATGTTTGAGCATGACGATTTATGTGAGCATATGCATACACATGCATGGATCAGACTACACGTCGCAATAGTATTTGGATCGGGCTGCGCGCTGCAGCAGGTGTGATATTGATATTGCGCTTGGGCTGTAGGAGTCCCTCCGGAATCTGAACCCCCACAGTGAGCGCGGGCGCCTTTGCATGGATCGAGCTGTACGCCACAGCGTCATATGCATTGCATGGCATACATACATTGGTTTACTTGTACTATGCGGCATAACATATAACACTCATTCATTATTGGCACACATGCATTATTTGCCTTATTGACCAGATCTCCTGGTAGGAAATTGTTAAGGAGTGCTGAGCCCAAGGGGCTGATTGAGTGCAGACTTGCACTGATTGAGATTGTACCCAGGTATTGGTATGTTATCATGAAAGAAAGAAAGCTAAAAATTGATATTTCTAAATTATCTACTTACATGTGCTGAAAAGGAATAAAAGATAGGGTATTGGAGTTTAAAGATAGTTCTGTATTGTGTAGCATGAGATAGTGCTATGGGTGATTTTCTTTTCTTTAGCATTATTTACTTTTAGGACCGCTGAGTTGGAAGTACTCACACCCGACTCCCTACACCTTGTGTGCAGATCCAGGTACATCACAGCAGACCTGACCCAGTAGCTGCTCGGAGTTATTTTCTGGATAGTCAAGGTAGCTGCCGTGTCTGCATGACCTGGCTCTCTTTCCAGCTTACTTTTATTCATGTTGTTATCTATTTCCGCACTTGAGCACCGTTGTAGACACTATTACACTTTATATACTCTGTAGAGGCTCATGACTCGTGACTCCTGGTCTTTGGGAGGTTTTGTTGGTTTGGGACGTGATTCTCGTATTTGGATATTTTCTTTATAATTATTCTATCTTGATTTTGCCTAAAAGTGGTTAAATGTGAGCTGCTAGCTCCGTGATTTTCTTGATTGGTCGGGCTAGCCTAGCAGTGTACTGGGCGCCATCACGACCGGGTTTTGGGGTCGTGACACAAACTTACGCTGAGTGCGAGGTAACCCCACCACGAAATTCATATTGATCATCTCCCTTTTCCACCTTGGTATTTCTATAAGCTGAATTAATCCACAGGGCCGTTGATGCTCGGCCTTCACTTGCTGACAGTTCGAGCATTTAGCTACAAAGCTTGCCACATCCCTTTTCATAGCGTTCCACCAATAAATCTCCTTGAGATCATGATACATTTTTGTTGAACCTGGGTGCACCGAATACCTGATAATACGAGCCTCTACCATCTTTTTTTCCCGAAGCTCGTCCACGTCCGGAACACATAGTCTACATTGACACTGCAATACACCATCCTCACTGCTGAGTACAAATGCTGAGGTCTTGTCATTCATAACTGCTTCCTTCACCCGAACCAATGTTGGATCCATAAACTGCTTTTCCTTGATTTCCGCAACCAATGATGATTCTGCTCCATTATGCACCAAAACATTCCCTTCGTCTGACGCCGAGATACGAACCCCCAAACTGGATAATTGGTAAACCTCCCGAGCCAGGTGTCTCTGATCCACACCCAAATGAGCCAAACTACCCATGGATTTTCGGCTAAGAGCATCCGCTACCACATTTTCCTTCTCTGGATGGTACAATATGTTCATATCAAAGTCCTTGAGCAATTCTAACCACCGCCGTTGTCTCAGATTCAGCTCCTTCTGCTTGAACAAATATTGGAGGCTCTTGTGGTCTAAAACATCTACATGAACACCATAGAGAGAGTGCCGCCATATTTTCAAAGCAAACACAACAGCTGCCAGCTCCAAATCATGCGTCAGATAATTCTTCTCGTGATTCTTGAGTTGCCTGGAAGCGTAAGCTATGACCTTTCCGCGCTGCATCAGCACACACCCCTAACCGACCCTGGAGGCATCATAATAAACCACAAATCCCTCTGTGCCTTCTGGCAAGGCTAATATTGGTGCCGCGGTCAATCTTTACTTCAATTCTTGGAAACTTTTCTCACATTCATCGGACCACTGGAACTTAACTGCCTTCTGCGTTAATTTAGTCAATGGGGAGGCGAGGGTTGAAAATCCCTCCACAAACCTCCGATAGTACCCTGCCAAACACAATAAGCTATGAATCTCTGTCGGGGTCATGGGTCTAGGCCAATCTTTCACTGCCGCAATCTTCTGAGGATCCATCTGAATCCCTTCATTGGAAATAACATGCCCTAGAAAGGCTACGGACTCCAACCAAAACTCACATTTTGAGAACTTGGCGTACAATTGGTGCTGAAGAAGGGTCTATAATGCTGCTCTAAGGTGAATGGAATGATCTTCCCTGCTCCGAGAGTAGATGAGGATGTCTTCAATGAATACAATTACAAAGGAATCTAGGAATGGCTTGAAAGCCCGATTCATAAGGTCCATGAAAGCTGCTGGGGCATTGGTTAGCCCAAAAGACATGACCAAGAACTCGAAGTGACCATAACGAGTTCTGAAGGCCGTCTTAGGAATATCGTGCTCTCTGATCTTCAACTGGTGGTACCCGGACTGTAGATCAATTTTACAGAAAAATTTTGCTCATTGCAATTGGTCAAACAGATCATCCACCCGAGGCAAAAGATATTTATTCTTGATGGTGACTTTGTTGAGATGCCGATAATCAATACACATTCGAAGTGACCCATCATTCTTTCTGACAAAGAGAACCGGAGCACCCCATGGCGACACACTCGGTCGTATGAACCCTTTCTCCAATAAATTCCTTAGCTGCTCCTTTAATTACCTTAACTCTGCTAGCGCCATTACGTATGGTGGAATGGATATTGGCTGAGTATCTGGCAATACATCAATCCCGAAATCGATTTCCCACCTGCTGCGGCGCGAGACAAAAATATGCATAGTGTTATCAAGACAGTGATACCAATCCCTAAAGGATTCAAATAATCGGCACGAAGCCCAAACATGATAATTAGTCCAATTCATGATAATTAATATCTTTCATTAGGATGTCAATTCACTTTCAAGCAATTAGGTGTTATTATTCATTACGCGGGACGGACCTAGTCACAATCCCCAATGGTGCTCTACCCCACGCCCGTTATTCGTCGTGCAAGTCACCTCAATACAACACTAAGATGTGCAAGTTCGGGGTTCACTAACCCTCAGGACATCATTTACAAGTATTACCCACCTCGATCCAGCAAAAACTCAAGCTCCGCGACGCTTTAGCTCCTCGAACCAGCATCCACGCACGCCAAAACTAGCCAAATTCAGTACAAATATGTCAAAATAGGCTAACGAAACAACACCCAATCGAACACAATCAAATTACATGAAAACCCACAAAGTTTCCAAAACCCGACTTTCGGTATACTTCTCGAAAAATTACAAAAGTTACATATTCGAATTCCTTATCTCAACACGAGTCCATACATATAAAGTTTGCCAAAATCGGTGTCACACCCCAAATCGAGGGACATGACCGGCGCCTAACCGGGTAGGCCCAGTCAAACGGACCTGGGTGCCTTTCATTCCTACGCTTTACCCCTGTGTTGATTGTTTCTCACTAACCAAATACCTTACCAATTAAATCTGATTTCACAATATACAAACATAACCATGCTAGTGATTCATTAACAAGTTCACAGTTTTTACAACGCCCGATATAATATATACATAAGACTGGAATCCCACAGTTTACATGTCTACGGAGCCTCTAGGATACAAAAGGGAATACAATACTTGCCGGTAACAAGGCTCCGGCTATACCTTACAAAACCAAAATGAAGTCTAAAACAAAAGTGGCATGAGCCACGCAGGGCCCCGAGGAAGAAAGGGGAAGGGCAGTGGAAGATGAAGAATACTACTGCCGACGAGCTGAAGTGCCTTCTACTGATCCACCTACAATCATAACACAAATGTAGCATCCCCGGCAAAAGGGACGTCAGTACACTGGAATTGTACTGGTATGTATGGACAAACTTTGTCCCAAGTAAACTGAAGCCATTAAACAAGTAATCACGATGATAAGACAACCAATAAATTACACCAAGAATCAATTAAGCCAGCCAACAATGTTTTCCACATTTTCTTCATTTCAGATAACTGTCAACACAAAGCACGTTTAAGATCAACAAGTAGAACAACAACCAATCAATCACGTAAGACACAAGTAGTCAAACAAAAGGGCATCAATGCCCCACAGGTTGCAAACTCTGCTGTTGTCTCCTTCCTCAATTTCATATCAATGATTTTATATCAATTTCATTAGCGATTTCGATTGCTTTCCATCCTTATTACCTCGTCCACCCTTATTACCCCGGCCACCCTTATCACCCCAACCCACACCTTATTTCTTCATGTTGCGGCGCGCAACCCGATCCCACTGTACAGTTTCAAACACAACAATCACAAACAGCAAATAAGGCACTACACACAATTACAACAAATTCAAATAAGCAACTTACAATTCGATTCATATTCTCAAATACTTATCAAATTGATATCACAACCAAGTTACCATGTTTCCATATTCGAGAGTACCCATACAAGTATGTTCAATAATTTACCACAATTCAAGTGTTTCATCTCTTTCCACAAGAAACCATACATGCCTCCACAACAATTGTTCTCAGTTCTTTACCAATTCTACTTCTCTTGTTATCTTTCAATTCATATTTCATACGACACCACATGTAGTTCAACATCAACTAAATACCCAACAATGAAATCAAAGAATTACATACAATCTCTCAAATTAACACATGCCAAACAAATTTCACACGTATGGGCGATTTTACAAGAATCAAAATTAGCCATACATACCTGGTGTCGAGTTTTCTTCCTTTAACCTCCTAATTTATGCTTACCCAAGTTATCCTATCTTTGCCGACCTTGTTTTGCAGACTCTTACATCTATTCACTTCCTTTTTACTAAAAATCAAGTTCAATAATCATGCATGTGTGTTAAATTCTATTTTCAAAAGCTATTATATGGAAACCTTTCTTTACCCATTTTAAAATTGAAAATCAGAGAAAATAGGTAGGGTTTTTACCGTGTAAAGATTGGGGAAATTGAATCTTTGCCCTAGAATCCTTTGGACTAAATGGTTGGAACAATTCTTGAAGATAATAGACTTCTCTCTCTAAAACCCCTCTCTTCTTTCTCTAATTTTGGTAAGAAGACATGATAAAATGAAGGAGAAATGTGTTTTATTAATGAAGGGGTCGGGTCAAAAATTTACAAAAATCTGGGCTGAGTCAATTCTGCGGCCGCATCTGCGATCGCAGAATCAACATGCGGTCCGCATAATGACCGCAGAATTGCCTCAAAATTTTCACAGGTTCTGTTATGGAATGCGACCAAAATGCAGTCCGTATTCTTGATCTGCAGTCGCAAAATGCACCGTAGATTTGACACCCAAAAATTCACGAGAAATTATGCGATAGATCTGCGGTCCGCAGATCTATTCTGCGATCGCATATCGACCGCATTTTCAACACCATTTTTGAAAACATTCTGTTAAGCTCTACGATAGGAATGCGATCCGCATAACAGATCTGCGGTCGCATTCTTGACCGCAGAATCGACACTTTTTGGAAAAATTAATTCTTTAAATTTTTGAAACTTAAATCACTACCAAGGGTCTGAACCGCGGTGAGCTTGCGAGCCTCAAAGAATTTTACGCATTCCTAACACATTATTCGGCCCATGACACCATAGCTAATAGGTTCTAAGCACGAAAATTTTACGGGGCCTTACATTTTGAGTCCACATGCGTCCTATGAATACGTTTATATGCGTTTGGCCAATTGTATCATGCATAGGAACCAATTATATAAAGTCACACTTACTATTTTATTAGCCTATGAACGTATTATATAACTGATCCAATAGGCCTACGACAACCACATAACCATTGGGTCATGAATGTCATCTTAACGAATGGTACGATATTAGACAACCCAGTATATGGATATTCAATATTCATAGACGATAATGACTCGTGGAGACCATAACCACGTATACGTACGCATTGAAATATATGTAGATTAAGGTATACAATGTGATAGTAACGTATATTATTGCTTTCGTATGCACGACTATTCTTCCCACAATCTGATATCCATGCACATATGATATCCCACAATAGAACATATATGTTGACACTAGCTATCTCCCATATTACATGCCATATATGGGAGATTACATAAGTCAATTGGACTATTTTCTAGAGATTGTAGGACGGATATGTGATAACTATTCCTAGTAGAACATCACCTTATGTGGCATTTTAATCGTCCCATTATACATCAAATGGAATTATAATCAGTATACGCAAGACATATACAGTCTTGGAGTTATCCGTATTCGTCAATTACTTTAGGTATTACTCATCATTCTGATAAATGTATATCCATATATCTTGGATATGAGGTCCTAATGGGCCGTATTGTAATATGAGTCAGCCAATGGTCCTGCATTAAAATATATGTCCACTACGTCTTTATGTTATAATACATTACTACGACTATAAATCCTAAAAATCATATATGTAATTCTTGAAACATCCGTTAAGAACTTCCGTATGATACCTAGTATATTTTCATTATACCTATAGACATATAATGGACTGTTAATGGTTGTTCATTAGGCCCTCCAATATGCGTTTATATCATAATTTGATTTGATTTTACTATCCATTCCGATTATCCCTTAATCATTTACTAGATGTCTACGATATGTCCTATGACCTTAGGACCTTAGTGAGGATTAGTACTATGTTAAGGTGTTCTAAAAAGACTAAATCGTCATAGTATCCTACTACGTTCATACTATATGGGTAATACGTCCAATTCGGGAAACTATTTTACCCCTTAAATATGTCAGTGAAGGTACAATATGGATTATAGTTAGGTCTAATATATCGATTGTAGTCATATGCCATATTATTCGATGTCTAGGAACTATCAAATTTAATAATACCCATTTAGTCATAACATAAAGAAACAGAACTATAGTTATAATTACCTATGCCTATATGACTGAGGTCAGATATTGCAGGACAAATATATAGGCCTAATCAATATCATACTATGATATGTACATGATCAATTAATCCTATACAGTGAGAGATAGGTGACAAGACATTATTTGGTGGTCAATCCTATGGACTTATTAAGGGTAATTAGAGAAAAGCAATATGTTTGGGTCCCACTTACTAATCGTGTAAAATAAGATACATTCCTATAGGATTGACCACCAAATAAAGTCTTCTCACCTATCTCTCAGTGTATAGGATTAATTGTTCATGGACATATCATGATCAATTAATAGGCATATTGACTCTTTTGCATGTTGAAATCATTGATAAAATAAGGTTGGGTATATGCACATAGGCTAGTATTTCATCATCGTAATATAAGTCCGTAGCTACCTTCCTACCAAGGATGTTAATCATATAATGGGTCACAAGTATGATGTACACAAAATCCTTATTACGGTTGTCCTACACTAGGCGTACGAAAGTCCTAATAGGTATATTCATCTATAATCATACTAGGGATAATCGGACTACACTCCTGTACAAAATGAGCAATTGGTCATATACTAACATAAACCTACGACAACCACATAAGTCGAAGAAACGATAGTTAAGATATCGCTAAACATCCTCAATTGTCAAAGCACTAGTAATAGCTCGTGTCACTGCTATTACGACATATGATCCTATATTCATTGGCCTACGACAATCGTATAGGCCTGATATATAAATCCAAGGGTCATATTCCTACATATGTATAAATGGTTGATCGTATTAATTTAATCATAAGGACTAAATATTCATACTAGGACTTGGTTCCAATTAGAGTATAAACGTTGACACAGTCGTAGACCAATGCGTCCTAGTATGAACGTATGATATTACTCAACTGGTCATTACTTAGGAACTACTAGATGACCTATGATCCCACAAATGGATAGCTCATATGAATATGTTGGTTGTCGTATGGTTAGCTAATAAGTCAAATTGTAACTCATGGTCATTTCACCTATCGTTTAAATATCGTAGTTTTTATCGATCTAATATCACATTACCGTATTATGACATACCTGTGATATCTAATAACATCACAGTTGAAATCATATTCATAGACGGTATATGCCTATCATACGACAACCACATATATTAATGTAATATCACATAACACTTGTACGCTATCACAAATAGCCATGATATTTGATCAACCACGATATATAAACGGTTACCCATGATTCATGTAACGACCCGACCGGTCGTTTTAGAAAATTACTCCCCAATCCCCAATTTAACTGTTCCCCTAAGTTCATTTCTGCTATTGTGGTTTGTCGAGAGAGTCGGTTCTGAAATTAGGAGCATTTTGGGACACTTAGTCCCTAAAGGAGAGCTTTAAAGCTAGAAAATGGTCCGTAGCCGGAACAGTGTTAAGACGATCTCGGAACGAAAATCCGATGGTTCCATTAGCTCCGTTGTGTGATTTCGGGGTTAGGATCATGTTCGGAATGTATTTTGGAGGTCCGTAGCTCAATTAGGCTTGAAATGCCGAAGGATGAAATTTTGGCAAATCCGAACGATAGGTGAGATTTTGATCCGGGGGTCGGAATGGAATTCCGACAATTTCTATAGCTTCGTTATGTGATTTTGGATATGTCCGCAAATTTTCAGGTCATTTGGACGTCGTTTGGCCGGGTTTTGGATTGAATGTTAGTTTTGAAAGTTTTGAAGAAACTTAGGCTTGAATCGATGTGATTTATGGGTTTTGATGTTGTTAGACGTGTTTTTATGATTGGAATAAGTTCGTATCGTGTTTTGGAGTATGTTGGTGGTTTTCGTTGGGGTCCCGGGAGCCTCGGGATGAATTCGGACCATCAAGCGGGCATTTGGAACTTGGAAATTTCTGCAGAAAATGCAGCAGCAGTGCAGCAGACGTTAAGCCTACGCGTTCGCGTGGCAATGGCCGCGTTCGCGTAGGCATGGTAGGGCAAAGCATCGCGTTCACGTCCCTTGAGTTGCGATCGCGTAGAAGGGAAAGAGGAAGCACCGCGTTCGCGTCCCAGGTGTCGCGTACGCGTAGAAGAAAAATGGTCGACTGGAAGGTTGTTCTTCGCGAACGCGTGGGAGTCGTCGCGTTCGCGTTGAGGAAGGGATATTGTGCTTCGCGGATGTCACGCCCCAAATCGAGGGACATGACCGGCGCCTGACCGGGTTGCCCCAGTCAAGCGGACCTGGGTGCCTTCCATTCCCACGCGTTACCCCTGTGTTGACTGTTACTCATTAACCAAAATATCTTACCAACAATGACTGATTTCACAATGCATAAACATAACCATGTGATTTATTTACTAACAAGTTCATAATTTATATTTACAACGCCCGACACATATACATAGGCCACAATCCCACAGTTTACATGTCTACAGAGCCTCTAGGATACAAAAGGGAAATACAATACTTGCCGGTAACAAGGCTCCGACTATACCTTACAACCAAAATGAAATCCAAACCGAGTGGCATGAACCACACAAGGCCCCGGGGAAGAAAGGGGCTCACCAAAATGGGCAGTGGAAGGAGAAGGATACTACCGCCGATGAGCTGAAGTGCCTGCTACTGATACACCTACAATCATGACACGAATGTAGCGTCCCCGGCAAAAGGGACGTCAGTACACTTGAATTGTATTGGTATGTATGGACAAACTTTGTCCCAAGTAAACTCAAGCCATTAAATTACATCAACAATTAATTAAGCCAGACCAACCATGTTTCCACATTTTTCCTCATTTCAAATAATTCTCACACAAAGCACTTTCTACAACCAACCAATTTAACAATAACCAATCAATCACGTAAAGCACAAGTAGTCAAACAAAGGGGCAATCAGGTGCCCCACAGGTTGCAAACTCTCCTGTTGTCTCCTTTCACAATTTCACATTATTGATTTATGTATCAATTTTTAATAGCGATTTCGATCGCTTTCCATCCTTATTGCCCCGACCACCCTTATTACCTCGGCCACCCTTATCACCCCAACCCACACCTTATTTCACCACGTCGCGGCGCGCGACACGACCCCGCCTTACAGTTGAAAACACAACAATTTCAAACAGTAGATAAGGTACTACACACAATTTCAACAAGTTCAAATAAGCAACTTGCACATTGTTTCATGTTCTCAATTACTTCTCAAGCCAATATCACAACCAAGTTACAATGTTTCCACATTCAATAATATTCACACATGTATATTCAACAATTTTCCATAATTCAAGTGTTTCATCTCTTTCCACAATAAACCAATTCTCAAGTGTTTCGATTTCTTTTCCACAAGGTGCCATATAGGCCATCATAATCATTATTCACAAATTCTTTACCCAATTCAACTCTCATTTACCTTTCGGTTCATATTTCTTACCACAACACTCATAGTTCAACAACAACTTTGAATATCCAACAACAACATCAATTAATCACATACAATTTCTCAAATCAACACATGCCAAACAATTTTACACATAAGGGCGATTTCACAAGAATCAAAATTAGCCATACATACCTGGTGATGATTTTTCCTCCTACTTTATGCTTACACAAGATATCCTACTCTTGCCAACCTTGTTCTTGAAGACTCTTACTTCTACTCACTTCTTTTTTTTTACTAGAAATCAAGTTAAATAATCATGCATGAGTGTAAAAATTCTATTTTCAAAAGCTATTATATGCAAACCTCTCTTTACCCAATTTAAAACTGAAAATCAAAGAAAATAGTTAGGGTTTTTACCTTGAAAATATTGAGGAAGTGAAATCCTTGCCCTAGAATCCCTTGGAATTAAATGGTTGGAACAATCTTTCAAGATGAAGAACTTCTCTCTCTAAAAACCCTCTCTTCTCTCTCTAATTTTTGGTGAGATGATATGATAAAAATGAAGAAGAGGTGTGTTATATTAAAGAAGAGATCGGGTCAAAATGTTACAAAATCTGGGCCGGGGTCAAATATGCGGTCACTATGCGACCGCAGAATCAACATGCGGTCCGCATAGTGGCCGCAGAATGGCTCAAAAAATTACGCAGGCTCTGGAACGATTTGCGGTCACTATGCGGACCGCATGTTGATTCCGCGGTCGCAAAAGTGCACCGCAGATTGACATGCGATCGCATATCGACCGCACATTGGACACAATTTTGGGCAACTCTCTGGAACGATCTGCGGTCACTATGCGGACCGCATGTTGATTCTGCGGTCGCAAAAGTGCACCGCAGATTGACATTTTTCTGGAAAAAAAAATTTTATTCTACATTTTGAAACTTAAATCACTACCAAGGGTCCGAACCGCGTCATTCGGACCATGACACCACATCTACTAGGTTTTATGCACAAAAATTTCACGGGGCCTTACATCCTCCCCCTTAAGATCATTCGTCCTCGAATGAGGATTTTGAAATAAATGAGTTTTGAAAGACATGATATGCAAGCTATCAAAATTTTGACTAACTCTAATATTTTAGAAAAATTTCGCCAGAGTTTCCTTTGTATTATGGACATATCCACCTGACAGAGGGCCCCCGAAACATATTACCAAACAACAATACACAAATACAACACTTTTCACAACTTGTATATACTTTCTTGCCTCAACGAATGCACATATTCTATCACATTGTTACAATTGCACATAAACTAGTCACTTCAATGAATTCTTACCTTATTTAACCATTTTAACACACCATGTACGCTTAACAAATCATTACCAATCTACACTTACTATTAGTCGCTTACTTAACACATAACTCTTTACAAAATGGAGGAGGCTTTTACTAACACTAAGAGGGAAACAACTTGGACAAGATGACAGTTACTAGAAGTAGGAGGGTCACCTAATTTCTTCTAGGCTTGATCGAACAAATGGGGGTACTTTTCCTTCATCTCTTTCTCTGCTTCTCATGTGGCCTCCTCAACTTGTTGACTTCGCCAGAATACTTTAACAGAGGCAACTTCCTTATTTCTTAACTTACGGACTTGCCTATCAAGAATGGCAACTGGAACTTCTTCATATGACAAATCTTCATTAACCTCAATAGCCTCGACTGACATGATTGCGGATGGATTTCCAATCACTTTCTTCAACATGGACACATGGAATACCGAGTGCACTGATGACATCTCAAGAGGAAATTCTAGCCTATAAGCAACTTGACCAATCCTTTGAACGATCCGATATGGCCCGACATACCTAGGACTCAATTTCCCCTTTCTTTCCGAATCGCATGACTCCCTTAATAGGAGATACCCTCAAGAACACCCAATCATCGACTTGAAACTCCAAATCCCTTCGATGAACGTCTGCATAGGACTTTTGACGACTCTGTGCTGTTTTCATTCTCTCCTGAATAACCTTGACCTTTTCCATAGCTTCGTACACCATATCCGGCCCTAGCAATTCCGCTTCACCTACCTCAAACCACCCGATTGGCGATCTACATCTTCTCCCGTACAATGCCTCAAACGGGGCCATTTGAATGCTAGCATGATAGCTGTTATTGTAAGCAAATTCTATCGGTGGCAAGTGTTCATCCCAATTACCTTTAAAATCTAAGACACAAGCCCGCAACATATCTTCGAGCGTCTGAATGGTCCGCTCGGCCTGACCGTTGGTTTGTGGATGGAAAGCTGTGCTGAGATTCACCCGAGTTCCCAAACCTTGCTGAAACTTCTTCCAAAAGTTAGCTGTGAACTGAGCCCCGCGATCCGAGATAATAGAAAGTGGAGTGCCATGAAGCCTTACTATCTCTTTGATGTACAACCTTGCATATTGCCTCTGCAGTATCAGTGGACTTGACAGGCAGGAAGTGAGCTGATTTGGTGAGTCGATCCACTATCACCCATATTGAGTCGAACTTTCGCCGAGTGCGAGGTAACCCTACCACGAAATCCATATTGATCATCTCCCATTTCCACCTTGGTATTTCTATAAGCTGAGTTAATCCTCCAGGCCGTTGATGCTCGGCCTTCACTTGTTGACAGTTCGGACATTTAGCTACAAAGCTTGCTATATCCCTTTTCATACCGTTCCACCAATAAATCTCCTTAAGGTCATGATACATTTTCGTGGAACCTAGTTGTACAAAATATCTGGAAATATGTGCCTCTGCCATTACCTTTTCTCGAAGTTCGTTCACGTCCGGAACACATAATCTGCCTTGACACCGCATTACACCACCTTTGCTGCTGTGTACAAATGTTGAGGTCTTGTCATTCAGAACTGCTTCCTTTACCCGAACTAATGCTGGATCCATGAACTGTTTTTCCTTGATTTCCGCGACCAATGATGATTCTGCTCCATTATGCACCAAAACATTCCCCTCGTCTGACGCAGAGATACGAACCCCCAAACTGGCTAATTGGTAAACCTCTCGAGACTGGGGTCTCTGATGCATACCCAAATGAGCCAAACTACCCATGGATCTCCGACTAAGAGCATCGGCTACCACATTTGCCTTCCCTGGATGGTACAATATGTTCATCTCATAGTCCTTGAGCAATTCTAACCACCGCCGCTGTCTCAGATTTAGCTCCTTCTGCTTGAACAAATACTGGAGGTTCTTGTGGTCTGAAAACACATCTACATGAACTCCATAAAGATAATACCGCCATATTTCAAAGCAGACACAACTGTCGCAAGCTCCAAATCATGTGTCGGGTAATTCTTCTCGTGATTTTTGAGTTATCTCAAAGCATACTCTATAACCTTTCCGTGCTGCATCAACACACACCCTAACCAACCTTGGAGGCATAACTTTCACCTTAATACTTTACATCGATAGCGGAACATCCTTACTATATTCCTCATACATAAGACCTTCCACGAATTGAGTTCCACTATAATTTCCTTGATGTGGTTACGACCCCATGTGAACAATTGCTACTAACTCTTCATAATTCTTAACCCAAGGCATTGCTTGAATGAGTTTTCTCATATGACCTCCTGTCTCAAATGAATAGCACTGGCTAACTTTGCACATATACCCCGAATAACACTAACTTGCACGGCATTGTATCGAATGTAAAGTAGCATTGTGCTCTAACTTTTCTTAACCAACCTCTTCTCCCCATATGTGCATTATAGACTTTAAGAAACTGCACTACTTCCCTGTGAAATTTCCTACCATCCCTCATTACGGTTAAACACCTCTCAAAACGTATATCAACAACCTTTATATGCATATGACTTACGAAGGGTCACTATCCCGAGAAGGGTATTCTCTGAAACTTTAAATCCTCCTCAATACTTCAACAACAACTTTTGGTTTCACTCTTAAGTGTAAGGCTTAGTCCACTTGATTCTATCTCGGATGAGTAATTCGCCTTATTCCCCATGTTATAGTTACCAATAAAGTTCCCTGATATTGCCGCTTAAGAGTTATCATGCCAAACACGTCTAGTCCGTCACGAGTTTTCATCCTCTTTCAATCCATTCCGAACCTTTCATTCCCATCTTGATTTGCGGATAGTGCATAATTAATAGCTTTAATGTTCCACACATTTGTCTGTCTCCTGTGAATTTGAAAAATCATTATGTCTTGTTTAATCATTTTACAGTACCACAACCTCACCAACGATAACATCGCTTCCCATTGTGTGTAGACATGAACTATATCTAGACCTCTTTAGTTGATATTCAGTGTCATCCAAGTCGGTTGCATTGCGGTTAATCCCTTATAACTTTTATTAACACTTGTGCCCTAAGTGAGTCCACCATTCTGATGCAAAAATTATTTTAAATAACCATGACCATCTCAATTTAAAGGTTTTCTCCCTATTTCTTCTCACCTCATTCTTCTTAGTTAGTGAATAGCCACGCACTCTTCCATATATTACGTGGTCTCTTACCTTAGGCATTCCATCCGGCTCACCTCTTAACTCTTATTGGGACATATGTAGCAAGGAGTGTTTGTCTGAACATCACTTAACACTTATCTATTTGTAAGGCTCTTTAGAGGCTCTCTATCAAGCCCCAATTACCATCTTGGGTTGTTGTGGCAACACATTCATTTCTCTCACTCGTTCTGGCTTTCTTAGTATCCCGAAACTTTGTTTAAATCATAAATCTATGATTAGCCCATTCTAGGAACTCACAATCTTTCACATTTGACATATGGTACCTCCTTGGGTCCCATTTCTCCTGACCTTATGACAAGTAAAAGTCTCTTTACAAACATACTATTATTTTCTAGAATCGTTGACCCTATCAGTCACATTGCCATGCGTGAAGAATTTACATTCCTTAATCTCTTTTCTAGACCACACATGTCTTTACCAAAATATTCAAATATCATAGCTACATGGTCTCGCTCTTGTTTCATTGTATTTAAGTAGCCTCACGATGGTCCTCCCTCTCCCACATGGGGAAAATATCCTGGATCTTGACACAAGTCTTGAGTGTAGAAACTTTAGGAACATATGCCTCATATATCAATCCCTCTTATATATATACTCGACCATTAGGAAAATTTAAGTCACCATAGCATTGATCTCATAAGTTCCCTTCTCCTATTCAGCCACGTAGGTATGGGATTCCAAGTCCCCACGCATATCCTTTATGAGTGTAACGCAACTTCGTACATTTCTGGGTCCTTATAACGTTCGTAAGACAAGGGTCTTCTCACCTAGGGTCCAATTGAGTCTTATTTCATAACTTTTTACCTCATATGAGAGACTTACACTCTCCCCATTAATCTCTTAGTCATTATCTCATATATCACGTGCTTATATAACCAATATTCTTTCACACCTTACGATCAATTATATACTTCTTGCACTAACCATGCTTGCTATTTAAGCTTACATATCAATTATCAAATCAATGCCTCTTCGTGCGGGTAATCACTTCTAATCCTTTCCCCAAATAAAGTATACTTGTAGTACTATGTACTTATACTATATATATTCATATAGTTCATTCAACAAGATACATGTGCAATCTCCATAACACCCATGTCTTTTCCCATTGGTCATGACATATGACAACACTACATAAAATAGACGAAAGAGCATTTAAACTTATCTTGAATCTCAACGCACGGGTTACAAAACAATCTTATAGTCAAGCTTTATCGCACGATTTGGAGTGTTGAAGAAGGGTAATATTCCTAAATGTCCGTGCAGCCCCCTACTTATATGATGTGGTCGACAACACACCTATAAGAAGGGCACTACTAGACACGGCTCCGAGACATCCTAGGACACTTTAAAAACCATATGCTCTGATACCAAGTTTGTCACGCCCCAAATCGAGGGACATGACCGGCGCCTGACCGGGTTGCCCCAGTCAAGCGGACCTGGGTGCCTTTCATTCCCACGCGTTACCCCTGTGTTGACTGTTACTCATTAACCAAAATATCTTACCAACAATGACTGATTTCACAATGCATAAACATAACCATGTGATTTATTTACTAACAAGTTCATAATTTATATTTACAACGCCCCACACATATACATAGGCCACAATCCCACAGTTTACATGTCTACAGAGCCTCTAGGATACAAAAGGGAAATACAATACTTGCCGGTAACAAGGTATCACGCCCCAAATCGAGGGACATGACCGGCGCCTGACCGGGTTGCCCCAGTCAAGCGGACCCTAGGTGCCTTTCATTCCCACGCGTTACCCCTGTGATGACTGTTTCTCATTAACCAAATAAATTACTAATCATAATTGATTTCACATTAAACAAATAAAATGATACGAGTGATTCATTAACAAGATTTCAACTTTTACAACGCCCGACATAACACCTTATATATATAAGACTGGAGTCCCACAGTTTACATGTCTACAGAGCCTCTAGGATACAAAAGGGAAATACAATACTTGCCGGTAACAAGGCTCCGGCTATACCTTTCAAAACCAAAATGAAATCCAAACCGAAGTGGCAAGAACCACACAAGGCCCCGAGGAAGAAAGGGGCTCACCAAGACGGGCAGGGGAAGGAGAAGAATACTACTGCCGACGAGCTGAAGTGCCTGCTACTGATCCACCTACAATCATGACACGAATGTAGCGCCCCGGCAAAAGGGACGTCAGTACACTTAAATTGTACTGGTATGTATGGACAAACTTTGTCCCAAGTAAACTCAAGCCATTAAATTACATCAACAATTAATTAAACCAACCAACCATGTTTCCACATTTTCCTCATTTCAAATAATTCTCAACTCAAAGCACTTCCTACGATCAACCAATTTAACAATTACCAATCAATCACATAATGCACAAGTAGTCAAACAAAGGGGCAATCAGTGCCCCACAGGTTGCAAACTCTCCTGCTGTCTCCTTTCACAATTTCACATTATTGATTTATGTATCAATTTTCAATAGCGATTTCGATCGCTTTCCATCCTTATTGCCCCTGACCACCCTTATTACCTCGGCCACCCTTATCACCCCAACCCAAACCTTATTTCACCACGTCGCGGCGCGCGACACGACCCCGCCTTACACTTGAAAACACAACAATTTCAAACAGCAGATAAGGTACTACACACAATTTCAACAAGTTCAAATAAGCAACTTGCACATTGTTTCATGTTCTCAATTACTTCTCAAGCCAATATCACAACCAAGTTACAATGTTTCCACATTCAATAATATTCACACATGTATATTCAACAATTTTCCATAATTCAAGTGTTTCATCTCTTTCCACAATAAACCAATTCTCAAGTGTTTCGATTTCTTTTCCACAAGGTGCCATATAGGCCATCATAATCATTATTCACAAATTCTTTACCCAATTCAACTCTCATTTACCTTTCGGTTCATATTTCTTACCACAACACTCATAGTTCAACAACAACTTTGAATATCCAACAACAACATCAATTAATCACATACAATTTCTCAAATCAACACATGCCAAACAATTTTACACCTAAGGGCGATTTCACAAGAATCAAAATTAGCCATACATACCTGGTGATGATTTTTCTTCCGTTAACTTTCTACTTTATGCTTACCCAAGATATCCTATTCTTGCCAACCTTGTTCTTGAAGACTCTTACTTCTACCCACTTCTTTTTACTAGAAATCAAGTTCAATAATCATGCATGAGTGTAAAAATTCTATTTTCAAAAGCTATTATATGCAAACCTCTCTTTACCCAATTAAAACTGAAAATCAAAGAAAATAGTTAGGGTTTTTACCTTGAAAATATTGGGGAAGTTGAATCCTTGCCCTAGAATCCCTTGGAATTAAGTAGTTGGAACAATCTTTGAAGATGAAGAACTTCTCTCTAAAAACCCTCTCTTCTCTCTCTAATTTTTGGTGAGATGATATGATAAAAATGAAGAAGAGGTGTGTTATATTAAAGAAGAGATCGGGTCAAAATGTTACAAAAACCGGGCCCGGAGTCAAATATGCGGTCACTATGCGACCGCAGAATCAACATGCGGTCCGCATAGTGGCCGCAGAATGGCTCAAAAATTACGCAGGCTCTGGAACGATTTGCGGTCACTATGCGGACCGCATGTCGATTCCGCGGTCGCAAAAGTGCACCGCAGATTGACATGCGATCGCATATCGACCGCACATTGGACACAATTTTGGGCAACTCTCTGGAACGATCTGCGGTCACTATGCGGACCGCATATTGATTCTGCGGTCGCAAAAGTGCACCGCAGATTGACATTTTTCTGGAAAAAATTTTATTCTACATTTTGAAACTTAAATCACTACCAAGGGTCCGAACCGCGTCATTCGGACCATGACACCACATCTACTAGGTTTTATGCACAAAAATTTCACGGGGCCTTACATCCTCCCCCCCTTAAGATCATTCGTCCTCGAATGAGGATTTTGAAATAAATGAGTTGGTTTTGAAAGACATGATATGCAACCCTCAAAATTTTGACTAACTCTTATATTTTAGAAAAATTTCGCCAGAGTTTCCTTTGTATTATGGACATATCCACCTGTCAGAGGGCCCCCGAAACACATCACCAAACAACAATATACAACAATAACACTATTCACAACTGGTATACACCTTCTTACCTCAACGAATGCACATAAACTAGTCACTTCAATGAATTCTTACCTTATTTAACCATTTTAACACACCATGTACGCTTAACAAATCATTACCAATCTACACTTACTATTAGTTGTTTATTAAACACGTAAATCTTTATAAGGCTTTCATTTATCAAGAACGGTTCAAGTGACCCAAGGTAACAACACATCTAACTCATTACAAATAAAGGAGACTTACTAATACTAAGAGGGAAACAACTTAGGCAAGATGACAGCTACTAGGAGTAGGAGGGTCACCTAATTTCTTCTAGGCTTGATCAAACAAATGGGGGTACTTTTCTTTCATCTCTTTTTCTGCTTCCCATGTGGCCTCCTCAACTTGTTGACTTCGCCACAATACTTTAACAGAGGCAACTTCCTTATTTCTCAACTTACGGACTTGCCTATCAAGAATGGCAACCGGAACTTCTTCATATGACAAATCTTCATTAACCTCTATAGCTTCGACTGGCATGATGGTGGATGGATCTCCAATCACTTTCTTCAACATGGACACATGGAATACCGGGTGCACTGATGACATCTCCGGAGGCAACTCTAGCCTATAAGCAACTTGACCAATCCTTTGAACGATCCGATATGGCCCGACATACCTAGGACTCAATTTCCCTTTCTTTCCGAATCGCATGACTCCCTTCATAGGAGATACCCTCAAGAACACCCAATCATCGACTTGAAACTCCAAATCCCTTCGACGAACATCTGCATAGGACTTTTGACGACTTTGTGCTGTTTTCATTCTCTCCTGAATAACCTTGACCTTTTCCATAGCTTCGTACACCATGTCTGGCCCTAGCAATTCCGTTTCACCTACCTCAAACCACCCGATTGGCGATCTACATCTTCTCCCGTACAATGCCTCAAACGGGGCCATTTGAATGCTAGCATGATAGCTGTTATTGTAAGCAAATTCTATCAGTGGCAAGTGTTCATCCCAATTACCTTTAAAATCTAAGACACAAGCCCGCAACATATCTTCAAGCGTCCGAATGGTCCGCTCGGCCTGTCCATCGGTCTGTGGATGGAAAGCTGTGCTGAGATTCACCTGAGTTCCCAAACCTTGCTGAAACTTCTTCCAAAAGTTAGCGGTGAACTGAGCCCCGCGATCTGAGATGATAGAAAGTGGAGTTCCATGAAGCCTTACTATCTCTTTGATGTACAATCTTGCATATTGCTCCGCAATATCAGTAGACTTGACTGGCAGGAAGTGAGCTGATTTGGTGAGTCGATCCACTATCACCCATATTGAGTCAAACTTACGCTGAGTGCGAGGTAACCCCACCACGAAATCCATATTGATCATCTCCCATTTCCACCTTGGTATTTCTATAAGCTGAGTTAATCCACCGGGCCGTTGATGCTCGGCCTTCACTTGTTGACAGTTCGGACATTTAGCTACAAAGCTTGCCACATCCCTTTTCATACCGTTCCACCAATAAATCTCCTTGAGATCGTGATACATTTTCGTTGAACCAGGGTGCACGGAATGCGCTGGAAGTATGAGCCTCTGCCATCACTCTTTCCCGAAGCTCGTCTACATCCGGAACACATAGCCTATCTTGACACCGCAATACACCATCTTCGCTACTGAGTACAAATGCTGAGGTCTTGTCATTCAGGACTGCTTCTTTCACCCGAACCAATGCTGGATCCGTGAATTGTTTTTCCTTGATTTCCGCGACCAATGATGATTCTGCTCCATTATGCACCAAGATATCCCCCTCGTCTGACGCCGAAATACGAACCCCCAAACCGGCTAATTGGCAGACCTCTCGAGCCAGGGGTCTCTGATCCACACCCAAATGAGCCAAACTACCCATGGATTTCCGACTAAGAGCGTCGGCTACCACATTTGCCTTCCCTGGATGGTACAATATGTCCATATCATAGTCCTCGAGTAATTCTAACCACCGCCGCTGTCTCAGATTTAGCTCCTTCTGCTTGAACAAATACTGGAGGCTCTTGTGGTCTGAAAACACATCTACATGAACCCCATAAAGATAGTGCCGCCATATTTTCAAAGCAAACACAACAGCTGCAAGCTCCAAATCATGCGTCGGATAATTCTTCTCATGGTTCTTGAGTTGTCTGGAAGCATAAGCTATAACCTTTCCGTGCTGCATCAATACACATCCCAAACCGACTCTGGAGGCATCACAATAGACTACAAATCCCTCTGTGCCTTCTGGCAAGGCCAATACTGGTGCCGAGGTCAATCTTGACTTCAATTCTTGGAAACTTTTCTCACATGCTTCGGACCACTGGAACTTAACTGCTTTCTGTGTCAATTTAGTCAATGGGGAGGCGAGGGTTGAGAATCCCTCTACAAACATCCGATAGTACCCTGCCAGACCCAAAAAGCTGCGAATCTCTGTCAGGGTCGTGGGTCTAGGCCAATCTTTCACTGCCGCAATCTTCTGAGGATCCACCATAATTCCCTCACTGGAAATAACATGCCCTAGAAAAGCTACGGTTTGAGAACTTGGCATACAATTGATGCTGAAGAAGGGTCTGCAATGCTGCTCTGAGGTGAACGGCATGATCTTCCCTGCTCCGAGAGTATATGAGAATATCGTCAATGAATACAATCACAAAGGAATCTAGGAATGGCTTGAAAACCCGATTCATAAGGTCCATGAAAGCTGCTGCTGGGGCATTGGTTAGCCCAAAAGACATGACCAAAAACTCAAAGTGACCATAACGAGTTCGAAAGGCGGTTTTAGGAATATCCTGCTCCCTGATTTTTAACTGGTGGTACCCAGACCGTAAATCAATCTTTGAGAAGAACTTCGCTCCCTGCAATTGGTCAAACAGATCATCCACTCGAGGCAATGGATATTTATTCTTAATGGTGACTTTGTTAAGTTGGCGATAATCAATACACATTCGAAGTGACCCATCCTTCTTTCTGACAAAGAGAACCGGAGCACCCCATGGCGACACACTCGGTCGTATGAACCCTTTCTCTAATAAATCCCTCAACTCCTCCTTTAACTCCCTTAACTCTGCTGGCGCCATTCTGTAAGGTGGAATGGATATTGGCTGAGTATCTGGCAATACATCAATTCCGAAATCAATCTCCCTATCCGGCGGGATGCCTGGAAGCTCATCTGGAAACACTTCAGGAAATTCATTCACAATTGGCACGGACTCGAGGATAGGCACATCTGAGGTGGTGTCCGTTACCCGAACCAGGTGATAGATATACCCCTTCTTAATCATCTTCGAAGCCTTAAGGTAGGAAATAAACCTACCCCTTGGCACTACACCATTTCCTCTCCATTCAATGACTTGGCTCGTTAGGGAACTCGAGCCTCATAACTCTCGTTCGACAATCAAGTTTGGCAAAGCACGAATAGAGCCAATCCATCCCCATAATTACATCAAAATCTACCATCCCAAGCTCAATAAGATCGGCTGTGGTATCACGACCACCCACCGTAACAACACAATTCCTATAGACTCGTGAGGCCGTAATAGAATCACCAATAGGTGTCGACACGGAGAACGGCTCATGAAGCTGTTCGGGTTCTATCCCAAAACTTGAAGCAATGAATGGAGTAACATAAGACAAGGAGGACCCTGGATCAATAAGGGCATAGCAATCAATAGTCTGAACAGACATGATACCTGTAACAACATCTGGAGAAGCCTCGGCATTTTGGCGACCACTCAATGCATAGAATCGGCTAGATCCACCCCTACCCTGAGCTCCACCCCTAGCTGCACCACGCCCTGCTGCTGCTGGAGTACGCGCTGATGATGTAGCAGCCGAAGAACCGGATGACTGAGCAGATCCCCTACCTATACCCTGACGGGGTGCACGGCAATCCCGCTGAATGTGACCTCTCACCCCGCACCCGAAGCACACCGGGATGTCAAGGTAGCAAGTCTCTGTATGAAATCTCCCACACTTTGGGGCATGTAGGTCTCCCCTGCTGCTGGGATCTCACCCCAGGATGACCAGACTGACGAGACCTCCTGCTGTCTGAACCATGTCTCGAGTAACTGCCCTGCTGATGACTGTGCACGGATGGCGGTGCACTCGCGGAGGACTGAGCATATGACTGGGATGGCCCTGATGACCCCTTCCCTGGAAGTGATCTCCCCGAACGACCCATTGACCGGGCCCTGTTGCTACTTTCTCTTTCTGCACGAATCTTCAATTTCCTGGCCTCTGTGGCCTGAGCAAATCCCACAATCCTCCCATAGTTCATGTCTGAGTGCAAAGCTGCTGTGGCGGCCTCATTCACTACCAAAGGGCTAAGGCCCCGAACAAACCGTCGAACCCGGGCATCCATGGTCGATACTAAATGAGGAGCGTACTTGGACAACCTTACGAACTCCATGTGATACTCCCAAACACTCATACTGCCCTGTTTGAGAACCTCGAACTCAGTGGCACGGGCTGCCATTGCCTCCGCAGGTAAGAAGTGGTCCATAAATGCATCCACGAACTCATCCCATCTGGCCGGAGGGCTTCCTTCCTCACGGGAATCCTCCCACATTTCGAACCATGAACGTGCCGCTCCCTTCAGCCTGTAAGAGGCCAACTCTACCCCCTCTATATCTGTAGCCTTCATCACTCGAGGGTCTTGTATATCTCATCAAGGAATTCCTGTGGGTCAGCCTCTGGATCGGTACCTGAAAATTCTGGAGGGGCCAATCGCAAGAACTGGTGGACTCTGGAGCCAAAGGAATCTCCCCGTCCGCTGGAGGATGCAGGGGCATCATGGGATCTCTGGGCCTGGGCAGCCACTAACTGTGTTAACATATGGATGGCTCCCCTAAGTTCTTCATTAGAGATACCAGAGCCCGAAACGGGAACTGTATCTGAGTCAGGAACACTGGCAGGAGGAATGATGGCATCCTCTGCCGCAGCTGGAATAGGGACACTTGGGTTTTTAACAGATGGGCCAGGCAAATTCGGGATCGGTGGGTCATTCTCTCCCACTGCATCGGGTACATGATTAACAGCCGCACTTGGGCCGGTATTGGCCCTAAGGCCGAGTCTAGCCTTCTTCTTAGGTGCCATATTCTGAAAATTTGGGAACAAGGCACGAATTAGACACAGATATCTCCACATTGCACTTTACCGCACGATATAGATTAACAAAGAAGTAGGTAGATTCCTAAATGTCCGTGTAGCCCCCTACTTATATGATGTGGTCGACAACACACCTATAAGAAGGCACTACTAGACACGGCTCCGAGACATCCTAGGACACTTTAAAAACCATAGGCTCTGATACCAAGTTTGTCACGCCCCAAATCGAGGGACATGACCGGCGCCCGACCGGGTTGCCCCAATCAAGCGGATCTGGGTGCCTTTCATTCCCACGCGTTACCCCTGTGATGACTGTTTCTCATTAACCAAATAAATTACTAATCATAATTGATTTCACATTAAACAAATAAAATGATACGAGTGATTCATTAACAAGATTTCAACTTTTACAACGCCCGACATAACACCTTATATATATAAGACTGGAGTCCCACAGCTTACATGTCTACAGAGCCTCTAGGATACAAAAGGGAAATACAATACTTGCCGGTAACAAGGCTCCGGCTATACCTTTCAAAACCAAAATGAAATCCAAACCGAAGTGGCAAGAACCACACAAGGCCCCGAGGAAGAAAGGGGCTCACCAAGACGGGCAGTGGAAGGAGAAGAATACTACCGCCGACGAGCTGAAGTGCCTGCTACTGATCCACCTACAATCATGACACGAATGTAGCGCCCCCGGCAAAAGGGACGTCAGTACACTTAAATTGTACTGGTATGTATGGACAAACTTTGTCCCAAGTAAACTCAAGCCATTAAATTACATCAACAATTAATTAAACCAACCAACCATGTTTCCACATTTTCCTCATTTCAAATAATTCTCAACTCAAAGCACTTCCTACGATCAACCAATTTAACAATTACCAATCAATCACATAATGCACAAGTAGTCAAACAAAGGGGCAATCAGTGCCCCACAGGTTGCAAACTCTCCTGCTGTCTCCTTTCACAATTTCACATTATTGATTTATGTATCAATTTTCAATAGCGATTTCGATCGCTTTCCATCCTTATTGCCCCTGACCACCCTTATTACCTCGGCCACCCTTATCACCCCAACCCAAACCTTATTTCACCACGTCGCGGCGCGCGACACGACCCCGCCTTACACTTGAAAACACAACAATTTCAAACAGCAGATAAGGTACTACACACAATTTCAACAAGTTCAAATAAGCAACTTGCACATTGTTTCATGTTCTCAATTACTTCTCAAGCCAATATCACAACCAAGTTACAATGTTTCCACATTCAATAATATTCACACATGTATATTCAACAATTTTCCATAATTCAAGTGTTTCATCTCTTTCCACAATAAACCAATTCTCAAGTGTTTCGATTTCTTTTCCACAAGGTGCCATATAGGCCATCATAATCATTATTCACAAATTCTTTACCCAATTCAACTCTCATTTACCTTTCGGTTCATATTTCTTACCACAACACTCATAGTTCAACAACAACTTTGAATATCCAACAACAACATCAATTAATCACATACAATTTCTCAAATCAACACATGCCAAACAATTTTACACCTAAGGGCGATTTCACAAGAATCAAAATTAGCCATACATACCCGGTGATGATTTTTCTTCCGTTAACTTTCTACTTTATGCTTACCCAAGATATCCTATTCTTGCCAACCTTGTTCTTGAAGACTCTTACTTCTACCCACTTCTTTTTACTAGAAATCAAGTTCAATAATCATGCATGAGTGTAAAAATTCTATTTTCAAAAGCTATTATATGCAAACCTCTCTTTACCCAATTAAAACTGAAAATCAAAGAAAATAGTTAGGGTTTTTACCTTGAAAATATTGGGGAAGTTGAATCCTTGCCCTAGAATCCCTTGGAATTAAGTAGTTGGAACAATCTTTGAAGATGAAGAACTTCTCTCTCTAAAAACCCTCTCTTCTCTCTCTAATTTTTGGTGAGATGATATGATAAAAATGAAGAAGAGGTGTGTTATATTAAAGAAGAGATCGGGTCAAAATGTTACAAAAATCTGGGCCGGGGTCAATTATGCGGTCACTATGCGACCGCAGAACACACATGCGGTCCGCAAAGTGACCGCAAAATGGCCTCAAAAATTACAAGTTTCTGTTAAGGAATGCGGCCGGAATGCGGTCCGCATGTTGATTCTGCGGTCGCAAAAGTGCACCGCAGATTGACATGCGATCGCATATCGACCGCACATTGGACACAATTTTGGGCAACTCTCTGGAACGATCTGCGGTCACTATGCGGACCGCATGTTGATTCTGCGGTCGCAAAAGTGCACCGCAGATTGACATTTTTCTGGAAAAAAAAATTTTATTCTACATTTTGAAACTTAAATCACTACCAAGGGTGCGAACCGCGTCATTCGGACCATGACACCACATCTACTAGGTTTTATGCACAAAAATTTCACGGGGCCTTACAGCGGACGCGTGGGGATCGTTGCGTTCGCGATAGGTAATGTTCGCAGGTCATCGCGAACGCGTGGGTTACTTCGCGTTCGCGTAGAAGAAGTTGGGCTGTTCATCGCGAACGCGTGAATAGTAACGCGAACGCGATGAGCAATGGGGTCTGGCAGTGAGCTTAAGTTCAGAACATAACACCCGTGACCCCCATACACAAAAACGCCATTTTTGAGCTTCAAGAGAGGATTTTGAAGGGGAAACGCTGGGATATCATCGGGAAATCATCGGGGTAAGTTTCTTGACCTTAATTCGTTGGTTTATCATGAAATCCGTGATTATTTCACTGAAATTGGAAGATTAAAGGTGGGTTTGAGCCCTAGGCCTAATATTAGAAAATCTCTGATTTGAGTGGGCAAATGGAGTCCGATTTTGGTAAATTTTATATGCCTAGACTCGTATTGAGATAAGGAACCCGAATATATAATTTTCGTGATTTTTCGATAAGCGTACCGAGCTGCCCCCTCCCAATAATACGTGTTTATCAACCACCCGCTTACTACAAGAATGTATCATGATAAGAATCAAAGCAGTCTTGTGAATGCCCAGTTCTCCTGTCTTCTTCGGGTCCTTAATAGAACTCAAAACTAGGTTTCTTCTGTATATAAACTATATCTTTCTCTTCCTCAGAGATTGAATTGAAAGTCGACCGAATGTGATGAAAGGTTATATGCTTAACACATGCAAGTCGAATATAGTATGAAGGCTTTCTTCGCCATTCCCACCCGGGAAGAACTTCACTCCCAAGACGTTAAGCTAGCAAGACTAATAGGTTTTGGCGCCCTGTCGGGTTTTGGCAACTTGTGGGTTTTGGTATATTTTGAGTTATTTTGATTGGGTAATGCCCAATTGGCCTATTTTGATGTGATTCTATTGATTTTTATAAGATACTACACTTGTGGAGGCCGACATTCACGGCAAGAGGGTTATTTCTTAGCGGTTTCGTACCGGAATTGAGGTAAGTGGCTTGTCTAACTTCGTGTGGGGGACTTTCACCCCTAGGATATTATTGTGATACTTTAAATGCCTTGTACGCGAGGTGACGGGCGTGTACATGCGCCGGTTGTTGAACACATACTTTACTCAAAATGTTCAATGAGTGATATTCCTGTTCTTAGTTGTTAAATTCGATATTCCTACCCGGTAGTAGTTAGAAAAGCATGATTTGATAGAATCTAACTGTTTAGCTGCTTAACTAACTTACTTGAGTTTTTCTTGGTAACTGTTGGCGCTGTTTATCGGCGAAGTTGTCGTTAAGCATATTATATTACTCTCTATGTATTCCTTTACTTGCTGTGGTTGTGGACTACGGGTTCAATTCCCGAGATCCTGAGATTATTGAAATATGGACTACGGGTTCAATTCCCGAGATCCTGAGATTATTGAAATATGGACTACGGGTTCGATTCCCGAGATCTTGAGCTTATTGAAATATGGACTACGGGTTTGATTCCCGAGATCCTGAGCTTATTGAAATATGGACTACGGGTTCGATTCCCGAGATCCTGAGCTTATTGAAATATGGACTACGGGTTCGATTTCCCGGAGATCCTGAGATTTATTGAAATGTGGACTGCGGGTTCGATTCCCGAAGATCCTGAGATTTATTGAAATGTGGACTGCGGGTTCGATTCCCAGAGATCCTGAAATCTATTGAGATATGGGCTGTGGGTTTGATTCACGGAGACCCAGGGGTACTGAAAATGGGACCGTGGGTTCAATCCCCACAGGTCCTGAACTTGTTTTATTGAGTTGGTTATTTGTTGTTAGCTTAATTGTAGACAGTTGCAGTAATCATCATAATGTTGTTATTTCGGAAATTATTATCATTTAAACCGTTTATTTTGTTATCATCATTATATTATTGTTTTCTCAGTAGGGCCCTGACCTACCTCGTCACTACTCCATCGAGGTTAGGCTTGGCACTTACTGAGTACCGCCGTGGTGTACTCATACTACTCTTCTGCACACTTTTGTTGTGCAGATCCAGGTACATCAGAGCAGGCTCATACTAGGTGATTCTGCAGCTTTCTGGGAGACTTCGAGGTATGATCTGCTACGTCCGCGGATCCGGAGGCTTCCCTTCTATTCTAGTATTACTAGTTGACATTTTTCTTCATTTCGTTGTTAGATACTCTTTACACATAGAGCCACGGTTGTATTTCCCTTTTAGTCTGTGTTACCGTGGGGTTCCGGATCTTGGTAGTGTTTTATTCATTGTGTGACGGATGTATGTGCCAAGCGGCACGGATTACATATCTTTTATGTTATTTTCCGCTGTTTCTTATTTAAGTATTTATAACTTATATATTCCGCAACGTGTTAGGCTTACCTAGTCTTGGGGACTGGGTGCCATCACGACATGTTCACAATTGGTGAACTAGGGTCGTGACAATTCAATATACTATAACATAGTACTTATCACGTAATATTAATAGTATATGTCATATCCAATGGATCTATCAGAAACACTTATAACTTTGATAAGATATTCCCACAAAAGTTCTGAGAAACACTTACCTGTATGTGGTCCAGTATTGGTTACCTATGTCTTCAACCCTTTTTACTATAACATCAACCTTGTAGTAGTTGATAACTGTAATACATTACCCACTAATATAATTCTAGTTATCGCAATCGTATTAGTCCATGGAGTAATTTCATATTGGCCCACTTAGTATAACCTATTTATATAATATTATTCAAACTTATGGCCTATCTGATTAACAATGTACTCTAGTACTAGGGCCATAAGCTGAGACTCCTAGTAATACACCAATGATTAACAAGGATGACTATGTTAAAGTATATGATTAGGTCAAATGAATACTAATACCGCATCAATTGGACTTATACATATCTGTGGTCCTATGGTTGCCATTAATCACATATTGATGTTTTATACTGATTTACTAGGACTGTTTGTATATACGATATAACTCTTAGTCAAGAATGCGTTAGTAGTACGATTGTGTCATTAATATTACGATTACCTATGTATTAGTCAACCATTTAGACTATTAATATAATAGGTATGCATAAGTCCAATTGATGCCTAGTATAAATGCATAAGATAATACTCACCACGTGCTCTTTAATATATTAGGTGTGGACTAGACATGATCAGTTCCCAGCAATTGAATATTGTATTCGTATATTGGCTCCCTGAAGTGGGACTAATATTACATTCGGAAGACAACGTATCACGTGCATAATGTACTAAAAAGGAATATGACAGTAGGCCTATTAGTCCTAATATATTCTGAAGGTAATAACACAATTGGCCTATGATAGTTAGTACGATACCCTACATAGTGGTCCAGCCTATTAGTATATGATTGAGTAATGTACTATAGGAATACTTATACGATGAATCATTGTTAATGAATGCCTACTAGCTTGTATGACTTATGTGGATATCGTACTAGGTATAACGCCAATACTATCCGGTATACTATATGATTATAAGGCCCACAATCGGGTCACAACTATCACCGGGGGTTAATTGATTTGACAAGCTCGTACATATCGGGACACATAAGTATATTCATAGCTGATACGATATAACTCCCATTTCAAGACATCATGCAATGGCCCATGAACCTGACTAATATGAGGAGGTCAGGTATCTGTTGGGGAATATGCGTATCTGATGCCAATACTCTCTCCCTTTTGAAGTATCTCTAACGATTTATATCACTACTAGAAAATAGCTGTTTTGCGACCGCCAAAACGGTCGCAATGCGGTCAGAAAATGCTAATTTCTTACTATATTCCGACCGAAATAGTGTAGTCGCTAAATAGCTGGTCTGAAATGTTTAACGACCGAATCAGTTGGTAATTTGCGACTACAGTAGTCGCACAATAAAAAATAAAACAACTAACAAATGACGCCAGCTTTCCGACTATCGCGGTCGCAAACTTTACGACTGACGCGAGCGCAAATAATTTAATTTAAATTTAAATTTTACATTAACTTTCCCACTACTTCGGTCGCAAATGGTATATATAGTTATAATAATAATTAATTTTCTTTTATATTTCTCACCACGGTGTCGCAAAACTAATTTAGATTATTTATTTATTTATTATTCGGACTACTGTGGTCGCAAAATTTAATTTAATACTATTTATTTATTCGTGTTTCCGACTATAGTAGTTACAAATGTTCCTGAATCTGCAATATTTTGACGCATTTTGCTCAGAAAACTGGGAATATTTGACTAAATTCTAGCGATTTTAAAGCAATATCACTTATGCAATTCAAATATACAACAACCAATTAATCTACCATGCTAACCAATCAATCCACTATTGCAACTAATTAAATCCACAAGCAAAACATAAATATTTATAACTAAAACATCTAGAGTTATACATTCTAGCACCATTCAGTCTTTGTCTAAAATATTACAATAATGGTCAAGTGTTAATATTACCAAGTCTAAACATCCAACTACAACATATCAAAATAAACTAAAACTCATTATCCCTGTCATTCTCGCCGTTGGAAGGAGGAAATGGACGTCCACTCATAATTTTTTCCACAATACTCTGCAATTTATTAAAATTTGCGTGATCTTCTTTTCGTTCCTCCTTCAACTCTTCAACTTCTTTTTGTAACGCTTCTACCTCTTCATGATCTTGAGAACAACTCGCATCACCAGACAACAAAGTCGTAGAACGACCTGCAGAATTTTGAGATCCAAGACCGTAGGTTTTACCTTTCTTTGCGCCACCAACCACCTGCGTCCATATTGAAGCTACATCATTGAGTGACACTTGGGTTGAGCTACCATCCTCAAAATCGGGTTGACTTTGACGCCATTCCTTAAAATGTTGCTGATAGGCTTCCTGAAATTAAATGATCGATGACAGAAAAATTAATGGAAGATGAATGAGGAGCTACATTAACATGAAATCGCTAGTTTGTTCACATTTTTGTAATATCATGCATGTATCAGACACATTTTGACGCCTCTCCAAAATGCTGTAGATCATATCATGCAATACTAGTCTAAGAAAAGTGGCTGAGAAAGTTTTTGCAACCAAAATCTCCACGCATTGTGCATCACACACATTTACTTTTATAACCAAGATAATATGTCATTCATTTGGTATAGCAATCCACATAGCAAGTTAATTAGTATGTCAATATCAGAACCAGAAGTTTTCTTGTGTGATTAATGCAAGTCCAATAACCATCAAAAGTAGTGCCAATAGGGCCAGTTTTAGGTAGACCAATGGAGGACATAAAAGCAACATATACACTAGGAAAAGAGCTAGGAAGACGTCAATTTGGTGTAACACATTTATGTACACATAAACAAACAGGAGAACAATTTGCATGCAAAACAATTGCAAAAAGAAAATTGGTAAATAAAGAAGATATTGAGGATGTAAGAAGGGAAGTGCAAATAATGCACCATTTGACAGAACAACCAAATATTGTTGAACTTAAAGGTGCATATGAGGACAAACATTCTGTGCATTTGGTCATGGAATTATGTGCTGGAGGTGAACTTTTTGTCCAATACCAATGAGAATTACATTTGGTCAATGAGTGCTGTTAATGAGCTTTGCAGTGAGAATTACATTTGGTCAATGAGTGGATCATCTTACTGAGTGCTGGAGGTGAACTTTTTGTCCAATACCAATGAGAATTACATTTGGTCAATGCACAGAATGTAATTCTCATCTGTGAAGCTGTTATCCGAACTGAAAAGTTGTTAATGAGTGCATTTGGTCATGGAATTATGTGTTGTGAAGCTAACATGGAAGCTAGTCGAAAAAATGAAACCATTTGTCCAACTCCTAAACCACTAGGGAGAAATAATATGTGAACTGGCTTTGCAGAGTTGACACTAGAATTAGACATCTTGATGGATTGGTTGGTGCAAATGGGAGGAATTGAAGAATGATTTATGTAGAAACATATGCTTATATTAAAAGAATAAGGCGCTGCTGCGATCATATTCGTGCACATCATTATCCTATAATTCAGTAGAAAGGAGAAGAAAAATAATTGAGTACAATTAGGTAATTGTTCGCTTTCATATACTTGTTTTGTAGTTTTGAAACAACTTCTCAAACTTCGTTTGATTTGGAAACACACATGCAACAAATATGGTTTTTACCATGAATTAGGCAGCAAGGGAAAACACAGTTTAGGTTAGTAAACCATTCCTTTTCAGTTACTGATAAAAGGATCATCAACCCCAACAAATCAAAGAAGAAGAAGAAAAAAGAAGAGACAAAAAGGAAAAATAAGGATCTTACATATACCCTCGCAGCACGCGGTTCGACCCATTCTTTTGTCCCATCCTTTTTCTTTTTTCAAATGCTTGTCTTCAAAGACCCTAGCATAAGTCACAAGTCTCCCTTTTTCCTTTTCCTGCAAAAAAAAGAATTTAAGTTAGATAAAGTTCAATTGCATCTAGTTAAAATCAAAACAAATATAATAAGAAAGTTACCATTCTCCTTCGATGGGTCTCCATACTAATTGAACCCCCAGTGTGCAATGAGCCACCCGTATTGGAGGATCGGGCAGCCTTTGCAGCATTGCTCCTTTTCATAAATTCTTCAGACGCCCATATCACAATAAGTCTATCCCAAAAGTCTTGTAGTATCTAACCGGGCTTCTCGCCCTTCTCTCTAGCTTATAAAAAAGATTTTTAAGCCGATCAGCACCTTTTTTCTCAAAATTATGACTTATTTGCTAATGATATTTGGGAATCCATGCACATCTTGTCTGCAAATTATTTAAGACATTAGATAAAATAAGAGTAGTTTGACAAATAATACAAGATTTATGGAATTTGTACCCTAAATTGATTCCACATTTGTTCTCTGTACAAATACGGTATATCTGACCATTTACTCCAAGCATCTCGATAAAATGCTTTAACACAATCCACAACCACCTTCGTAGATTCATTGGAGGGAACAAAGTTGCATTAAAATTAACATATGTTACAAATATATTCAACAATTCAAACGAATAATAAAGTACTTTCTTACCCAGTAGTCCCATCGGGAATGATAATCAGTCTATTAAGGGAATCATATGATACAATCTCTTTAAAAGTCTGAGTATGTGTACATCAAGAGCAGGTGTAGATGTGTCAACGGATGGGGATGACGGTATGGTAGAGTCTCCAACATGCGGCCTAGAAACACTAGGAGTGGATGATGATGGAGATGAAGATGGAGCCATAGATGTTGAACCACCATTCTGACTAACATGGTAGCTTGGGTACGGAGGGAATGAAGATGGCGGCATAGAGAGGAGCCACCATGCTGACTAGTACGATAAGCTGGCGAAGAAGATGGTTTAGTGTGCATGCTGTGTGACTTAGAGATAGGATTATATCAAACTGGATCACAAGGGGGAAAAGTGAAAAAGCCAAGTGGCACTGAAGTCTGCTGAGGAGGCGGAGGAGGAGGAGGTGGAGAAGGATGATGATGAAGACCCATAAATGGCACAGCTGAGGTAGTAGGACCTGAAGTGTACTGAGGAAGCCGTGAATATCGTGTCTTATCTTCTTTTTTTACCCGGCGCCATCTGTGTAACATAAGTATATTAAAAGCATTACATGAAATATGTTAAGACATTAAAAATGGACATCGAAATATAAGGGACGTGCAAGGTCCATAATGTACAATTAAAAGTGAACAGAGGGAGTAGCTAATTGTCAATTATATTTGGTTATAAATCAATGTTCAAAAATTGAGGTACCTGCAAATACCTTTTAAATCTTAAATTAGACAGTTTGCAAGCATAGATTAGAAATCGATCCTTCTCCCCGACAGGGAGCAGGAGAGGGGCAATCCAGCTGCAACATCTTTCACCGACAGAAGCAGTTAACTTGTTGATAAAATAGGAATAAGAATAGGAAAAATCTTGTGTGTATATAAGAGTATCAATGACTGGCCATTTGCACGCAAAAGTGAACTGGCCAACATGAGAGGGTCCCCCAATACTTGTACTTGATGAATGGAGAAACACACATTTATAATACTCTCTCTCTCACTATAAATTGTAGCAAAGCCACAACCACTTTTTCTAAAATAATAGTAACTGGCACAAAGTTGTTTTAAGAAAAATAAAATAAAACCATCCAAAGACCACCTTAGTACCGCAAAACTTAACTGGCAAATCGATCCTTCACCCAAATAAAACCGACCCTAGATATATCTAAAGAATGTGCAAAGAAATTTTAAACATGAAGACTGTTATAAATTGAACAATACCAATCAAAGACAGAATTTTTCTTGAAAGAGTTCAATTGATGCAACAAAACGTCGGAGCATTAAGTGCAGGAAGAAGCTCTTAGTTACAGCAACCTTCCATATCTTTCTCTTAACAGTACTAACAAGGGATTAAGAAAGCCACCACATGAATATGACACAAGGTATACTATAGCCAATAGGGGAAAGGCCAAGTCACCAAGCTATAAATATGCAGGATCAGAAAGTGATAATAGAAGCATTTTCTTTCTAACTTCAAGCAAGATCACACCCATCAGAAAAGGAACCGAACTGCCGAATTCCTGAACAGGAAGACTTGACGGAACAGATGCTTTAATTTCCATATTGAATATTTCATTGTGGATGAATGAGCACAAAAAACTAACTATAATTTCCAATTTCTGGGCAGCTAGCAGTAATTTCCAATTTCAGGTTGACTTGATTGCTACCCTTAAAAAATTAAGCTGCTTCGGACAACAAATAAACTATATATGAAGCATATAGTTATCCTATTCAATATGAAACAGATAAACATATGCTTACGGGTAAGTGAGAGGTTTTGGAACTAAATTTCTTTACTTCATCTTAAAGTAATTTCCAATTTCAGATAAACATATGCTTACAGAAAGAAGCAAGGCTAATGTGAAACTAAATTTCTTTACTTCATCTTAACTTCTTCACATGATCCTTCACATAGAAGGTAAAAGAAATTATAGGGAAGAAGGTTGAGAATATACACAATGTCGATGAAGGAGTCAGCAAGATTCAAGAGGCCACTCATTGCAGAAGAATTCTTCTTGTTCTCGATGTTGTAGATGATCGAGATCAGTTAACAATACTGATATGTTTACAATTTATAGATTAATGATAAAATGAAAGTTCTTTTGAGCCAATTCGTATAACTAGAGGTCTACTACATAAAGAACTAAAATATGCTAACTTTAGTTGACTGAATAATGTGCCTTTAAATTCACACAGAACATGCATAAAACATTTTACCAAAACACGTTA
>JASVEL010009586.1:0-17124 GCA_032618575.1 Nicotiana noctiflora | reverse complement strand
TTCAAGTACTCATTGTCCGGTGATGCTAGAAGGTGGCTTCAAAACTTGCCACCCAATTCAATCTGATCATGGCCCGAACTTGTCCGGGCATTCCTAGCAAAATGGTTCCCACAAAGCAAGAAATCCGAGCTTAGAGATAAAATCTTTTTCTTTAAGAAACAACAAGGGGAGCATTTACATGAGGCGTGGGATCGCTTTAAACTATATTCGGTGAGGTCGCCAAATCATGGATTCCCTGATTCAATCTTGCTTGAGAAGTTTTACATGGGTCTTGATCCCATGAACCAAGCCATTGCAAAGAATGCGGCGGACGGATCTTTTATGGATAAGTCGTTTGCTAGAGTAACTCAAATCCTCGACAAGATGGCCAAACATAATCAAGCATGGCATTCCGAGGATACATCCGGTGGAATAGCTTATGGGTCTCCTTCTTTGACAAATTTGATCAAGGAAAACCAAGAGAGAGACCAAATCATTGCGGGGTTGGCCACTAATGTTAATATGTTGACCAAGATGTTTACGGAAAATCAAACGAAGAAGGTCAACGTCATCGAGGATATGCCGTCCATTTCGAATGAATATTTTGAAGAGGCAAATTACATCAACAACCCCCAAGGAGGGTACCAAAGGCAATACTATCAAGGTCAAGGAGCACAAAACCAATGGAGGCCAAACCCGCAAGGGCAAGGCAACCAACAATGGAGGTATGACCAAGGTAGTTCACAACAAAGAAATTGGGGCAACAACAACAACAACTTTTCTAACCGAAGTGAAAATCCTTATGTTCCTCCAAAAGGACAACATTCGAACCAAGGGTCCTCAAATGATTCAAAATTGGAAGCTATGCTAGAGAGAGTGCTACAAAATCAAGAAAAGTCCGATGCTTCAATGAGGAACATGGCCGAGGTCGTTGGCTCTCATACCGCTTCCATCCAAAAATTGGAAATGCAAATGAGAGACCTATCCAAGGAACAAAACCCCAAGCAAAAAGGAACACTACCTAGTGACACTATTGCAAACCCAAGAGGTAGTGGAAGTGGTCCAACCTCTCACGTCATGGCAATCACCACTAGGAGTGGAAAAGTGCTACTTGGAGAGAATGAACACATAGTTGAAGATGTGGAGACCGAGCAAAACGGTTGAGGGTGAAGAACAAGAGGTTATTGAAGTTGAAAAACAAAAGGTTGTTGTGATTGATGAACCAAAGGTTGTTGAGGTTGAAAGAATTCCGGAAAAAGCTAAAGCACCACAAGAAGATCGAGAAGAGGAAAAGGAAAAGGGGAAAGAGTCATCAAAACCTCTTCCACCTATTCCTAGACCTCCTCCTCCATTCCCTCAAAGTCTAGCAAGAAGGATTGATGATAGCAAGCTTGAAAAGTTCTACGATATTCTCAAACAATTGACGGTGAACATTCCTTTTGTAGAAGCTTTTCAAGAAATGCCGGGGTTCGCTAAGTACTTGAAAGATTTGATCACTATAAAGAAGATCCCAAAGCATGAGGTGGTAAGAATGACTCACAGGGTAAGCTCTATCATTGCCACGACTCCGGTCCAAAAGAAAGAGGATCCGGGAGCCTTTACCATACCTTGTACTATTGGGGCACGTGAATTTGCAAGGGCCCTATGTGACAATGGAGCTAGCATCAACTTAATGTCACTTGCCATCTATAAGCAAACGGGATTGGGTATGCCTAGACCTACAAGCATGAGATTGCAAATGGCTGATCGTTCCATCAAGCGACCTGTGGGAATTGTGGATGATGTACTAGTGAAAGTGGGGAAATTCCATTTGCCCGCGGACTTTGTGATTCTTGATTGTGCTGTGGATAAAGAGATCCCTATTATTTTGGGGATACCATTCTTAGCTACGGGCCGAGCACTCATGGATTCTGAGAGAAATGAGATAAAATTTCGGGTGAATGATGAAGAAGTCACTTTTCAACCTAGCAAAGGCATGAAGTTGCCCCATGAATATGAGAGCATTTCGATGATAGAAGCGGTTGATGAGGTAGAGGATGTCGTGGAATTGAAAATGGAGGAACAATGCCTTGGTGAGGCATAAGCGGCGATCTTAGTGAATTTTGATGGGGAAAACATGGATGGGTACATAGAATCGGTGAATACATTGGAGGGTCTTGGATCCTACACTTACACGCCAGGAAAGCTCTCTCTTGACTTAGAAAATAGAGCTACTCCCCCCGCCAAGCCATCAATCATTGAGCCACCACAACTAGAGTTCATACCACTCCCTCCGCGCTTGAGGTATAAATTTGTTGGCTCTAATGATACTTTACCCGTAATTGTGTCTTCTTTGTTGAATGATGTGCAGGTAGAGTAATTATTGGAAGTCCTAAGGGAGCACAGGCAAGCAATTGGGTGGACAATCGCCGACATCCGTGGCATTCCCGCGGGTATTTGTGAACACAAAATCCAATTGGAAAATGACACCAAGCCAAGTGTGGAGCATCAAAGGCGACTAAATCCTTCAATGCAAGAGGTGGTGAAAAAGGAAATTATCAAGTGGCTAGACGCCGGAGTTGTTTACCCAATCACCGATAATTCCTAGGTAAGTCCAGTACAATGTGTACCAAAGAAGAGGGGCATAACCGTGATCGAAAATGAAAAAAATGAGCTCATCCCTACAAGAACGGTGACCGGGTGGAGAGTGTGCATGGATTATCGGAAACTCAATAGTGCAACTTGCAAGGATCATTTCCCTATGCCTTTTATTGATCAAATGCTTGATCGGCTAGCGGGAAGGGCCTTCTATTGCTTTCTTGATGGATACTCCGGCTACAACCAAATCAACATTGCATTGGAAGATCAAGAGAAAATGACCTTCACTTGTCCTTATGGGACATTTGCTTTTAGCCGGATGCCATTTGGGTTGTGTAATGCTCCGGCGACCTTTCAAAGATGCATGATGTCGATATTCTCCGATATGGTGGAAGATTTTCTAGAGGTCTTCATGGATGACTTCTCTGTTGTCGGTGATTCCTTTGAGCATTATCTTGCAAATCTTAGACAAGTGCTCAAGAGATGCGAAGAGATGAATCTTGTGCTCAATTGGGAAAAATGCCACTTCATGGTGGATGAAGGTATTGTGTTGGCGCATAAGATTTCTAAACATGGCATTGAAGTTGATCGGGCAAAGATCGAAATCATTTCTAAACTTCCTCCACCAAATTCGGTGAAAGGTGTTCGAAGCTTTCTAGGCCACACCGGATTCTATCGGAGATTCATCAAGGATTTCTCCAAAATTGCACACCCAATGTGCAAGCTTCTTGAGAAGGATGCAAAATTCATGTTTGATGACAAGTGCCTCAAAGCATTTGAGGAATTGAAGTTGAGGCTCACCACGGCACCCATTATTGTCACTCCCGATTGGACTCTTCCTTTTGAACTCATGTGTGACGCCAGTGGTGTAGCTATTGGAGCAATGCTAGGTCAACGCTACAACAAGATACTTCATCCGGTCTATTATGCAAGAAAAACTCTCAATGGGGCGCAAATGAATTACACTGTCACCGAGCAAGAGCTTCTTGCCATTGTGTATGCTTTTGAAATATTTCGGGCCTATTTGTTGGGGTCCAAGGTGGTGGTCTACACAGATCATGCGGCTCTTTGATATCTCATGGCAAAGAAAGATGCAAAGCCTCGACTAATTAGGTGGGTTCTCTTGTTGCAGGAATTTGACTTTGAAGTCAAAGATCTCAAAGGTACACAAAAACAAGTTGCAGACCACTTATCAAGGCTTGAGGAAGCAGGGAGACCTAAAGAAGAGCTTGACATAAATGATGCTTTCCCTGATGAGCATATCTTGGCACTTTCCAACACCTTTGCTCCTTGGTATGCCGACATTGCAAATTACTTGGTGAGCGATATCATTCCGGAAGGGTTAGAACCTCACCAAAAGAAAAAGTTCTTGAGGGATTGTCGGCAATACTATTGGGAGAAGCCCTATTTGTTTCGAGTGTGTGGTGAAAACATCATCCGGAGGTGCGTACCGGAGGAAGAAATTATGCCAATCCTAAAGACATGTCATGACTCACCGGTTGGAGGCCATCATGGAGGCAATAGATCGGCGGCCAAGATTCTTGAGTGTGGTTACTACTGGCCTTCCATCTATCATGATGCAAACCAATTTCCAAAAGCTTGTGAGCAGTGTCAACGGTAAGGTTCAATCTCCAAAAGGCATGAAATGCCAATGCAATATATGATGGAGATAGAAATCTTTGATGTGTGGGGGATTGATTTCATGGGCCCCTTTGTGAGTTCCTATGGGATGAAGTACATTTTTGTTGCCGTGGACTACGTCTCGAAATGGGTTGAAGCCGTTGCCTTACCAAACAATGAGGCGAGGAGTGTGACCGCCTTTTTGAAGAAGAATATATTCACTTGGTTTGTGTCACGCCCCAAATCGAGGGACATGACCGGCGCCTGACCGGGTTGCCCCAGTCAAATGCAGGGCTACTTGAGAAGTATGGGGTGAAACACAAGGTGGTTACACCATATCATCCACAGTCGAGTGGTCAAGTGGAGGTCTCAAACCAAGAGATCAAGAATATCTCAGCCAAGACTATGAATGCCAATAGGACTGGCTGGTCTAGAAGATTAGATGATGCATTGTGGGCTTACCGCACAGCCTTCAAAACTCCTATTGGCACTTCTCCCTACCATCTCATTTTTGGGAAGGCATGTCATCTACCAGTTGAGCTCGAGCACAAGGCCATGTGGGCACTGAAGAAGCTCAATCTAGAATGGGCTGAAGCTGCGAACTTGAGGTTGATGCAATTAAATGAACTGGAGGAATTCCGATTCCATGCCTATGAGAGCGCAGCGTTATACAAGGAGAGGATGAAGTTTGTCCATGACAAAAAGATCTTGAAAAGAGAGTTCAAGACGGGTGACCTTGTCTTACTCTTCAACTCAAGGTTCAAATTGTTTCCGGGCAAATTGAAATCAAAATGTCCCGGCCGCTTCAAAGTGGTGAATGTCTCCCCATACAGAGCGGTGGAATTGCAAACGATTGACGGATCCCGGACATTTAGAGTGAATGGACAACGCATCAAACACTACTTGGGTGTTGATGGTGAAAGGAAAGTGGTAGAGCAGCTGACTCTCAAGGATGGTCCTTGCCCGTCCAAAGGATGAAATTAGAGCAATCAGTCCCGTCGTGCCGCGACGTTAAATCAAGCGCTGCATGGGAGGCAACCCATGGGTGGTAACACCGTCTTTAATTTTTGCATTTTCTTTATTCATTTGTCTTCTTAGCATCTGTTGAAGTGTAGGGAGCCCAAACAGTTGTGGTATTTTGTGGATGTACCCATGGGAAGAAATGCGGTAGAAATGCGGCCGCATAATTACTTTACGGTCCGCAGATCTACCGCAGACTTAATCAGAGAGTCCTTCAAATCAGAAGTTACAATGCATCCATTATCCAGTATGCATGTTAGTTATGCGACCGCAGATTGGATTGCAAATTGACTCTGAGAAAAGTCTAAGACGCGACAAAATGCGATCATTATGCGGTTCGCATGTTAGATCTGCGACCGCATATTTGTCCGCAAAATGGCCTCGCGAATTCCTGCAACCCCCCAGGTACATTCCTATTAACCTACACTACAGAACAGAAAAAAGAGAAAAACAAACAAAAGAAAAAGGAGAGAAAAACAAAAAGAAGAAGAAAGAAAAGAGGCAAGATCGAACCTGCACAACAGGCGAATCACCCCATTCCCCACTAGCATTATCACCTTGCATCTGGTATGTGTTACTGTTCCCTCCATCTCCAAGACCCCTGCTACTAAAAGACAATGAGTGGACCCGCCACGAGAAGCAAGTCCCCAACCTGAGGAAGCAGATACCCGGCCTGCAGTTAACATACATGCTGAGGCACGGAGAAAGCAGGCTGCTGAAGGCCTTGCATATCATCTCCGCTGGGGCATTGAGGGCTCAAGGGAGAAATACAAAGCTGGGCTTGAACGGAGAAAACTCCTTCCGGAGAAGCAATTGAGCCTCAATGGGCTTAAGGACAAGTACCCGCACATCCTTGCAAACATAAAGCGGAGAAAATGATGGGTTTCACCGAACCTCTGGCCAAATACAATGAATCAATCATCAGGAGTTTTAAGCCAACTATGGAGCTTCCCGGACCAAGCATCACAAGAAGAAAAAGATGTACCTCGACAAGGTAGATGTTCGGGGTACCCAGTCAAATGCAATGCAAAAGCCATAAACCGGATGTTGGTCCCAGACTGGGACGAGGACACCTCCACAGCAAAGTACAAAGCTAAATTTACTAACAGGGAGAGTGAAAGAAGTTGGATTGCCTCCGTTCATAGCTATTGGGACCCTTGAATGGATACAACCAGGGCGAAAAATTTATAAGGAGACCTTCTCAAGGGAATGGAGATACTGGCTTGCATTTCTTGCATCCAAACTGATCCCAACGAATCATGAGACAGACATTGCCATTGAGAAGGCCCTCCTCATTGCTTGTATCATACAGGGTATTAAAGTGAATGTTCAATACCCACTTCGTGGGTGTCTGGGGAAGGGAATACTCTAGGCAGCCTTCCCCTGCTTTGCAGAGAGGCCGATTCGAACCCGCGACCTGACACACCACGGCAAGCAAGCTTACCGCTGAGCCAAGCCGGCCCTTCAGGGTGATAATGAAATTTGCAGGGTGGCTAAAATGCTGAAGGTTGGAGAGATTATTTTTTAAGAGATGGGGCGACGAGCAATGCAAGATGCCACTTCTCTCCCATTTCCGTCCTTGATCACTGCCTTATGCCATGAGGCCCAAGTTCCTGTTGATCTTCACCGGGATGCGACAGGTCAGGAACAAGGGATTATAGACATCAACTGCCTTGCTCATGCGGTGATACCTCCGGCAGTTGTTCAGGAGGACCTACTCTCTTCCCAGCCCCCCTGTCACTCGGGACGATGCGGCATAGTCCTCCACTCCTTCCACCATTGCTTAGACTATTGCTGCCACTGCTAGACTCCTTAAGCCAATCCGGCAGTCTCAAAGCTTGGTCTCTTAGCCACACATGCAAATTCCAAGGTCGACCAACTTGTAAAGACATTGCCAAATGTGATCAAGCAGGCCCTCACTCCTATGCAGTCAACTATAGCAGAGATTCAGCAAAAATAGATGGCATATGCTGAGCGACTGTAAGGGCTTGAATTGAGGGTGGAAAAGCTAGAAAGGGGAGAAGTGTCTGGTTTGCATGATCTCAAGACAGAGGTGGCTTCTATGAAAGTCGAATTCCAAAAGATGCAAAATTTGGACTTCGACGTTTCATCCCTCTTTCCTGGGGGCAGGTGACAAGAGTGCTGATGCGGTGCCTGATTTAGGCCTTGACTTCACCAACCTAATGGCCGACCCTATCATTCCCACTCCCGAAGACTCACTGGCCCTAGCTCCTTCTAGCCGTATTGACGTTGCCTCTGATGAGGAAACTGAGAGAGGGAGTGAAAGTGATGAAGAAGAGGATAGCTCGGGATTCTCCAGCGATGATGCCCCTCAGACTGTTGATAAGGGGAAGGCAGCTGCTCCAGCTTCACCTCAGGAGGATGATGCTGTTGATGAGGATGAGCGTGCTCAGATTGAGGTTGCCTTGCAGAGATCGTTGATAGACAGAGGAGGCCCCACAGCTCATGCAGCAGCTGATGCATCTAGCAGCTCTCAGATGCCAGCTGAAGTCACAACACCTCCACCATCAGTCCCAGTGCCAGTCTTGCCTCCTACACCAGAGCTTCCACCAGCAGTAGAGGTCGCACCCTTGACTGAGCCCATGCCAGTCCTCACAGCTACACAGGAGGGTGATCACCCCGGCACACGGCTAGCTGCCGACTCCCATAGCACTTAGTGTGCCTCAGGAAGTCTTACCTCACACTCTGCACTTTCATTATCTGCATTGGGGACAATGCATCTTTCTACGTTGGGGTTGGGGTACCTTGGTGTTTGATATTGCTATTTTGTGAGTAGTGTTCAAGGAGGATGAAGTCACATGTACCCAAATGCTTGCCCAACCTTCCCTAAACCTACATTACAAGCCTAAAAAGTCCTTATGGGACCTCCAACTAATCATTCTGGAAGAAGTGGCGAATTAAAATAAAGGCAAGCCTATGGTATGACATGTTGTGGCACTTGAAGTTCTTTCTGAGAGTGAGTGTTCTTTTTGACTTGTCCTTGTAAATGCTGTAAATATTGTGAGTATGGGACATCAATTCTGGTGAGAGTGCATGAACTGCAGAATTTACTGAAGTTGAGCATTTTAGAGTCTAACGAAAATGCATTCAGCTGAGGGTAACACTTAGTCACAATGTGAGGCTCAAAGCTTGCATGATTGGTCTGTCTCTATGTGCATGCTCTTAGTCAGGGAGGAGTGGAGCGATTGTTTCAATACATGCTTGAAGAACTGAACATTAGCACTATCTTGTGTCATTATTGTGTTAAGTGTTGTGAATAAGTGTGGCATATGTGTGTTCTGCTTGCTTGAGGACAAGCAAGAGTTTAAGTTGGGGGTGTTGATGTGCCGAAGAAATTCGGCACATTTACATACTACTTACTCTTATATTGGCTTGTTTTATTGCAAAATGTAGTCCATACTTATGTGATTTTGTGGTTTTATAGATATAGAGAAAGAAAAGACCAAGGACACAAAAATGGAAGAAAAAAGACAAAAAAAGGGCGAAGTTGTGCAAAAAGGCAACTTTGCGGACCAACATGCGGTTGGATATTGCATATGCAGACCGCATACTTGCACACCAAATCGCAGAGCTAAACAGAGGAGGGAGCTAAAAACTACATCAAGGATGCGATGTATTCTGCGATCGCATAATGAATATGCGATCCGCACTTCTGCCGCAAAATGAACACGGAGGAAACCTAAGAGTCAACTATGCGGTACCATCTACGGTCGCACAATCATTATGCGGACCGCAGAATGGTAATGCGATGAGCACATGAACAGCTAGGGTTCCTATTCGCGATGCCGCCTGTCAAGATGCGAACCGCAGACTTGTTATGCGACAGATCTGCGGTCGCGTAGCTGACCTGGAAGGGTAAACTTGTCCGTTTTTTGTCCGAAATTGGTCCCTCTATAAATAGCTTTTTAGAATCTTGTGTAAGGGTATCTTGTGCAGACTTTATACTACACGCCAAGACTTTATTACTTCATCTTTTTGGAAGCTTTTGGTGGAAGAATCTTTTACTTTGTAAGCATTTATGACATTTATTACACCTTGTATTTTGTATTTTAGCATGTGTTGCTAAACTTAAATACTAAGGTTGTGAACCCTAAATGGGTGTTATGTAAATGGGTGTTTAACATTGAATATATGCATAATGGTTGGTTGATATTTCTTTACTTCTCATTCTTCATTTATTGTTGGTGGTTGCAAACATTAACTAAAGCCATTTAAGTCTTACCTTGCTTGGGAAAGTGGGTTAGATTTTGGAAGAAGTAAAGAACAAAAACTCGAGGCCTTACACCTCGTTTAATAGAATCGCTTAGGGATAAGTGGGTTTTATTTGGAATTTATTGATTGTTCTACATTGTGACTCTTAGACTTTTGGGAAAAAGCAAGAGAGGAAATACTATTCAAGTATTGGGAAATATTGGGTAGTTGCATAGAAATCAATTGCATGTCAATAACCAACCACTAGAAATATATCATATTAACACCGATAGCATTACACTACATTTATGGGAACACAACCTTGGTTTAATCAACTTTATTAATTACTACATCAAGCATTCACATTAATTAATACTCTTCAACAACCTTCACTCATACTATTACTCTTACACCATTTCTATGTTACTCCTAACGGAATAGATTTAAGATTCTAGTCGGGTAGCACACTAATTCAAGTAAGCATTTCACACCTATTCCCTGTGGGATTCGACCCCAACCTAGTTGGGTTACTATATTTGACACTGACCGCCTTACACTAATTATAAAAGTGTAATTTGAGCGTATCAGATATCATGCTCATAGGGAACTTCTGCACTGCTGTATTTGCATATCTTGCCTATAACTTTGAATTTTTGCATTTATATAGATCCCATGTCTATATGTTTCTGTATCGATGTAAATACCATGTCTATAGGTTTCTGCATCCATGTAAATACCATGTTTATAGGCTTATACACTTTTGCATTAATAAATACCATATCTATAGGTTTCTGTACTTCTGCATTATATAGATACAATGTCTATAGGTCACTTCCGAAATTCTGCATCATATTGATGATATGCCTATACAACTTCCTGAATTTTTCATATGCATCTGTCACTAGGCAAATGTGTTTTTAGGTCTTAAATAACTAACAAATTTTAGATACCATGCCTATAGGACTTATGCACTCTTACTCTGACTATAAAAATATTTGAAATCAACAATGCCTGGAAAGCATGCCTATAGGAACTATCAACCAACCCCGAGTTGTTCATTCACTTATAGGTCTAAAATAAGTAATGAAAATGCTTAACGTCTGCAGAACTTACGCTATTTTAACAAAACTCATCTTTCCTAGTTAACTGACAATTTTTTCCCCTTAAATCAGCATACGTCTTTTCTAGAAACTAATAGATATCATGCCTATAGGTTTGGACTAACACCTTAGGCAAGCCATAACGTAAACTAGTTAATTGAATCAGATATTGTTAAATTACAACCAACGAGCAGGACTGATTCAGATTTCTTATATGAAATATGTAATAAATCACTCTGCCTCAACCTTTTAAGTTTAATAAAACCCTAACTAGTACGTGAAAGACGTGATAACTATTTTTTTTAAGTTGAGGAGGCTTGTTTGAGCCTTTAACTGTTTATGTGCTTTCCCCAGATTTGCTATACTTATTTTTAACTGTCGCCTTAGAATTTTGTACTTTTAAACCATAAAATCACAACATCCCTTTGCTCTAGGATCCGTAGTCCTAAATTCCTCCGGGACTGATAGGATTGGGGCAGGTAATAGCATGCAATAAATAAACGAGATCATTCTGCGCTTTATACCTTAATGATTGGGAAATGGTAGATATGGATATGATGACCAGTGCACTAATATCACATGTAACCCCTCTTTTGAGGAGTGATTACCTTGTATTGTATTGATGTGATACATATTATCTATAAACCTAGGACCCCCTTTCGTTTACTTGTTTATTTTATTACTTTCAGAATTTCAACATCGTTTTTTTCTCAAATGTTAGCCTTTCTTTAATTACATGCAGTGACTTTGTGCAAATCCCCTCATATTTGAAACTCTTGCATGTCCACTTGTTATTCGCATTTAAAGTCACAACTATAGTATGGCCGGAACCACACTAGTGGATCTCGAGGGTGCCTAACACCTTCCCCTCGAGATAATTTCTAGCCTGTACCCAATCTCTGGCTCTCTAAATCAAAAAACTCTTCTTAGTGTCCTAATGCACTTTAATCATTAGGTGGAGACTCTTCAATTCAAACCCAATTCCCAAAAGGGAATGAGTTGTCCTCCCAAATGTCATGAACCCGATTTTGGGGAAAAAAAGGGGCGCGGCACAAGATATATATATTTTACCCTCCTAATTATTATGTATCGTAGTTAACCCCTTTGAGCCTGTAATTCTGTTTCTTTGGCAACCACATTACAAGTCTTATCTATTTGTTTGAATTAACTATCTATATGAACCTTTTAACCTCCCATGAGCACTTAAATTGTGTATAAACTATGTAAAAGTAATAGTATGGGTGGTTGATTTGGCTTTTAAGTGGAACTAATGAAATCAGGAGAAAGGTGCATTGTTTTGAACAAGAGCCACTTGAATTGAAAAAAATAGTTTTATTGCTTTGGAAAAAAACTATTCCTTGATAAGTGGTGACTCTTGATGTAATTATGCATAAAGAAGTACGAGATAATATACATTGATGTGAAGGTGGAGTTTGGTTTGACATAACTATGGGGTCTGAATGTTAAATTATATGTATTAATGTTTTTATGGAGGTGTGGTCACTCTTATATTTAAATGTATCCTATCCATTTCGTAGCCTACATTACAACCAAATAAAGTCCTACTTGATTCGAGACTGAGTGAGCTCGATTAATAGAGTAGTACACTACGGGCAAGCCTATGGTGCATCTTTTGTGGCATGTGAATGTTGTTTCTGAGACTGACAGAATTCTTTCTATTTGAAGTTCCTAAGTGTTCTTAAACGTTTTTTATGTGGAACTACTCTCTTTGTTGTGTGAGAGAACTTTATTCGTGAAGGAAAGGTAATCTATGACCTCTATGTTAGAGTAAGTGGGTGATTTATGAATATGCGTGGTACTTGTGAGTAAAATCTTGAAGTGAAGATGTTACGCATTTGCGCTTAGTCTATTTTAAGTATCCTTTGTGTAACAAGTTAGTAGAATTGCTTAAAAAGGTCGTGTCTATATAAAAGTGTAGTTTGATTACTCGAGGACGAGCAATGGTTTAAGTGTTAGGTGTTGGTAGTAGCCTATATTGTGCGATGTGGATGGTATTTATGTTCTAAAATAACCATACCTTATTGATGTTTTAAGTGTTAATTGATAAAAAAAAGTGCTCTAATTGAGGTTGTTATGCTTTGTAGGAGTAACGAATTAGGAGGAAGATATAAAGTGTTTTTTGGAGTCAAATATGTATATACAAGGCCAATCGAGAAGAAATCGGTTGAAAACGAGCAAGAAAATGTGAAGAAAACTAGGGCAACATTCCACCGCGATCGCGGTCAGGCCACGGCTAGAACATGGTGAAAGAAATGCGAAAACCAGAATAGTCGTAAATCATCGCGGTCGGTGATAACTATGATTATAAAACGTTTTATGCTCATACTTGCTTATTCTTTGTGTATGAATTGCCACAAAATAGTCCTAAAAGGCTTACAAGTTGCGCTTGATTGCAGGTCTGAGAGACAAGATGATAATTGTCAAAGATCGGCTCAAAACGGAGTGAAACCTGCCAAGTGTCAGAGACCAAGTGAAGTGGGGACAAGAGGACTTAGCATGGACCGAACTGTTTTGCCATGTGGGCGTGCTATGAGATTCAGAGAGTGAATATTTCATGGACATCCTACACAGTCCATGCTCATCTTTATCTGGTCCATGCTCATTTTTACGCGGTCCATGCTTGTGAAGATTCAGAGACCTTCAAATTCAAGGAAAGTACCACGCGCTCGCGCTACAAAATAGTGCGGTCCGCGTGGGTGTGATTCAGAAAGATGATGATTTTTCCAAGTCCTGCCACGCGGCCGCACTCCATTTATACGCGGTTCACGTCCGTCGTTCAGTGCGGCCACGCTATCTTTTTGCGCGGTCCGCGCCCCCAAGTTTAGAGATGAAATATGTGCAAGTTCAAGAGCCTACATGGCCGCACTGACCCCGCAGGGGTAATTTTTGTCTAAATTTTCCAGCCCGGTATAAATAGGACATTTTACCATTTTTAAGTCAAGTTTTGTACATTTGATAGCGGCTGCGCTCGTGAGACATATGTTTTAGCCTATTTTGTGCATTTTGAGCTTATTTCATCATAGATTATGGTAGTTTAACGTTAGCAATTAATTAATATGGATGTTTCATCTTCTATTTCTTCAGTTTCTTCTTTAATTATGTCTAGCTAAATCCATTAGCTAGGGTTGTGGCTCAACCCTGCTGTGGTAATTAATGGGTATTGCTTCTTAATGATAGATTGATATTGGGTGTTTGTTATTTGGGTTAATTTTATAGTTTTAATTAAGGATTGGTGGTTCTAAATATTGATTCTAGCTTAGTGGGTCTTGATCCTTCTTGAGAAAGAGAGTATATGACCCCAAAATTGACCCAACAACGAATTGGGATGGACCCATGAGAAATGGTAGTCCCAATTAACGGGTTGAACGTCAAGAGAGTAATCATCCTACTTGTACCCTAGTTGCTTGGTCTAATTGACCTAACCAATTGGTCTCGAGAGTGTCAATTGGGCAAAATCGCTCTCTCTACCAAAAGGTGTGAGGGTGGGTACAATTGTGCAATGGTTATAACATTGATTCCAAATATGTCAATCTATTATTAGTATCTTCTACCCATTAGTTAACCACCTAGCTGATGCCATGACCCTAGTGCCTTTCTCTATCTTAATTACATCTTTGCAAATATTTCTTTAGCATAATTTAGTCTTACTCTTAGTTGATAAGCACAAACGCATTCTTAGTCTATACAAATACACAACTCTATTCCAAGCTTCCTGTGGAAAATCGATCTCGATACCACTATTCGGGTAAAATTCTTAGCACCTGCTCTTCTTACCGTTGTGCAAGGTTGAGTTTGCTCCAATAACTTTTTGGTGCCGTTATCGGGGAGCTTACGGTGTTGACTATTTGCGCAGTAGTTTTGTATTTTGCTTCTCTTTCCTTATTTTTGCTAACTTTATTTGTGTCTATTCATCAGGTACACATGGCTCTAAATGGAAATGTCCCTCTTGACAACGTGGTCGCGGGGAGAAGGTTGAAGAGGTTGAGCAATATGAGCTTTCGGTAACTCAAGTACCACAGAGAGATAGAAATGCCAATGGAAATCCTAATGACCAAATCCCAGACCCTCCTCCACCTCCACCAAGAGTAGCTCCAAGAGTCCTTCCTAACTAGGGTTATGCAAGTGCCATAGTTCCTCCCCGATCCGGGCAGGGAATTTTTTAAATCACCAATGTCATGTTGACGCTTCTCAAGTAAAGTGGGTATTTTACGGGCGCCTTCACCAAAATGCATATAAGCACTTGAAGGGGTTCGTAGATACTTGTTGGGGGAGTAAAAAAAACAAATGTGTCAGAGCATGCTTTGAGATTGAGGCTTTTCCCGTTCTCTCTTCGGGGTAAAGCATTGGATTTGTTAGAAAGGCTTGCAAATCATTCCATCACAATGTGGGAGGAATTGAAGGACAAGTTCATTGCCAAGTTTTTTTCTCCAAGTCACATGGCGGTGCTCCGTGGTGAAATTTTGGCTTTGAAATAAGAGCCAATAGAACCTTTGCAGGAAATATGGGAGAGATTTAGAACTATGGTTAAAGAGTGTCCAAATAATGACATGAATGATGAGATGATTCAACAAACCTTCTATAGGGGCATCAACACAACCAACCAATGTATTGTAACCAACTGGTGGGTGAAAACTTTATGAAGCTATCCTGTTTTTAACACAATTTTAATTAAATAAATGCGGAATACTTTATCGAAATAGAAATAACTAATTACAAGATGAAAATCATACTGAAATCCTCTACCCAAGACGTGGAGTCACCAACTCACGAACTACTACCGAAAACTACACATAAGAGTTTGAAAGAAATATAACATAATTCTGTTTGTCTCGGAACAAAGAGACTACAACTAGTAACATAAATAAAGAGAGACACGCCGGGCTTGCGGACGTCCGCAAGCTACCTTGGTCTCAAATGTGATCAACTCCCACGCAATCGATTTACTGCTGCTGCTCCTGATCGTAACCTGGACCTGTGCAAAAAGGCACAGAAGTGTAGTATCAGCACAACCGACCCCATGTGCTGGTAAGTGCCTGGCCTATCCCGGCGAAGTAGTGACAAGCCTAGGACCGGACACCCACATAAACCTGTGCAATTCAATATATATGTATACCACAGAATAACAAGAAATAACCAGGTAATAACACAATAAGGAATATCTCAAAGAATTCAACAATTAACAACAGTTAATAAATTCACAAGGAAAAACAAAGTATAATGGAAACACAAGTAATATCAAGTCAAGGAATAGCAAGCAGTTGCACGGCATCACCCTTCGTTCTTTTACTCTCATCCTCACCAAATAAGCAAATAAAGTACACGGCATCACCCTTCGTGCTTTTACTCTCATCCTCACATCCATAGTACGGCATGATCCTTCGTACATGGTTCAATAACAGGGCACGGCATGATCCTTCGTGCATAATCAATAAAACATGGCACGGCATTAACCTTCGTGCATAAATAAATAAACATAGCACGGCATCACCCTTCGTGCATTATCACTCTTCCTCACCCAAATAACAATCACAGTTAAGGGCAAAGAAAGAAACAGTAATTCATAAACCGTCCCATCAAGGGCAATCAATAATTATCTTCACAACAAGTCCCGACAAGGGAGAACAATAACAATTCATATGTAATATATATCTCAAAATAATCATTTTTCAACGACTCACGGTCATACTAGACGCCAGTGTATGGATGCTCGTCACCACAGCCCATACACCGCACTCGATCACATAACACATAACACATAATCCTACTCCCTCAAGCTAGGATAGAACAAACACTTACCTCGAATGTTTATGAACAATTCAATCCGTGGAAATGTCTTTTTCTTTCAAATTTGGCTCCAATCCAATCGTATCTATACACAATTGATTTAATGTCATCAATACTACTCAACAAACTAATTCCTAAGACCAATTACAACTTTTACAACATTCTGCCCGGAATAGTGAATTTCAACCCCGGGCCCACATGGTCGGAACTCGGGGTTAGGACCAAAATCCGGTTACCCATCCCCCACGAGTTCATGTATATGATTTGTTTCAAAATCGGACCTCAATTCGAGGTCCAATTTCCCAATTTATGAAAAACCCTATATTCTAACAAAAACAAGAAATTCTACCATGAAAACCTTTGATTTCTAATGAAAAACATGTTTAATGATGTTAGGAATTGAAAGAATTAAGTAAAAAGTGACTTACAATTGTTTTGATGAAGAAGGAATCCGTGAAGAATCGCAAATGGGTGTTTTTGTTTTGTAAAAAGTGAAGAAATGAACTGAAAATCGTGTTTTACAGGTCTTTGTGTTCGCATTTGCGAACATGGGTTCGCAATTGCGAACCCCGACCAATTTCTGGAGTTTGAAAAATAAGCTAAGGCTGGGAAGTTCGCATTTGCGAACTTTTGTTCGCATTTGCGAAGCCAAGGCAAATCTGGGGGCTTCGCATTTGCGAACATATGTTCGCATTTGCGAACCAGGCTGGAAAGGGCAGTGTTCGCATTTGCGAACTAATGTTCGCATTTGCGAACACAGGTAGTAAAGGGCATTGTTCGCATTTGCGAACTGTTGTTCGCATTTGCGAAC
>JASVEL010009585.1:0-182596 GCA_032618575.1 Nicotiana noctiflora | reverse complement strand
GTGCGTTTTTGCACGGGTCCAGGTTTTGATCAGGAGCAGCAGCAGTAGAGCCTTGCGTGGGAGTTGAGCATTTCGAGACCGAGGTAGCTTGCAGGCGTCCGCAGGCCCGACGTCTCTTCCACTTATTTATATTAGTTGTTGTAGTCTCATTGTTCCGAGACAAATAGATTTATGTTATTTTTCCTTCAGACCTTTATGTGTAGTATTCGGTAGTAGTTCGTGAGCTGGTGACTCCACGTCTTGGGTAGAGGATTTCGGTAGTGATTTACCTTGGTACTGCTTATTTCTATTTTGATAAGTCTTCCGCATTTATTTAATTAATGTTATGGTTCTTGTTGATAAAAATTGAGTATGAAATATTGCTAAAAACAGGATAATGTTGAATACAGTGGCTTGCCTAGCTATCACGAGTAGGCGCCATCACGATTCTGATGTAGGGGAAAATCCAGGTCGTGACACTGTCCGACCTTGGCTATTGATGACGGTCCGACCTTGGTTGTTGATAACGCTCCGACCTTAGTTATTGATGCCGGTCCGACCTTGGTTATTGATGAGAGTTCAACCTTGGCTTGTCTGACCACGACCTTATGTCCCGCGTGTAGAATTATGGTCTTTTTGATGGCGTCCCCAACTCGAAATGGAAAAAAAGTTGAATTGCTACTCCTATTCAGACTCTAATTCACAACAAGTTGAATAACACACTGACATGTTACAAGCGAAGCCAAATTAGAAAATTATTACGTCTGAAAGAACCTCTAAGAAGAAAAATATCAAAAAAATACCATGTGAAAAGGGAAGTATGTAAGAAGCAATGTTGATAAAGAAAAAAGTTCCACGAGAAAGGGTAAATATGTACGAGGCACTATATGTTTAACCAAAATATGGAACTTCGATTAAAACCAGAAAATTATAGAAAAATCGGGTTACTGATAATCAAAAGACCGAAAAATGTAATAGGCTTCCAATAATCAGAATGAACAGTAAAGAAAAATTGTATTTCAGTAGGCTTTCAACAGTTGATCGTGTCTACAATTGGTATATCTTTCTCTTTTTATAGCTGACTCTAGATAGAATAACGAAACCTAGGTTTTAATGATATAATTATGAGTATTAAATGACATTAAATTGGTCGTTACACAATTATTCTTATTAAATGCTAATTCTTCAACGTATCAGGTATTTAATGATTGAATTTGGACTTCTTTTTGCCTCCAGGTTCATGCTTTAAATGCTTTTTGACCCGTTGCCTTTGAATGTCTTGAATAGATACGAAACTCATATCTATTTACTCTTGGTATCCTTTGTCTTTAGAATTACGTTCCAACCTACTCTAAATAGATACGGGACTCGTAGTTGAATTTCGTCCCGTGTCTAATTTGTCTCCTTGCATCTTTCTCTTTCGAAATAATAACCTTTTGAACATTCCACGTGTCTTGCCATGTCATAAGAAAAACTTTTTCCCAATACAGATAGTCCCCCCACTTTTTATTTATTTATCACTTAAATATTTGGGTAGTGGATTCTCATTAAAAAGGGAATTTTTGTCACAATAAATGCTATGTTAGTGTTAACGCTTCAATTGTCCCTTCCATTTAATGCATCACATATGTGTCACTTCTTCACTAGTTCTGCGGTTCTGCAGCCTTTTTTTTCACTATTCACGAAGTGATGGTTACCTTTATTTGTCACGACCCGGATTTATTTCCCCCAACATCGGGATCGTGATGGCGCCTACTCGTGGTAGCTAGGCAAGCCACTGTATATATACTATCTTGTTTCTAGCACAATTTTAATTAAATAAATGCGGAATACTTTATCAAATAGAAATAACTAATTACAAGGTGAAAATCATACTGAAATCCTCTACCCAAGACGTGGAGTCACCAACTCACGAACTACTATGGAATACTACACATAAAAGTCTGAAAGAAATATAACACAATTCTGTTTGTCTCGGAACAAAGAGACTCCAGCTAATAACATAAATAAAGAGAGAGACGCCGGACCTGCGGACGTCTGCAAGCTACCTCGGTCTCAAATATGATCAACTCCCACGCAATCTATTTACTGCTGCTGCTGCTCCTGATCGTAACCTGGACCCGTGCAAAAACGCACAGAAGTGTAGCATCAGCACAACCGACCCCATGTGCTGGTAAGTGCCTGGCCTATCCCGGCGAAGTAGTGACAAGCCTAGGACCAGACACCCACATGAACCTGTGCAATTCAATATATATATGTGTACCACAAGATAACAAGAAATAATCAAGTATTAACACAATAAGGAATATCTTAAAGAATTCAACAATTAACCACAGTTAATAATTTCACAAGGAAAAACAAAGTGTAATGTAAACACAAGTAATATCAATTCAAGAAATAGCAAACAGTTGCACGGCATCACCCTTCGTGCTTTTACTCTCATCCTCACCAAATAAACAAATAAAGTACACGGCATCACCCTTCGTGCTTTTACTCGCATCCTCACATCCATAGTACGGCATGATCCTTCGTACATGGTTCAATAACAGGGCACGACATGATCCTTTGTGCATAATCAATAATAGGGCACGGCATGATCCTTCGTGCATAATCAATAATAAACATGGCACGGCATGATCCTTCGTGCATAATCAATAATAAACATGGCACGGCATTAACCTTCGTGCATAAATAAATAAACATGGCACGGCATCACCCTTCGTGCATTATCTCTCTTCCTCACCCAAATAACAATCACGGTTAAGGGCAAAGGAAGAAACAGTAATTCATAAACCGTCCCATCAAGGGCAATCAATAATTTTCTTCACAACAAGTCCCAACAAGGAAGAACAATAACAATTCATCTGTAATATATCTCAAATAATCATTTTCCAACGACTCACGGTCATACTAGACGCCAGTGTATGGATGCTCGTCACCACAGCCCATACACCGCACTCGATCACATAACACATAACATATAATCCTATTCCCTCAAGCTAGGATAGAACAAACACTTACCTCGAATGCTTATGAACAATTCACCCCGTGGAAATGTCTTTTCCTTTTGAATTTGACTCCAATCCAATCGTATCTATACACAATTGATTTAATATCATCAATTCTACTTAACAAACTAGTTCATATTGCTAAATATGGTTTTTACAACATTCTGCCCGGAATAGTAAAAACCGACCCCGAGCCCACATAATCGAAACTCAAGTTTCGAACCAAAATAATTTCACCCAATCTTCCATGAGTTCAAATATACAATTTGTTCTTAAGTTCGACTCCAAAACGAGGTCTAAATCGCAAATTCTTTGAAAGCCCTAACTATACTAAATTCTCAATTTTTCTACCCATTTACACCTATTTAGGCTTAGGAATTCAAATAATATTGATGGAAAATGAAGAAAACGAGTTAAGAATCACTTACCCAAGAAGTTTTGATGAAAATCGCCCAAGAATCGCCCCAATAAGTTGTTTGGAGAAGAGAGAGTTGAGAGAAATGGGATTTTATCCCGTCTGTTCTGTTTTTGCAGAACTTAAAATCACTGGGCAAATTTACTCTATGCGATCGCAGGGCCTGTGATGCGATCGCATAGAAGAAAATAAGGGGACAGCAAAATTGCTCTATGCGATCGCGGAGGACAAATGCGATCGCATAGAAGGAAATGGATGAACTGAAATTACTCTATGCGATCGCAGGGAATGGTACGCGATCGCATAGAAGGAAATTCTGGGCCTCAGTCATACTCTATGCGATCGCGAAGGATAGTATGCGATCGCATAGGAGGAACAATGGAAGTTATGCGATCGCATGGGCTCTATTGCGATCGCACAGAAGGATTTTTTGGGACCTCTGATCTTTGCTCTATGCGATCGCAGCTACACCTATGCGATCGCATAGAAGAAAATCTCTGTGCAAAAGTTGCAGAGTTTCTGCTGAAATTTTCAAGTTCAAACCACCGCGTTACCTATCCGAAACTCACCCGAGCCCTCGGGGATTCAAACCAAGTATGTACACTAACTCAAAAACATCATACGAACTTGCTCGCGCGATCAAATCACCAAAATAACATCATTATCAAGGAATTTAGCCTTAAATCTCAAGAATTCTTTCAAAATTTCATAACTTCCAAACTTTCCAATTTAAGGCCGAAACACGTCAAACGACGTCCGTTTTCAACCAAACTTTACAGGAAGCGCTTAACCAATATATATGACCTGTACCGGGCGTCGGAACCAAAATACGAGCCCGATACCGGTACTTTTTAATAAAAATCAGTTTCATTTTCCTTAAACATTTTCAGAAAACAATTTAACAGAAAAATTCTTTTACCGGGGTTCTAGACCTTGGATTTCAATTCCGGACATATGCCCAAGTTCCATATTTTTCTACGGATTTTCTGAGACAGTCAAATCACGGATCCGGGTCCGTTTACCAAAAATGTTGACCAAAGTCAACCATATCAATATTAATATCATTTTTATCCAAATTTCTCATAGAATTCATATTTTCTATCAAAAATCTTTCCGGCTACATGCTCGGATCGTGCACGTAAATCGAGGCAACAAAAAATGAGGTTTTCAAGGCCTCAGAAGCTTGAAATGATTAATTAAATAAGTGATGACCCTTTGGGTCGTCACAATCTCCATCTCTAAAACAACCGTTCGTCCTCGAACGGACAAAAGAAAGAAGTACCTGAGTCAGGAAACAAGTGTGGGTAGCGGCTCCGCATATCAGACTCGGACTCCCAGGTCGATGCCTCAGGAGGCTGACCTCTCCACTGAACACGCACAGAAGGATAACTCTTCGACCTCAGTTGTCGAACCTGCCGGTCTAGAATAGCCACCGGCTCCTCCTCGTAGGATAGATCATTGTCCAATTGGACAGTACTGAAGTCTAACACATGTGTGGGATCGCCGTGGTATCTCCGAAGCATAGATACGTGAAAAACTGGATGCACGGCTGATAAGCTAGGCGGCAAAGCTAATCTGTAAGCCACCCCTCCCACTCTGTCTAGAATCTCAAATTGGCCAATATACCTAGGGTTAAGCTTGCCCTTCTTCCCAAACCTCATCACGCCCTTCATAGGCGACACCCGGAGCAATACTCGTTCACCAACCATGAAATCTACATCTCGAACCTTACGATCCGCATAAGTCTTCTGCCTGGACCGAGCTGAACGCAATCTCTCCTGAATAGTCTTGACCTTATCCAAGGCCTCCCGAACTAAGTCTGTACCCAACAACCGAGCCTCTCCCGGTTCAAACCATCCAACCGGTGATCGACATCGCCTACCATACAACGCCTCATACGGAGCCATCCGGATGCTAGATTGGTAACTATTATTGTAGGCGAACTCGGCTAATGGTAGAAACCGGTCCCACGAGCCTCCGAAATCAATAACACATGCTCGAAGCATGTCCTCGAAAATCTGAATAGTCCTCTCGGACCGGCCATCCGTCCGAGGATGAAATGTCGTACTCAACCGAACCCGGGTGCCTAATTCTCGCTGGACCGCTCTCCGGAACCGCGAGGTAAGCTGCGTTCCCCGATCGGAGATAATAGATGCGGCACCCCATGGAGACGAACAATCTCCCTAATGTAAACCTCCGCTAACCTCTCCGACGAGTAAGAGACAGATACTGGAATAAAGTGTGCCGACTTGGTCAACCTATCAACAATGACCCAAATAGCATCAAATTTCCTCCGAGTCAAAGGAAGTCCAGTAACGAAGTCCATAGTGATCCGCTCCCATTTCCACTCGGGAATTTCAACCCTTTGGAATACACCACCAGGTCTCTGGTGCTCATATTTCACCTGCCGACAATTTAGACACCGAGCGACATACGCAACGATATCTTTCTTCATTCTGCGCCACCAATAGTGCTGCCGTAAGTCCTGGTACATCTTCACGGCGCCCGGGTGAATAGAATACCGCGAACTGTGGGCCTCCGCTAAGATTAACTTTCGAATCCCTTCGACATTGGGCACACAAACTCGACCCTGCAATTTCAATACCCCATCATCATCTAGATTTACCTGTGTGGCACCTCCCCGCTGTACTGTATCCCTCAACTCACGCAAATGAGGATCATCAAATTGCCTCTCACGGATACGCTCTAATAAAGAAGAACGAGCGACCGTGCAGGCTAACACCCTGCTAGGCTCAGAAATGTCTAATCTCACGAACCGGTTGGCTAAGGCCTGGACATCTAGAGCAATTGGCCTCTGATTGGCTGGAATATAAACAAGACTGCCCATACTGGCTGACTTCCTACTCAAAGCGTCAGCCACCACGTTTGCTTTTTCCCTGATGATATAAAAAGGTAACATCATAATCTTTCTGCAATACCAGCCACCTTCTCTGCCTCAAATTCAACTCTTTTGTTTAAACAAATACTGAAGACTCTTATGATCGGTGTATACTTCACATACTACACCATACAAATAATGCCTCCAGATCTTCAATGCGTGAATAATCGCCGCAAATTCTAGATCATGCACTGGGTAATTCTTTTCATGCATCTTCAACTGCCTCGAAGCATTGGCAATAACCTTGCCATCCTGCATTAACACTGCACCAAGACCAATACGGAAAGCATCACAATAATCGGTATAAGGTCCCACACTTGTGGGTAAAATCAATACCGGTGCTGTAGTCATGGCTGTCTTGAGCTTTTGAAAGCTCGCCTCACATTTATCTGACTATTCAAATTGAACACCTTTCTGTGTCAATCTGGTCAGTGGGGTTGCAATAGATGAAAACCCTCGCCGATAATAACCCGCTAATCCCAAGAAACTCCAAATCTCTGTGGCTGATGTTAGTCTAGGTCAGTCCTTGACTGCCTCAATCTTCTTCGGATCAACTTGAATACCTGCTGCCGTCACAATATGACCCAGGAATGCAACTGAACTTAGCCAAAATTCACACTTCAAAATTTTTGCATATAGTTGGCTATCTTTCAGGGTTTGCAAAGTCACTCTGAGATGTTGCGCATGCTCCTCATGACTGCAGGAGTATGTCAATATGGAAACAATGAAGACTACAACGAACAAGTCTAAATAAGGCAAGAACACACTCATGCGTATGCACATATCCATGACTCTGAAGTCTGGCCATAAGAGTTATTCTTAAATTACAACATTGTCAATTAACCCTGTTATCAAATACCTTATTCTACAAATCCCACTTTACTCAGAATGAGGTATGGTGACCTCGTGATTATTTTCCCGAATTAATGCGTCATATTTATCCTTACCTGGTGCTCGTCTCAAAGGCTAAGCTCAACGGTTTCAAAATAGAAATGGCTAATATGAATAAAAACTATACAAGAATTGTCAAATAGTCCTAACGGACATGACTCTTATTTACGAATGCGATACGAAAGTATTAATTCATAAAAGAAGAATTTTAAACACATAAACTCTTACTACTAGGACCCAGTCCTCATATGATATCCACCGCAGCTTGAAGCTCGGCTTAGAAATATTTCACATTATGCCAAAAATTGGAGGATCTCATCCTCAACTCTGAATCAGAGTGCTTGCACATCATATAATCTGAAATTTTTCATTTCATTTCTTTCTTCCTTTCAATAATTGTCCGTCAAAGATAATCACGACATAAAATGAACCCTCATACCGATAGGGCACACAATTAACGATTAAAATTAGTTATTCCGAGAATTATATCAAAACATACTGTAATAAGTAATATAAAGTCACTCTTAGTCTCATGGATATTTAGTAACTAACACCTAATAATAGGGATGTCTATCCTCATGTAATATCTCAACGGGAGTATTTCCCTAAGTAGTATGATTACGATGCTCGCTCATGAATGGAGCATGTTAAACAGACTCGCCTAAATTTTCTTTCAAAAACCAAATCAAATTAAGGGAAAATTATTCTGTTTATAACAATCTGAATTACACAAGTGATGACACCATCTGGTGTAATGACCTCCCTCATACCATAAAAAGTATATCAATGATTGGGTCTCCACCTCTAGGATTTTCACCTCCACCTCTAACATCCCGACCTATACATCTGGCTGGCCATGTAGGATAAATATTAACTGCAATGGAGCGTGTAGCCTGAGTGCTTTCCTAAAATTATATTTCTCCAAAAATTCCACATTCACAGCAATTCCTTTAAGGCTCAGTTAACTTGTTGTTCATGACAATATATATTCGAACACAATCATTGTGACTTGGTACAACCGTTCAGATCACACATACTACATATTGCAGAGAATCTCGGGGGTGACGTCTTCGGAACATTTTCTTAAAATAGAGTTTAGTAGATAGCGTTGCGTTGGCCGGCTTGCCCTCTTCGTAGGCTTGTCACAAACATTGACGGCCAATTCTTAACACTGCTGAGCTACCCCATTTACTCATATACTCTTCGTCATTCTCTGGGGGCGATCCTTACCCCATGAAAAGAACCAACCTTAAATATGTATAAATTATTTGGAGGACATTTCCATACCATATATATACATTCCAATAACTCATCATATTTGTCCTTCACAACTCCAACACATCGACCGGACGTCAAGGTCCGTTGAAACCCAACACGATTTATTAGGTGATCTCCCGATATAATTGCGTCTTCCGTTGGGACCATAACTTGTGTGGTAAATACATTATCTTCCCACTACTTCTGTGTGCCTTCCGTAGCACAGTAAAATGAACTCCTTGCATTCGACTATTCCCACGTTCTGTAATTCCTCATAAGAACTGTCAAGCACAATCTCGTGGGTTTTCAAAAGATGCACCGCTGAAGGTGGCAGCGAAGACTTTGGTGAAGCTTGTCCTCCGTAAAACTTTTGAAGGAATAGTTGATCTATCACCAGCCTGTGCCATTGTTCAGCTGGATAAGCAGTACGTGACTACGCCATTCGTGGGAAGACAAGAGTGGAAATTTAACTTAACACTTTGAAGAACAAATTCGCACGATAAGAAAGAACAAATGAGAGACTCTTTCCTAACTCAATAGACTCGGGAGGACAAGCACGGACGTCTCCGTACCTACCTCTCAAACTCTACTAAGCTTGTTCGTGAGTGGTGAGACCTATGTAACCTAGAGCTCTGATACCAACTTGTCATGACCCGGATTTATTTCCCCCAACATCGGGATCGTGATGGCGCCTACTCGTGGTAGCTAGGCAAGCCACTGTATACATACTATCTTGTTTCTAGCACAATTTTAATTAAATAAATGCGGAATACTTTATCAGATAGAAATAACTAATTACAAGGTGAAAATCATACTGAAATCCTCTACCCAAGACGTGGAGTCACCAACTCACGAACTACTATGGAATACTACACATAAAAGTCTGAAAGGAAATATAACATAATTCTGTTTGTCTCGGAACAAAGAGACTACAGCTAATAACATAAATAAAGAGAGAGACGCCGGGCTTGCGGACGTCCGCAAGCTACCTCGGTCTCAAATATGATCAACTCCCACGCAATCGATTTACTGCTGCTGCTGCTCCTGATCGTAAAACCCGGACCTGTGCAAAAACGCACAGAAGTACATTATCAGCGCAATCCGACCCCACGTTCTGGTAAGTGCCTGGCCTATCCCCGCGAAGTAGTGACAAGCCTAGGACCAGACACCCACATAAACCTGTGCAGTTCTATATAGATATGTACACCACAAGATAACGAGAAATAATCAAGTATTAACACCATAAGAAATATCTTAAAGAATTCAACAATTAACCAGAGTTAATAATTTCACAAGGAAAAACAAAGTGTAATGTAAACACAAGTAATATCAATTCAAGAAATAGCAAACAGTTGCACGGCATCACCCTTCGTGCTTTTACTCTCATCCTCACCAAATAAACAAATAAAGTACACGGCATCACCCTTCGTGCTTTTACTCGTCATCCTCACATCCATAGTACGGCATGATCCTTCGTACATGGTTCAATAACAGGGCACGTCATGATCCTTTGTGCATAATCAATAATAGGGCACGGCATGATCCTTCGTGCATAATCAATAATAAACATGGCACGGCATGATCCTTCGTGCATAATCAATAATAAACATGGCACGGCATTAACCTTCGTGCATAAATAAATAAACATGGCACGGCATCACCCTTCGTGCATTATCTCTCTTCCTCACCCAAATAACAATCACGGTTAAGGGCAAAGGAAGAAACAGTAATTCATAAACCGTCCCATCAAGGGCAATCAATAATTTTCTTCACAACAAGTCCCAACAAGGAAGAACAATAACAATTCATCTGTAATATATCTCAAATAATCATTTTCCAACGACTCACGGTCATACTAGACGCCAGTGTATGGATGCTCGTCACCACAGCCCATACACCGCACTCAATCACATAACACATAACACATAATCCTATTCCCTCAAGCTAGGATAGAACAAACACTTACCTCGAATGCTTATGAACAATTCACCCCGTGGAAATGTCTTTTCCTTTTGAATTTGACTCCAATCCAATCGTATCTATACACAATTGATTTAATATCATCAATTCTACTTAACAAACTAGTTCATATTGCTAAATATGGTTTTTACAACATTCTTGCCCGGAATAGTAAAAACCGACCCCGAGCCCACATAATCGAAACTCAAGTTTCGAACCAAAATAATTTCACCCAATCTTCCATGAGTTCAAATATACAATTTGTTCTTAAGTTCGACTCCAAAACGAGGTCTAAATCGCAAATTCTTTGAAAGCCCTAACTATACTAAATTCTCAATTTTTCTACCCATTTACACCTATTTAGGCTTAGGAATTCAAATAATATTGATGGAAAATGAAGAAAACGAGTTAAGAATCACTTACCCAAGAAGTTTTGATGAAAATCGCCCAAGAATCGCCCCAATAAGCTGCTTGGAGAAGAGAGAGTTGAGAGAAATGGGATTTTATCCCGTCTGTTCTGTTTTTGCAGAACTTAAAATCACCGGGCGAATTTACTCTATGCGATCGCAGGGCCTGTGATGCGATCGCATAGAAGAAAATAAGGGGACAGCAAAATTGCTTTATGCGATCGCGGAGGACAAATGCGATCGCATAGAAGGAAATGGATGAACTGAAATTACTCTATGCGATCGCAGGGAATGGTACGCGATCGCATAGAAGGAAATTCTGGGCCTCAGTCTTACTCTATGCGATCGCGAAGGATAGTATGCGATCACATAGGAGGAACAATGGAAGTTATGCGATCGCATGGGCTCTATTGCGATCGCACAGAAGGATTTTTTGGGACCTCTGATCTTTGCTCTATGCGATCGCAGCTACACCTATGCGATCGCATAGAAGAAAATCTCTGTGCAAAAATTGCAGAGTTTCTGCTGAAATTTTCAAGTTCAAACCACCGCGTTACCTATCCGAAACTCACCCGAGCCCTCGGGGATTCAAACCAAGTATGTACACTGACTCAAAAACATCATACGAACTTGCTCGCGCGATCAAATCACCAAAATAACATCATTATCAAGGAATTTAGCCTTAAATCTCAAGAATTCTTTCAAAATTTCATAACTTCCAAACTTTCCAATTTAAGGCCGAAACACGTCAAACGACGTCCGTTTTCAACCAAACTTTACAGGAAGCGCTTAACCAATATATATGACCCGTACCGGGCGTCGGAACCAAAATACGAGCCCGATACCAGTACTTTTTAATAAAAATCATTTTCATTTTCCTTAAACATTTTCAGAAAACAATTTAACAGAAAAATTCTTTTACCGGGGTTCTAGACCTTGGATTTCAATTCCGGACATATGCCCAAGTTCCATATTTTTCTACGGATTTTCTGAGACAGTCAAATCACGGATCCGGGTCCGTTTACTAAAAATGTTGACCAAAGTCAACCATATCAATATTAATATCATTTTTATCCAAATTTCTCATAGAATTCATCAAAAATCTTTCCGGCTACATGCTCGGATCGTGCACGTAAATCGAGGCAACAAAAAATGAGGTTTTCAAGGCCTCAGAAGCTCGAAATGATTAATTAAATAAGTGATGACCCTTTGGGTCGTCACATTATTATAGGCGTTTCATTGTTACTTTTCCCAGTTCACCAGTTGCTTTCCATATACTCCTTCGATTTCTTCTTCTTTAGTTATCCTTTTCACCAAGCGACTCCTCACTTCTTCCTTCTGTTTTTCTTCTATAACAACTTGTTAAACAATGGCATCTTCACATTCTAACCCTAGAAAAGTTCCAATTCTCGACCAATTTCCCAATGCTCCTGCAAGATATAGAAGAGGTGGAGCAAATGTCCCCCGTGGTACAAGATCAACACGATGTGGCATATCTGGTTCTACTATCCCTTCTATTTTTGGTACCTTTTCTAAAAGATCTTTATCTACCAAATCTTCTTATAAAGGAAAAGAACGTGCTGAACCCCTTCAAGAACCAACGGTAGAAGAAATTGTACCGTCAGATCTATCTTTTGAGCATGACAAAGAATTTTTTTGTGAGCAAATGCTTAAATTGGAAAAAGTTGATAAATAATCCTCTTTAATTACTGAACCGTTGATCCCCATAGTCCGAAACGATTGTCGTTGGAAAGGTAGTACTCCCATAGTTATTCTCAACCCTAACCAGAGAATTTCTTCTTATAAGCCCAGTTTTTCTTGTGTTTATACTTACCACTTTCACTCTGGGTTTTACCCCTGCTATTGACTCAGTCATCCTCGAATTTTGCCGTTTCTTTAAAATCTGCTTAGCTCAAATTGGTCCCTGGTGTGGAGAGCAGTGACATGCTTGTTGCGACCAAAACACTCACGCAAGTGTACGCGATCGACAAGTAATATAGTAGTAAGTAGAGTATCGTTCCCACGAGGAATTGTGATTAACTTATTGACTAATTTAGACTAAATTAAGTATCAATTCAAGCTATACTATCACAAGATACATCTAAAACTTCTTAACAATAGAACAATAATTCAAAGCAAAATTACTACACCAATTACAATTTATATTTATAACAATTTGGATAAATATATTCCAGGGTCATGAACTTGCTAGTAATCGTGCTATTTTTCTACTTAGAATCGATTTATTTAATTATCTGGATTATTGATCATAAGATTAATAATATTCATAAGAATCTTTCGAGTTCTTATGAATCTATCCAAGTTAAATCAATATCTATATTTCTATGATATTAATATTAACAAGAATGCATTTCAAACTCTTATTATTTAACCAAACAAGGCAATTAAGTATATATCTATCTTAATTGCAAATCCTTCACTCGATGCTCGAGATTCAAATCTTGTTCTACTTGATTTTATATGCAACCAAGAATTTCCTTTGTCAAGTTTAATTCAAAGTTTGTAGATAATATTTCACTGTTAGCTACGCAGTAAAATAATTAAGATCAAAATCAAATAAATAACCCATATCAATAACTTCAATAAAATCAATCTAAGCTTCAAATAACAAGATCAACTAACATCCATGACCCTAGAATACTAAAGAGTTTAGCTACTCATGTTCATACTAAAATCAACAATATTGATGTCTAAAATACTACAAAGAAAAATACAAGATGAAGGTTTAGATGAACTCTTTTATTTGTTGCACTTCAAAACTTGATCTTCAATTCCTTCATTGGCTTTAAGAACACTCTTGGTAAGTTTTCTCTCAAAATCTTCTCTCTAAGATGAATAGTAATTTTTCACTCTACTCCAATAATGCTAAAAATCTGATCTTCTCCATAATATAAGGTTGCATTATTTAACTTTGAGTGGAATTATGTGTCCCTTCATTTTCCACCTTAGAAAAATGACAATTAACCGGACTAGTCTGCGCGAAGTGCCTGTGCGAAGTGGTGCGCGAAGTGGGCACTTCGCGCACATGTAGCCCAACTAAACCTTCTTATGCGTGAAGTTGTGCGCTAAGTAGCCACTTCGCGCACCTGGGAGAATTTCTCATTCAAGCTTGTTTCTTGATCGTAAAGACTCAAGTCCGAAGGATTGTTTTTGCTCCAAAATTGTGCCATAACATTTCCAATTGTAGATATAAGCTCCTTTTTCTGCACATTGTATAAATCACAAATTAATAGCTTATATCTTATCAAATTCATAAATTATGTTATTGGATCATAATTAAATGGACGCATAAATAATGGCTAAACTACTTAGTTTTCGCCTATTATCAACACCCCACACTTAATTCATTGCTAGTCCTCGAGCAATCACACTATACTTATAAAAGAGTCATCAACAAAATCATTTTACCTTAATGCTTTACACTTAGAACAAGAATCATATCTCACACCTAGTAATATAAAATTCTAGTTTCTGGACTAACTTTCAAGTGCTACACAATATTCACACTTCTTTGAAGTACTCTATACAAAGATCAAGACTTGTTTATCTGTCACGAATCATATGCCCTCACAATTTTATCAACATTACATATATCAATATGTACAAGAGAGTTCCCTAATTATTTACAACAAGAAAGTTTCACTCACTCTCACAAAAGAAGTCACATGCATGCAAATGGTACCATAAGCTTGCCCTTAATGTAAATCTCTACTAATGCAGGCTTGTTCGATCAAAAATCAATTAGGACTTTTTCTTCTGGTTGTAATGTGGGTTAAGGGCTGGTAGGATTTATTTTGGGATTAGTGACTAGCACTCCTAAGCACTTTAACACATTACTCAATCATTTTTAGCGCAAATTCTTCAATCTTAATAACAATTGCATCAATCAATCAATTCACTCCTAGCAGTGTTCCATCTTTCTTTTATGCACTGCTCTAATTCACACTCCTAACAATATACACAATTTTATAAAGTTTTTTTTAATGCTTTATATACAAATTTCAGTGCACCTTTCTAACTTTCATTGGTTCCATTCACCAACTACCCCACACTTAGTTCCTTTGTACTTCTTTTAGCGCTCATTTTACAATTAAAGTGCTTTAAGAGGTTAAAGGGTTCAAAATATCAATTTCAAACAAAAATGGTATAGGCTTGTAATGTGGGTACCAAATAAAGGTTTCAAGGCTAGAAATGGTTAACTAGGAATAGATTTTATTTAATTTGAGCAATTGAGTTCAAAAAGATCAAGGAAAGCCTAACATCATTTTTTTAAAACAGAATGTCACCTGAAATTTCGCTTCAATTCACATACTAGGCAAGTTCTAGACACAATTACACTACATGGACTTATCAAAAATCTCTCCACACATGGCATAAGATTCATTAAGATCAACTCATCAAGACACTCTGTTGTGAATATTCATTTCAGTAGTAAATATGCAATAAAATCACTTTCAGTTAAAAATCCAGTAAAACTAGGCATTATACTCTAGGATTTGGTATGTTCAAGTGTATTAACATTATGGCTTACCATAAGGTAAAATTTTATCTAAAAGCAAAAACATAAAAAAAATCTATCTAAACAAAATCTATCTATACCCGGTTCAAATTGAAACCCTTGGAAAAGAACCGTGGCCTAAAGAAAAACCAAGGGGAGTTATTCACACTAATCACAAAATTAAGAAAGAGGATATAACTCCTCACAATATACATACATACATATATATATATATATATATATATATATATATGTATGTATGTATGTATATCTTTTTTTTTATAAATAAAAACAACTTCAAAATAAAACTTTTAATAACAAAGACAACCACATTTAATTAAGCTACTATTCATCAAATTCAAAACAAGCCAAACTTCAAAACAAACAAAACATCAACTAATATTCGAAACTATCAAAATATGCTAAACAACACCCCACACTTAAGAATAGGCATGTCCCCATGACTACAACCTTTAAACACAGAGATAAAAATACTTCCCCGACGATCTATTCTTGATCTGACACTGTGTCGGGGTTGCCATTACAAGCTCGCCCCAATGCTCGCAGCCATCCCATAAATTTCTTTTCCGACTTGACTTGTCGGTCTGCTATTTCCTCCACACGGGTGCTTAACGTGTTTACTGTTTGTCTCAATTCACCTATCTCATGTTCCCATGTGTTGTGGCTCGGCATGCCAGCAGTTCTTGAAGATGATGCTGCTCTTGGCAGTGCAACTGCTGGTGCATTGGGAGGTTGGGCTTGTTCTCCTCTGTCTGTGTCCATTGGTTGATCACCTCCATCATTCTCTTCATCTTCAGAGCTATCTTCTTCATCTCCACCTTTCTTGGGTTTGATATTAAATTCCATCCTTACAGTTATATCTACATCAGGATCCTCTGGTATCTGGGCTTGCCTGCAAAGTAAAATGACTAGTAATGGGAAGAAAAATCCATACTTACGAATTGGGCTTCTAATAAACATTTCATCATGAATGATCTTTGCCACATCAAAATCCAAATTCTCTACAAGTCACCATATCAGTGCAGCTGTGGGACCGTTTACTTCAGTTGTATTCTTGGAAGGAATGAGCCTGTTATTTATCACATAAAGCCAGCTTTTGCTTCTATAGTTAGAGCAGATGAATGAATTTTATCACCACTCTCTAACCATTCTATCTCAACTCCCGGGATGCAAATTTTTGAGATGAATCTTTCCCATTTTGCATTATCTGGACATTTTCCATACTCATAGAAATCTTCATTCTCTGACACAGCATCAGGTAAATTGTAACTTGCTCTAATTGCCTCAATTGAGGCATTGACTTGTCTTCTGCGCACAATCACAATGTTATTTTGATGTTCAGGTACATTCACGTAGAATTCGCGAACTACTATTTCATTTGCAGTCACCGGTTCATTCATAAAGACTTGAAGCCCCCGTTCAATCAACTTTTGTACATGTTAGGGCACTTTTCTTGAAGATTTTTAGCATCAATGCCCCTTTCTGGAATCGGTTTCTTTGTCCTTTTGTTGGTGAACCGGGTTTGAGTTTCGGGCGAAGTAAACCTTCTTGAATCATAATTGGTTGCAGGATTGGCTCGTGATCGGCTGGAAGATGCTCTTGAAGTTAATCTTCTTTTTGGTGCCATAATTCCTACTAAACAATGACATATTAATCTAATATGAATAGATAATGTGTTTCAATACGGTTACTCAGAACTCACACGCAAAATTGAGTACAATTGCTCTATCAAACTTCTTTGAGGACTTTCCTCAAACACATTGTGGGCAAGCTTAATTCATCCTTATTGTTAATGCTTTGGTTAGGGATTTCCCAACTAAAATTCAGCTATAACCAATTCATGTCCTACCCATCCCATTTATACACAAATTTAAACCCAAAAGTATATAAAACTATGCTAAATTCTATCAACATTGCTCAAATATTCTAATTTTTGCACAAGAACTTCTAATTTATCATAAACAACATAAATACTATAAAAACATTATACAACCTATAATTTCTAACATATATATCAACTATATTGACAAATTAAAGTCATGAGTAATAAAATAAAATAAAACGAAATTGAAAAAAAATTCAAGAAATTAAAAGTTTAGGGTTCTTACTTGATGGGATTAAGATGAATCTTTACCAAGGATGAAGAGCTTTTACAAATTGTTGAAGAGTTTTAGAGCAATTGATAGAGGAATTATGGTATTTGAGATTAGGGTTTGGAGAAGAGAGGAGATTTTAGGGTATGTTGAGAGAAAAATTGGAAGAAATATGAAGATGGTCGGTTAAAATAAAAATAGGCTAAGTATATACACACCCCGTCTCTTCTGCGCGAAGTGCTGCGCGAAGTGGTCACTTCGCGCACAACTTCGCGCACAAAACATAAGCATTCTGCTTAAGGTTCGCGAAGTGTGCGCGAAGTGATCACTTCGCGCACAACCTTTGAGCTTTCTGCTTAAGGTTCGCGAAGTGTGCGCGAAGTGATGACGTCGCGCAGCTGGGTGGACTGAAATATATATATATATATATATATATATATATATATATATATATATATATATATATATATATTTAACAAACAAACAATGAAGTAATACCTTAGCATCCCTCCTTGTTGTCCTACAATCATCAACACACAATTTACACCCAAACAAAATAAAAACGAAGAAAATAACACACTTTAAAAAATTAACACGCAATTATCGCTATTATTGGGTTGCCTCCCAATGAGCGCCTGATTTACTGTCGCGGCACGACTCCACAATTCATCAAACATCATTGAGTTCAACCGAGGTCTTGTGACGATTAACGTCACCACCCCAATAATGTTTCACTCTTTGTCCATTCACCAGAAAAGTGTCATTTGAGTTTTGGTCCCTTAATTCTATTGCTCCATAGGGACTTACACTTACCACCACAAAAGGTCCTGACCAACGGGATTTTAGCTTTCCCGGAAAGAGTTTCAACCTAGAATTGAATAACAGCACTTGTTGCCCCGGCTCAAACTCAAGATGTTGGATATGCTTATCGTGCCATCTCTTGGTCCTTTCTTTATACAACTTGGCATTTTCATAAGCATTCATTCTAAACTCATCAAGTTCATTGAGTTGTAGCAGCCTTTTTTCACCAGCTAAATCCATATCCACATTTAAATTTTTGATTGCCCAATAAGCTTTGTGTTCAAGTTCAACAGGCAAATGACATGCCTTTCCATAAACTAACCTGTATGGAAAAGTACCTATTGAAGTCTTGTATGCAGTTGGGTAAGCCCACAAAGCATCTTCTAATTTAGCAGACCAATCCTTCCTGTTTGCATTAACTGTTTTCTCCAAAATCTATTGTATCTCTCGATTAGATACTTCAACTTGACCACTCGTTTGAGGGTGGTATGCAGTAGCAACTTTGTGTTTTATCCCATATTTTGATAAAACATTTTTAAACAGTTTGTTGCAAAAGTGTGTTCCTCCGTCACTTATCAACACCCTTGGAGTTCCAAAGTGTGTGAAAATGTGTTTCTTAACAAAACTTACCACAACTTTTGCATCATTTGTAGGAAGAGCAATGGCTTCAACCCACTTAGACACATAGTCTACTGCAACCAGAATGTATCTATGACAATTAGAACCTGAAAATGGTCCCATGAAGTCAATTCCCCATACATCAAACAATTCCACCACCAAAATATTCTGCAAAGGCATTTCATTTCTCTTTGTTATTGTACCTGTTCTTTGACACCTGTCACAAGTTTTAACAAACGCATGAGCATCTTTAAATAAGGATGGCCAGTAAAAACCTGATAGGAGAACCTTTTGTGCTGTTCTATCTCCACCATGATGACCTCCATATGAAGAAGAATGACAGTCATGCAAGATGGCATTCATTTCTTCTTCAGGTATACACCTTCTCACCAATTGGTCAGCACATTGTTTGTAGAGAAAGGGCTCGTCCCACATATATGATTTCACATCATGGAAGAATTTTTTCCTATTATCCGCTCACTCCACATGCAATATAATTTACAAAGTCAGCATACCATGGAGTTTCATTAGATGTGATGGCCAACAGATGTTCATCTGGGAACGTTTCTTTTATTGAGTCTCCTTCAATCACATGACTTCTGTTTTCCAATCTGGACAAATGATCAGCCACTTGATTCTCAGTACCTTTTCTATCACGTATCTCCAGGGTCAAATTCCTGCAAAAGAAGAACCCATTGGATTAGTCTTGGTTTTGCATCTTTCTTTGCAAATAGATACTTGATAGCCGAGTGGTCAGTATAGACTATGACTTTAGTTCCTACTAGGTAGGATCTAAACTTATCAAATGCCCATACTACTGCAAGTAATTCTTTCTCTGTGACAGTGTAATTCATTTGAGCGGGATTTAGAGTTCTGCTCGCATAATGAATGGAGTAAAAAATTTTCTCCTTCCTCTGTCCCAACATGGCACCAATGGCTATGTCACTTGCATCACACATTAATTCGAAAGGCAATTCCCAATCTGGAGCAACAATGATTGGTGCAGAGACCAATTTTCTTTTAAGCTCTTCAAATGCCTTCAGACAAGCATCATCAAACTTGAATGGTGTATCTTTCTCAAGGAGCCTACAGAGAGGAGATGAAATTTTTGAAAAATCTTTAATGAATCTTTGATAAAATCCTGCATGGCCTAGAAAACTGCGTATGCCCTTAACAGATATGGGTGGGGGCTATTTTTCAATTGCTTCCACTTTTGCCTTGTCTACTTGCAATCCGTTCTTGGACACTTTGTGCCCTAGGACAATACCTTCTCTTACCATGAAATGGCATTTTTCCCAGGTTCAGGACCAAGTTGGTCTCTTCACATCTGGCTAGCACTTTATCGAGGTTAGTTAAACATTTATCAAAAGAGCATCCGAAAATAGAGAAATCATCCATAAATACTTCTACAAATCTCTCGACCATATCAGTGAAAATGGCCATCATACACCTTTGAAATGTCGCGGGTGCATTGCAAAGACCAAAGGGCATTCTTTTGAACGCATACATGCCATAAGGACGTAAAAGTGGTCTTCGCTTGGTCCTCTGGGCTATAGTTATTTGATTATACCCAGAGTAACCATCCAGGAAGCAATAATACTCCTGGCCGGCCAATCGATCAAGCATTTGATCCATGAATGGGAGAGGAAAGTGGTCCTTCCTGGTGGCATTATTCAGTTTTCTGTAATCAATACAAATTCTCCACCCTGTGACAGTTCTTGTTGGTATTAAATCATTATTATCATTAACTATCACAGTTATACCCCCTTCTTAGGAACATACTGAATTGGACTCACCCGCGTACTGTCAGAGATAGGAAATACAATACCTGCATCAAGCCATTTGATCACCTCTTTCCTTACCACTTCTTTCATGTTAGGATTGAGGCGACGTTGGTGTTCTATACCTGGTTTGTATCCTTCCTCCATTAGGATTTTATGCATGCAAAATGCAGGACTAATACCTTTAATGTCTGACATTGTCCACCCAATGGCTCTCTTGTGCTCTCTCAATACTCTTAGCAATTTTTCCTCCTGCAATTCAGATAAATCAGAAGAAATGATAACAAGCAATGTATCAGAACTACCCAAATAAGCATAATGCAAGTGAGATGGTAGTGGTTTAAGCTCCAATTTTGGGGGCTTCCTCAATTGATGGCTTTGGAGGAAGTCCATGTGGCCTGTTCAACGGTTCAAAAGGATGTGTTCCTTGCAAGTATGCACAAGATGTATCAAGGATGTACATCATCTCTTCAACCTCTTCATCAGTTACCAAATTATCAAATATTGTAAGTGCTTTCTCTAATGAATCATTGAGATACACACTTGAATCACAATTTTGTTCATCATTCCCAATCACGGATATCATAGAAAGTTCCTCATATTGACAAGGAAGTTGAATTGCTTTGTATACGTTAAACACCGCTTCCTCATCATCAACCCTTAGAATCATTTTCCCTTCTTTCACTTTAATGATCGCATCACCAGTAGCTAGCAAAGGTCGCCCTAGAATGATTGGCACCAATTCATCTGCTTCATAATCAAGAATAATGAAATCCGCAGGAAAGATGAATTTCCCAATTTGCAACAATACATCTTCTATCACCCCTTCAGGGTGTGCTATGGACATGTCTGCTAACTGCAACATCACAGTGGTTGGTCTAGGATCTCCAAGACCCAATTGTTTGAACAATGACAAGGGCATTAAATTTATGCTCGCCCCCAAGTCACAAAGAGCCTGACCTACATCGATATCCCCAATACGCACAGGAATTGTAAAACTACCGGGATCTTTAAGCTTTTGTGGAAGCTTGTTTTGTACCCTGGCAGTGCACTCTTCATTAAGTGCGACTGTTTCATATTCATTCAATCTCCTTTTATAAGCCACTATATCTTTGATGTACTTAGCATATTTAGGGATTTCTCGAAGTACATCAACAAGTGGAATGTTTAATTGAACTTGGCTCAACATGGACAGAAATTTACTGAACATTCGATCATCGTTCTTTTTCTGTAGTCTCTGAGGAAAATGTGGGAGTGTCTTGGAACTTCCATGGGTTCAAGACTTTCAGTAGTGTTCTTTGGATCATTTATCAATTTAGGGATCAATTCTCCCTCGGGCACAAATTTCTCTTTCTTTTTCTTTGAGATTTCCTCAAGTTCTCTCCCGCTTCTAAGTGTTATAGCACTTACCTGTGGGTTCTTTTCCGTGTCACTGGGAAGAGCTCCTGTAGGTCTAGTGTTCTGGTTCGTTGCTATCTGCCCCATCTGCCTTTCTAGATTCCTAACATCAGTTCTGAGCTGCTGATTGTCGATCAACAACTTTTTCAGCAAATCATTTGTACTTTCTTCCATCTGCTGAGGTGGTCTCTGAGGTTGATTAAAACCCCCTTGTGGTCTGTACAGATTTGGATTTTGCTGATTTCCTCCACATGAAAAATTAGGATGATTCCTCCAATTTGCATTGTAGGAATTTCCATACTGTGCGTGCTGATTTGCTCGGCCTCTGTTTTGTTGTCCCACATAATAAATAGATTCTGGATTCGTTGGACACATATCACTTGTATGGCTATCACCACACATTTCACAGTAAATAGCCATTTGTTGCACTTGTTGCATGTTTTGAGGTTGTTGCATTGTCATCCTTGTCATCTGGTTGGATAGCCTTGCAATTTCAGCTCTCATTGCCGATACATCATCCAGCTCAAGCACCCCTGCTGATTTTTGTTTCATTGCCTTTCTGGAATCTCCATCACCTTGCCAATTATTATCATTTGAAGTGAATGTATTTAACAAGAGTTGGATTCCGTGAAAGATTTTGTCATACAACTTCCTCCACAAGCGGAATCACGATTCATTTTTGAAACTTCATCTAACCCATCAACAAATGTATGACCTAACACCTCGTCTGTTTGACAATGATGAGGGCAGTCCCTAAGTAGCTTCTTGTATCTTTTCCAAGCTTGACGAAGTATTTCGCCAGAGCGTTGTTCAAACCCACGAATTTGACTCCTCAGCATCTTTGTCTTTTTAGTAGGAAAGAACTTGATTAAGAACTTCCTTGCTAGATCATCCCATGTGCGGATTGAATTTGATGGTTCTTTGTTTAACCACTCTTTAGCTTCCCCAAGCAGAGAAAAGGGAAAAAGTGTCAGCCGTACATAATCCTTGGAAATATTTGGATAATTGTAAGTATCCGTAATTTCCAAAAAATTCTGAATATGTCTTTGTGGATCTTCATGAGGTAGACCCACAACTTGCCCTGTAGACTGAATCAACTGCACCATATATTGTCTCAACTCAATATGCCCAGTAATATCAGGCTTCACAATAGCCTGAGTCATATTAGCCAGACTGGGTCTTGCGGCTTCAATCACCGCTCGTTCCTCATTTCCTGCCATCATTGTTGGCTGTGGTTGAATTTGAATGTTCAACTCTCCTTCTGTTTTATATTGAGCTTCCCACTCTCTCCTTGTTCTATGATTTGTTCTTTCAATTTCAGGATCAAATGGGAAGAGATTGTTTGTGCTTCTGCTCCTCCGCATTCAAGAGAAGAACCTGTATAACACAAACAAATAGATGAAAATTTCTTTTTGTATTTTCTAATAACAACTACAAAATAATAAAACAGTCAAGGAGCTAATTTCAAATTCCCCGGCAACGGCGCCAAAAACTTGTTGCGACCAAAACACTCACGCAAGTGTACGCGATCGACAAGTAATATAGTAGTAAGTAGAGTATCGTTCCCACGAGGAATTGTGATTTACTTATTGACTGATTTATACTAAATTAAGTATCAATTCAATCTAGACTATCACAAGATATATCTAAAACTTCTTAATAATAGAACAATAATTCAAAGCAAAATTACTACACCAATTACAATTTTATTTATAACAATTTGGATAAATATATTCCAGGGTCATGGACTTGCTAGTAATCGTGCTATTTTTCTATTTAGAATCGATTTATTTAATTATCTGGATTATTGATCATAAGATTAATAATATTCATAAGAATCTTTCGAGTTCTTATGAATCTATCCAAGTTAAATCAATATCTATATTTCTATGATATTTATATTAACAAGAATGCATTTCAAACTCTTATTATTTAACCAAACAAGGCAATTAAGTATATATCTATCTTAATTGCAAATCCTTCACTCGATGCCCGAGATTCAAATCTTGTTCTACTTGATTTTATATGCAACCAAGAATTTCTTTTGTCAATTTTAATTCAAAGTTCGAAGATAATATTTCACTGTTAGCTACGCAGTAAAATAATTAAGATCAAAACAAAATAAACAACCCATATCAAAAACTTCAATAAAATCAATCTAAGCTTCAAGTAACAAGATCAACTAACATCCATGACCCTAGAATACTAAAGAGTTTAGCTACTCATCTTCATACTAAAATCAACAATATTGATGTCTAAAATACTACAAAGAAAAATACAAGATGAAGGTTTAGATGAACTCTTTTATTTGTTGCACTTCAAAACTTGATCTTCAATTCCTTCCTTGGCTTCAAGAACACTCTTGGTAAGTTTTCTCTCAAAATCTTCTCTCTAAGATGAATAGTAATTTTCCACTCTACTCCAATAATGCTAAAAATCTGATCTTCTCCATAATATAAAGTTGCATTATTTAACTTTGAGTGGAATTATGTGTCTCTTCATTTTCCACCTTAGAAAAATGACAATTAACCGGACTAGTCTGCGCGAAGTGGTGAGCGAAGTGGGCACTTCGCGCACATGTAGCCCAACTAAACCTTCTTATGCGCGAAGTTGTGCGCGAAGTAGCCACTTCGCGCACCTGGGAGAATTTCTCATTCAAGCTTGTTTCTTGATCGTAAAGACTCAAGTCCGAAGGATTGTTTTTGCTCCAAAATTATGCCATAACATTTCCAATTGTAGATATAAGCTCCTTTTTCTGCACATTGTATAAATCACAAATTAATAGCTTATATCTAATCAAATTCATAAATTATGTTATTGGATTATAATAAAATGGACGCATAAATAATGGCTAAACTACTTAGTTTTCGCCTATTATTAATGCTTAAGGTTCTTATCGACCAGAGCGGATGTGGATTTTACTTTTCCTCATCTGATTCACCTCTATCATACCAAACTCTTTCGTAATGGAGTTTTTTCTTTGTCTGCTAGAGGTAAAAGATTTTGATAAGCCCTGAGGATATCAATGATCGAGGTTGGTACACACGATTCATTAGTGTTCCCACAATTGATTTGGTAGGTGAATCAAACATGCCTTTTCCGGAGAAGTGGAACATGACACGTAAGTATTTTATTTCTTACCGTGTCTATTTTTGATATTTTGATCTTTTATTTTTAAAGCATTTTTGTTCTGCTTCTTGATAGCTACCATGGGAGATGTGGAACTCGTCCCTGGCTTCCGTGCTTGGGTAGATGCTATTCTGAAGGCCGCACCTATGGAAGCACGTACTTGAAAATCAATTTCTATTAAGCACGGCTGGAGAGTTAAAACTCATGGTATACATTTAGTATTATTTTTGTATAGAGTAAATTTTCTCTTTTTGTATATCCAAGCTTATATCCTTCTTTTTATCAGGATTTGCCAATCGAGGGATGTCAGGTGAAGTAACTACTACCCTTAGAACTTCTTCCAATGCTGGGAGGACACAAGATATTCTAATAAAGAGGAAATCACTTGAAGAAGATTCTGATGTTGAAGAAGATGATGATACCTCTTTGATAGCTCGTCCCAGGTCTAGGAGGCATGTGATAGTTTCTGAAGATGATGCTGAAGCTTTCCCGCTCGTATCTCTGAGCCTGTTACTATCATATCTGATGAAGAAACTGTTCCAAATGATACTCCTAAGTCCACTCAACGCCTTTTCATTGAAGGCTTTGAGGGTGGTAATTTTTGTCCGGTTTTGGAGGAAACCCCTCTTTCAACTTTTGTTTCAGTTCCTCCTGTTCCTCCTATCACTTGAAGTGTTACTCCGGCTACCATTTACATTCCTATCTCCTTACCAACCTCTCCCCGTACCTATTTCAACCTTTATTAATACTGCTATTTTCACCTCCTCTAATGTACCTCCTTCTGTAGTTCCCTCTTCTTCTGTTAGTCATGTAGAAGAAAGCTCCAGCAATAGAAGCATGGCTATTAGGAGTGTTACACTTGAAGTTCTGACTAACAGAAGTCCTTTGAGGAAATTAGGTGGGGCAGATTTTTGGCTTGAACCCTTAACTGGGGAAATAGAGAAGAGGAAAATGGACAGTCATAGCTGTTTGACTTTAATGAACGATATAGTTCATAGTACTTTGAAGGTGTTTTTCTTTCCACCTCCTTTTTTTTAATAAAAATTTCCTTTTAATTTCTACTTATATATACCCCCATTTTTATTTTTTACAGGCTAATCTTATAGGCACGGAACTTATAGAAAGAATTTCTTTTTTGGAAAAGAAAGCTGGTGAAACTGACCGAGCTATTCTTGAAGCTGAAAAGAAAGCTAGGGAAACTGATACTAAAGCAAACAGTTGGCAAGAGCAACCGAAGGATGCTCAGAAAAAGATTAAAGATGTCACGACCCCAAATCCGGTCGTGATGGCGCCCAGCACACTGCTAGGCCAGCCCGACCAATCAACAATAACCACGGAGCCACAAGCTCACTTTATCAAATTTAAGCATAACAATTGATAGATATATTTAAAACAGGGAACCAAGTCCCAACATGTGCCAACTCCCATAGACCGAAGGGTCAAGAGTCATGAGCCTCTATGGAATATACAAGTGTAAATAGTGAATATAACTGTGCACAAGTGTGGGATAATCGGAACAAAATATAGACAAACTGGAGAATCAGGTCCTGCGAATGCTGGCAGCTACCTCGACTGTCCAAAAGCACTCCCGAGCCGCAATGGAATCAGCTCTGCTGTAATGTACCTGGATCTGCACACAAGGTGCAGGGAGTCGGGTGTGAGTACTTCCAACTCAGCAGTAATAAAAGTAAATAATGCTGAAGGGAAGAAAATCACGATAGGCACTATCTCATGCTACACAATACAGAACTATCTTTTTATTCCTTTCAAGCATATGAGAATAGATTATTAAAAATCTCAATTTTTAGCTACTTTCTGTCATAATAATATACCAATACCTGGATACAATCTCAAGCGATGCAAGTCCGCACTCAAATCAGCCCTTCGGGCTCAGCACTCCTGATCAATTTACACCAGGAGATCTGGTCAATAAGGCAACTAATGCATGTGTGCCAGTAATGTATGAGTGCTGAATGTTATGCCACGTAGTACACGTAAACCAATGTATGTATGCCATGCAATGCATATGACCGCTACGACGTGTAGCCCAATATGGGTACCCGTACTCACTGTGGGGGTTCAGACTCCGAAGGGGCTCCTACAGCCCAAGCACAATATTAATATCACACCTGCTGCGGCGCGCAGCCCGATCCGTATACCACTGCGGCGTGCGGTCCGATCCATGCATGTGTATGCATATGCTCACATGAAATGTCATGCCCTAACATATGGCCCTCGGCCCAATCAGTCTAACAAATAATCAAGAAAAGCCCTACGGGCAACAATATCACATTAGCTCACGGCTAAAATATTATTAAGACCTTGTTCAAGTTTTTCATAACCTTATAAGAATGCTGAATAGCAAAATACCATTTAAAACCTTAAATTTAGATAAAAAAATATGTACAGTGTTATCAAGACAATGATACTAATCCCTGAAGGATTCAAATAATCGGCACGAAGGCCAAACATGATAATTAGTCCAATTCATTTCAACAATTAGGTGTTATTATTTATTACGCGGGACGGACCAAGTCGCGATCCCCAATGGTGCTCTACCCCACGCCCGTTATCCGGCGTGCAAGTCACCTCAACACAACACTAAGATGTGCAAGTCCGAGGTTTACTAACCCTCATGACATCATTTACAAGTATTACCCACCTCGAACCGACGAAAGCTCATGCCCGCGAAGCCTTAGCTCCTCGAACCGGCATCCACGCACGTCAAAACTAGCACAAATCAGCACAAATATATCAAAATAGGCTAATGGAACATAACCCAATTGAAAGAACTCGAAAAATATCAAAAATCACAAAATTTGCAAAACCCGATCCCAGGGCCCACATCTCGAAAAATTTCGAAACTCATATTTCCAGAACCATTGTCTTGCCACGAGTCCACACATATAAAATTTACCAAAATTGGAGTTCGATTGGCCTTTCAAAACCCAAATTTTCGTTTTCAATATCTAGGCCACAATCCTTCACAATTTCTACCCAAATTCATGAAGATTGATGTTAATTCTACCATAAAATGATGTTTTTGAATCAAGAAACTTACCTCCGATGAATACCCGGTGATTTCCCAGCGTTTTCCCGTGATTTCTTCTCTCTAGGGCTCAAAAATGGGGGTTTACGAAATGAAACCCGTATGTGAAATGTTTCTGGTTTTAATTCACTACCTGGGACTTTTCTTCTACGCGTTCGCGATGCCCAGCCCCGGATTGACCTTCGCGAATGCGACCTCCCCAACGCGTTCGCGATGCACTAGCTCCCAGCCGTCTGATTTTCCTTCTACGCGTTCGCGATAACCCTCATGCGAACGCGATGCACACCCTGACAAACCAACGCGAACGCGACATCCTGAACGCGATCGCGAAGCTCAAGAATCCTGGCCTACGCGAACGCGATACCCTATCTCGCGATCACGATGCTTGACTCGCCTGGCCTTCGCGAACGCGGCCCATGCCACGCGAACGCGAAGGCTTGGATTTTTGCCCAGTGATCTGCATTTTCTGCAGATTTTTAAGTTCCAAAAATGCCGGATGATGGTCCGGATTTACCCCGAGGCCCCCGGGACCCCAACGAAAACCACCAACAAACTCCAAAACACGATACGAATTTGTTCCAATCATAAAAACACCATCCTAAACATTAAAATCACCAATTACACATGGATTCAAGCCTAAGTTTCTTCAAAACTTCCAAATTACACATTCCATCAAAAACCCGACCAAACGACGTCCGAATAACCTGAAATTTTGCAGGCACATCCAAAATCACCTAATGGAGCTACTGCAACTGTCGGAATTCCATTCCAACTCCCGGATCAAAATCTCACCTACCGTTCGGTTTTCGCCAAAATTCAACCTTAGCCAATTCAAGCCTATTTCTACACCGGGCCTCCAAATTCAATTCCGATTGCTCTCCTAAGTCATAAATGATCCCTCGAAACTAGTCGAATCATCGGAATCCGATTCCGAGCACTCTAACTCGATAGTCAACTCTAGGTTGACTTTCCATATTCAAACTTCCTTCAAACATGCTATTTGCTTCATTTTCAATTCAATTCACTCCTAACTCACCGGATAGGCTCTAACACTGATATACATAAAACATGTAATTGCAACATGACGGTTGTGGTAAATTTCCGTAATGACAGGCTGGGTCGTTACATTCTCCCCAACTTAAACAATCGCTCGTCCTCGAGCATACTCAGAGTTGTACTAGAAGCAACCCCATAGCTGAATGACCTTACCAAGCATATATTCGGGCGATCATACATCACCCTATCTCACATAAGTCCGAAAACACCATATAGTCAAAATTTCACAGACCATCTGAACCATAAATCACATTGCACTTTCCGAAATCATATGCCAAATGCAAATCCCATGCCTATACTCGGGATACACTCGAATCCACTGCAATAACCCATATTCACTACTTCGGGTGAGATCATATGATGTATCGACAACCCCATCACTCGAGACGATAGTCTCTAATCACAACAACAGGCCACAATAACCAAATACTAGCTGAAAACCTCTTTCATTAGGTAGAGTCTTATTCCAACACCTCCATATCCTGCCCACGGCAGCTGAAGCACGCGATATACCGAACCCATCTCTCAGGTTAACCATTCGTGAATCTATTTCCCTCTTAAAACTGGTACTGCAATAGGTTTCAGAGCCAAACCTCGTTTTTTACCTTTCTAACAAGCCAAGATCCAATATGCTCATATTCATTAATAACTCCAACGGTCATTTCGATTATAACACACCGCACTGGTGATAAAACACCTCAACACCGGCCTAAGCCACGACGAGCACACCATAGGCTCCAATAGAAACGTCTGAACACACTCGAATCATGACAGCTCAAATCATGATTACTGTCTCCAGCAAAAGAGCTGCAATTCAATTCCTCTGTGACATCATAACATAGAACTGAGATCGCGTCTCGCATTATAGAATTAGAGTACCTGAATCCTCCTCGAGAGGTCATAACATCACGTGGCCTTGCCACGATTCGTGATTCTTTCCCAACGTTAATACTCATGAAGTACCTCAAGCCACTAAGCTCAAAACGGTTAGCCACGCACGGATCTAGGTCTTGAACCCACGCAATCAACCTCACCCACGGTGAAATAATTAACGTATGCTATCAAATCTTGAAAGGACACAACCGACATGCCATTTGCCAAGCGATACTCAAAACGGACTTTTCCTCAGAAGTGGGGAAGTATTGTATACCCAGTAGCATATAACTAACTATATTTTCACAATATTTTGTTGCGGCGTGCAACCCGCTCCAATGACATACCCATGGTGGCGTGCCACCCGATCTAGATACCATACCTGTGGCGGTGTGCCACCCGATCCACGCATAAATCTCGCAAAGGAAATGCATATCGAGTCAAATTTTCTTATTATAGCAAACATATATATATATATATATAGCCTCAAGCTCGGCCACATGAAACGCATCTGACAATGTTTCTCAATACTGGAACTGAATCAATGGTAGATACCTCTACACTGACATCCGCCACTAAGGCCCAACCAACAATGCAATGCCTACCAGCCGTCCGCTGGTCCTGGGTACAACTACTCTGTTGAAGCATACTCCGATGCTCTCTGCTACGCAATTTGTGCCATTTTCCGACATAGTCCATAGCTCATTTGTCTAGACGACCTGACTTATGTCAACCAGTCTGAAATAAGGTATCATAACCCAAATTCATCATATCAAGCTAAGAGAGAGCCACTAGGGCTTCCGATTTCCAATAACCACAAAACGGTGTCGATACACACGATATACAACCACTGCATAGGCGGATTACGAGAACTTCTAGTCTCCAACACATATATAACACATGAATCACAATGCCTGGTTCCACACTCCACCGTACGAATACATAACGCACATCAAGCGTCCATTCATACCACGACGGCCATTCAGAAATTTCACTATGCCATCAACGACTCAGTTATTATAGTCGATCCAACAAGAGAATACCACCATACCACTGGATATCATCAGTTTACATTACCTTGTCCTTTTTGGATCATATTCCCTGCCAAGTTAATAGAATAGTAGTACCATTTTCTTAAATTATCAGAAAGATCGATTCTTAATTCACCTGCAGTTGTCCGCGCTGCTCAATAATTTTATTGACTTCCCATATATTATGAACTGATCTCAAAACCTAGAATATACCATTATCCACTTTCCATAGCACATCGTGTATACCATATCACACTAAGACAACATTGAAATTCATATCCTTTTCCTCCGCCTTAACATCGGCGCACTCCACTAGTCAAGGACTTTCGTGATCCCATATAGAAGAAAAACTCATTACACATTCCACGCTTCGCATACCGACAGGAATATACTCATTTTCAAACCGTGATAAAACACATCATAAACTCTTTCTCCCCAATTACATTGCATAAGTTAAACTGCCAAGACTGAATCCTTATACCCATATCGAGTTACACAACTGCCAACACTCAAAAGCTCTGCTGCAATGTTTGCAAGACTCCTTACTTCAACCACCTACCAAGAATCAATCGTATTCTCTTTTTTTTATATACCATTCTGGTTCATTAACAAGTCGTTCCATTTACCAAGTTTCCTTTCCGATTCATCTCTAATTTCATACCAGTCTTTACTGTAGTACGACAATGCCTCAACCCCCTTTTTACCGCACAAGGCTCGTACACAAGACCACACGATCTAAGACCCATAGGCCACTGAATACTCTCTCAATGTTTCCCAAAAGTACCACATGCTACCACACTTTATTTTGATGAACTTCCCGCGATTTTTAAATTGTTATCATTACTTCCCCATACGGATACCTAGAATCCCATCATTCACATGATATAACACAAGCCTTGATCTTCTCTAACGAAACCGCCATCTTTAGCCACATGCACAATCTTAAGACACTTGACTGTTACAAGTAAAATCTTGAACACCGTAAACAATTCTCGGGCGTCAGTCATCCTTATTCAGCTGTAATTCAACTGTCCTATTGAGTAGAACCGCTCGTGTTGTGTTAGAAATCTGACATCGCAGAACATGATTACTTACAGATACAATCAGCTATCTTTCTTTTCTATACGGTGAATATTCTTTACCAACAGCAGTTCAAAATACCCTAGTACTTCATCAGATCTACGAAGCACCATAACCTTTACCAGAATTTCCCAACATACTTAGAGACAGAATCAACATAGCACACAATAGTGCAATCAGTTAATCAATAGCAACCTCCCCAACTTAGCTCGAAGCCATTCATCAAAGCACATTCAACCACTCATATCATTATTACTCAAGTGATGCCGAAATGTTAATATGATATTAAACTCAAGTCATTTACAAGCCTTGACAGAGACTCGAATCATCAAAGACCTTAGCTCTTCTGCAATTCTTGCATTCATTCACACACAACAGTTACGCCCCCTATTTAGGTGACAGAAATCATTCTAAGTCCCAAATTTTCCAAAAATTTCGGCAGAGTTTCCTTTGTAAATTGGCCTATCTACCTGCCAGAGAATCACCAAACCATTCTAACAATACATCCATAACTCAACAAGATATCACAATGTATTTCAACAACATTAAATCTAAATACTATACGAATCATATTATCATAATTTATACTTGAACCTGCGCTGTACCTGCTCGAATCATAACACATATCAAAATCACTTTAGTCTTCCTGAGTTTAAACTCGTTCCACTACACATAAGGCACTTTACCTTCCAATTACGAGATATGATAATTATTTCTCACGCCCATAGCTAGGGCTACATATCAAATCACAATAAGAACTGAATACCTTACAACTCTCCCATTATCAAACTGCCATTTGCACAATAAGGATCAATACCGATCGTATGAACTTCATAATATCGACTCGCAAAATTATTACCTTGGTGCTCAAGCCATAGACAAAGATCTGGCCTCAAGTCCTCCCGACTGGCCCAACATGAACTCATGGAGATTATATCTCACCCCTCATTCGAGAAAATCACAAGCCATAAGGCAATTACATTACTGAGCGCTCGAAGCGTACACAGACGTGCATTTCAAAAGCATATCTCAGGCTGAATCAAGTACGCACGATAAGAATTCCAAGAAATGTGAAGTGTTTCCTAATGGTTCGCAGCCTCCCGAGGATAAGTACAGGCGTCCCCAAACCGATCCACAAGACTCTACTAACCGGCTCAAGACTCGTGAGGCCTAGTAAACCTAGGCTCCGATACCAACTTGTCACGACCCCAAATCCGGTCGTGATGGCGCCCAGCACACTGCTAGGCCAGCCCGACCAATCAACAATAACCACGGAGCCACAAGCTCACTTTATCCAATTTAAGCATAACAGTGATAGATATATTTAAAACAGGGAACCAAGTCCCAACATGAACCAACTCCCATAGACCGAAGGGTCAAGAGTCATGAGCCTCTACAGAGTATACAAAGTGTAAATAGTGAATATAACTGTGCACAAGTGTGGGATAATCAGAACAAAAATACAGGCAAACTGGAGAATCAGGTCCTGCGAACGCTGGCAGCTACCTTGACTGTCTAAAAGCACTCCCGAGCCGCAATAGAATCAGCTCCACTGTGATGTACCTGGATCTGCACACAAGGTGCAGGGAGTCGGGTGTGAGTACTTCCAACTCAGCAGTAATAAAAGTAAATAATGCTGTAGGGAAGAAAACTACGATAGGCACTATCTCATGCTACACAATACAAAACTATCTTTTTATTCCTTTCAAGCATATGAGAATAGATTATTAAAAATCTCAATTTTTAGCTACTTTCTATCATAATAATATACCAATACCTGGATACAATCTCAAGCAGTTCAAGTCCGCACTCAAATCAGCCCCTCGGGCTCAGCACTCCTTATCAATTTACACCAGGAGATCTGGTCAATAAGGCAACTAATGCATGTGTGCCAGTAATGTATGAGTGCTGAATGTTATGCCACGTAGTACACGTAAACCAATGTATGTATTCCATGCAATGCATATGACCGCTACGGCATGTAGCCCGATCCAATTTAGGTACCCGTGCTCACTGTGGGGGTTCAGACTCCGGAGGGGCTCCTACAGCCCAATCACAATATTAATATCACACCTGCTGCGGCGCGCAGCCCGATCCGTATACCACTGCGACGTGCAGTCCGATCCATGCATGTGTATGCATATGCTCACATGAAATGTCATTCCCTAACATATGGCCCTCGGCCCAATCAGTCTAACAAATAATCAAGAAAGCCCTACGGGCAACAATATCACATTAGCTCACAGCTAAAATATTATTAAGACCTTGTTCAAGTTTTTCATAACCTTATAAGAATGCTGAATAGCAAAATACCATTTAAAACCTTAAATTTAGATAAAAATATGTACAGTGTTATCAAGACAATGATACTAATCCCCGAAGGATTCAAATAATCGGCACGAAGCCCAAACATGATAATTAGTCCAATTCATTTCAACAATTAGGTGTTATTATTTATTACGCGGGATGGACCAAGTCGCGATCCCCAATGGTGCTCTACCCCACGCCCGTTATCCGGCGTGCAAGTCACCTCAACACAGCACTAAGATGTGCAAGTCCGGGGTTTACTAACCCTCAAGACATAATTTACAAGTATTACCCACCTCGAACCGACGAAAGCTCATGCCCGCGACGCCTTAGCTCCTCGAACCGGCATCCACGCACGTCAAAACTAGCACAAATCAGCACAAATATATCAAAATAGGCTAATGGAACATAACCCAATCGAAAGAACTCAAAAAATATCAAAAATCACGAAATTTGCAAAACTCGAGCCCCGGGCCCACATCTCAAAAAATTTCGAAACTCATATTTCCAGAACCCTCGTCTCGCCACGAGTCCATACATATAAAATTTACCAAAATTGGAGTTCGATTGGCCTTTTAAAACCCAAATTTTCTTTTTCAATATCTAGGCCACGATCCTTCACAATTTCTACCCAAATTCATGAAGATTGATGTTAATTCTACCATAAAATGATGTTTTTGAATCAAGAAACTTACCTCCGATGAATACCCGATGATTTCCCAGCGTTTTCCCGTGATTTTTTCTCTCTAGGGCTCAAAAATGGGGGTTTATGAAATGAAACCCGTATGTGAAATGTTTCTGGTTTTAATTCACTGCCTGGGACTTTTCTTCTACGCGTTCGCGTTCCTTGCCACGCGTTAGCGATGCCCAGCTCCGGATTGACCTTCGCGAACGCGACCTCCCCAACACGTTCGCGATGCACTAGCTCCCAGCCGTCTGATTTTCCTTCTACGCGTTCGCGATAACCCTCACGCGAACGCGATGCACACCCTGACAAACCTACGCGAACGCGACATCCTGAATGCGATCGCGAAGCTCTAGAATCCTGGCCTACACGAACGCGATACCCTATCTCGCGATCGCGATGCTTGACTCGCCTGGCCTTCGCGAACGCGGCCCATGCCACGCGAACGCGAAGGCTTGGATTTTTGCCCAGTGATCTGCAATTTTTCTGCAGATTTTTAAGTTCCAAAAATGCCGGATGATGGTCCGGATTCACCCCGAGGCCCCCGGGACCCCAACGAAAACCACCAACAAATTCCAAAACACGATACAAATTTGTTCTAATCATAAAAACACCATCCTAAACATCAAAATCACCAATTACACATGGATTCAAGCCTAAGTTTCTTCAAAACTCCCAAATTACACATTCCATCAAAAACCCGACTAAACGACGTCCGAATGACCTGAAAGTTTGCTGGCACATCCAAAATCACCTAATGGAGCTACTGCAACTGTCGGAATTCCATTCCGATTCCCGGATCAAAATCTCACCTACCGTTCGGTTTTCGCCAAAATTCAACCTTAGCCAATTCAAGCCTATTTCTACACCGGGCCTCCAAATTCAATTTCGATTGCTCTCCTAAGTCATAAATGATCCCTCGAAACTAGTCGAATCATCAGAATCTGATTCCGAGCACTCTATCTCGATAGTCAACTCTAGGTTGACTTTCCATATTCAAACTTCCTTCAAACATGCTATTTGCTTTATTTTCAATTCAATTCACTCCTAACTCACTCGATAGGCTCTAACACTGATATACATAAAACATGTAATTGCAACATGACGGTTGTGGTAAATTCCCGTAACGACAGGCCGGGTCGTTACAAAAGATTTACAAGAGAACAATCATAACTTGGAGCAACAAAAACAAACTTTATCTTCTGAATTAGATGGGGTCAAGGCTTCTTTCCGCAAGGTGGAGAAGGAAAAAGAGCACCAAGAATGTACTTTGTCTGAGTAATTATCTGAGTCAAGTGAGGAGATTAGAGAACTTAAAATTCTGTTAAGCAAGAAAGAAGAATACGCGGGAGAGTTAGTACAGAACTTATCTCAGGCTCAGGCTGATTTGCAAGCTTCTTCTAATAAGACACGTGCCTTAGAAGACTCTCGTGCCTCTCTTGAAGCCACTCTTAATTCTACTTTAAATGAAAATCAATCATTGAAAAATGATCTAATCTTGTGGGACAAGGACTATTCTCTCATCGAGGAGAGTTTTGACGCGGAGGTCAGCTGGGCTTTCCTGAATTCTCGCCGTGATGCTTTAATGGAGGCTTGCCAAGAAGGTTTTGATTTGCAATCAGAGTTATCCAAGGTTTTAAAGATGTGACGACCCAAAGGGTCATCACTTATTTTATTAATCATTTCGAGCTTCTGAGGCCTTGAAAACCTCATTCCATGTTGCCTCGATTTACGTGCACAATACGAGCATGTAGCCGGAAAGATTTTGTGATAGAAAATATGAATTCTATGAGAAATGTGGATAAAAATGATATTAATATTGATATGGTTGACTTCAGTCAACATTTTTGGTAAACGGATCCGGACCCGAGATTGGGTGGTCCCGAGAGGTCCGTAGGAAAATATGGGACTTGGACATTTGTAAGTCACTTTTTACTTAATTGTAAGTCACTTTTTACTTAATTCTTTCAATTCCTAACATCATTAAACATGTTTTTCAATAGAAATCAAAGGTTTTCATGGTAGAATTTTGTTGTTTTTGTTAGAATATAGGGTTTTTCATAAATTGGGAAATTGGACCTCGAATTGAGGTCCGATTTTGAAACAAATCATATATATGAACTCGTGAGGGGATGGGTAACCGGATTTTGGTCCTAAACACGAGTTCCGACCATGTGGGCCCGGGGTCAAAATTCACTATTCCGGGCATAATGTTGTAAAGGTTGTAATTGGCCTTATGAATTAGTTTGTTGAGTAGTATTGATGATATTAAATCAATTGTGTATAGATACGATTGGATTGGAGCCAAATTTGAAAGAAAAAGACATTTCCACGGATTGAATTGTTCATAAACATTCAAGGTAAGTGTTTGTTCTATCCTAGCTTGAGGGAATAGGATTATGTGTTATGTGTTATGTGATCGAGTGCGGTGTATGGGCTGTGGTGACGAGCATCCATACACTGGCGTCTAGTATGACCGTGAGTCGTTGAAAATGCTTATTTTGAGATATATTTACAGATGAATTGTTGAACCTTTGTTAGGTTGTAGAATTGTTATTGTTCTCCCTTGTCGGGACTTGTTGTGAAGATAATTATTGATTGCCCTTATTGGGACGGTTTATGAATTACTGCTTCTTTCTTTGCCCTTAACTGTGATTGTTATTTGGGTGAGGAAGAGTGATAATGCACGAAGGGTGATGCCGTGCCTTGTTTTATTATTTATGCATGAAGGTTAATGCCGTGCCATGTTTTATTGATTATGCACGAAGGATCATGCCGTGCCCTGTTATTGAACCATGTACGAAGGATCATGCCGTACTATGGATGTGAGGATGAGAGTAAAAGCACGAAGGGTGATGCCGTGTACTTTATTTGCTTATTTGGTGAGGATGAGAGTAAAAGCACGAAGGGTGATGCCGTGCAGCTGCTTGCTATTCCTTGACTTGATATTACTTGTGTTTCCATTATACTTTGTTTTTCCTTGTGAATTTATTAACTGTTGTTAATTGTTGAATTCTTTGAGATATTCCTTATTGTGTTATTACCTGGTTATTTCTTATTATTCTGTGGTATACATATATATTGAATTGCACAGGTTTATGTGGGTGTCTGGTCCTAGGCTTGTCACTACTTCGCCGGGATAGGCCAGGCACTTACCAACACATGGGGTCGGTTGTGCTGATACTACACTTCTGTGCATTTTTGCACAGGTCCAGGTTACGATCAGGAGCAACAGCAGTAATTTGATTGTGTGGGAGTTGATTACATTTGAGACCGAGGTAGCTTGCAGACGTCCGCAGGCCCGACGTCTCTCTCTTTATTTATGTTACTAGCTGTAGTCTTTTTGTTCCGAGACAAACAGAATTATGTTATATTTCTTTCAAACTTTTATGTGTAGTATTCAGTAGTAGTTCGTGAGTTGGTGACTCCACGTCTTGGGTAGAGGATTTCGGTATGATTTTCATCTTGTAATTAGTTATTTCTATTTCGATAAAGTATTCCGCATTTATTTAATTAAAATTGTGTTAAAAACAGGATAGTATGAATACAGTGGCTTGCCTAGCTACCACGAGTAGGCGCCATCACGATCCCGATGTTGGGGGAAAATCCGGGTCGTGACAAAAGACCATTGAGATGACTCAACAACCACTTGACTTTCCTTCTCCCCCAGATGATACCACTGTGGCTGATGATCCCCCCAATGATGGAGATGCTTCTATTGAAGTTGACAATATTGTAATCCAAGCCCCTAAGGATAATGCTGTATTCTGGGCCATTTCCGGACCGGGCCCGGACAGGGACCGGGACCGCGGTCCTGGCGGGCTTGGCGGTCCTGGTGGGCCGGTCCTGGTGTGCTGAGCCCAAGTGGTCTTGGAAGCCCGTGATGGGTTGGTTATACACATTGAGCCCGCGAGATCGGGACCGGCTAGTGGTCCTCGGCCGGTCCTAGTGGGCCTGGCGTTCCTAAACGGTCCCTACGGTCAAAATTGAATTTTTTATTTAAAAAAAAAATTTGCAAACCGTAAGAATTTTTATATAGCCATTGGGTCTGCAAAAATAGCCGTTTGTCTCTTTAAAAATTAACCAAATGGCCCCCAAACTTTAATATAACCCCAAACTTTATATAATTACACTTTTCCCAATTCTCAACTATAAATACCCCATCATTCTTTCACTTTTACTCACCAATTCATCAATCTATCTCAATCTCTCTCAATCTCTCTCAATCTATATCCAATTTCTCTTATATAATTTCTTATATTATTATTTCAATTTTGTGAAATTTGGTGAAGTTGGTGAATTGAAGTATTCAAGTCTTCAACTCAGTCACGACCCAAATCCGGTCGTGATGGTGCCCAACAATTAAGCTAGGCCAGCCAGACCAACAATTATTTATCACAAATGAATACCAGTCCCAAATGGACAACTCAAGAAGAATATATGAGTCAAAGAACTCCAATAATAATAATACGAACAAAAATACTGAGAAGTGCGAAAATAACTAGCACTCCCAAAGATCTGGAGTCACAAGTCTAGAGCCTCTAACAAAAACCCAACAAAAGTAGAGAATACTGTATGGAAATACTCAAGTCTGAATATAAAGTAACAACTAAAAAGGGGATGAGAAGCCAGGTTCTACGAACGTCGGCAGCTACCTCAGCAACTCGGTATGATACTGCAAAAGCAGGAAATGCTCGTCTACTTCTCCTGAGTACCTGAATCTGCACACAAAAGGTGTAGGGAGTAGGGGTGAGTACTAAGTACTCAGTGAGTAATAAATATATATAAGCAGCTAAAAGTAGGAAATCCACAGAATACCACAATATGAAGCTAAACTACAGTCCGATCCTCCTACGATCTAGCAACAATAGTACAACACAACTACCACAGATAATTCAACAGATAAAGATGCAATGCAATGCACATAAACCGCTGCGGCGTGTAGCCCGATCCATTTAACGTCGACGGTGCTCACTGGGGTTGTGTACAAACTCCGGAGGGGCTCCTACAGCCCAAGTGCAATACCGCTTCAAGAATATTTCATTTAATGTCGACGGCGCTCACTGGGGGTGTGTACAGACTCCGGAGGGGCTCCTACAGCCCAAGCGCAATACCGCTTCACTGGGGGTGTGTCAAGAATCTTTCCCTCTTCAAAGCTATCAATTTTCTCTCAAAGTTGTACAAAAACGGAGTAAATAATGAAACCCTCGCGTCTGTCTGGTTTAAAAACTGTTTCTGCCAGGCATTTAAATTGCCTTACGCGATCGTGACTCGCCTCACGCAATCGCGATGTTCAAATAGCCGGCCTCACGCGATCGCGTCTCTCTTCATGCGATCACGTATCACAAAATCCCGGACCATATTTTTTTCTCCTACGCAATCGCGTAGGTACTCATGCGATCGCAATGCCTACCCGGTTAACTCTACGCGATCGCAACTGTTCTTCCTGCGATCACATTGGTCTAGCCCCCTGACCCTACGCGATCGTGTCCCTCGCCCCGCGATTGGGAGAGCAATTTCCTGCTGCATTTAAGGCAGCAACCAGCCTTCTCTTTTGCCCAAAAATGGTCCGTTTGGACCCCCGGATTCATCCCGAGGCCCCCGGAACCCCAACGAACACCACCAACCTATTCCAAAACATGATACAAACTTGTTCCAATAATAAAAACACCATACTAAACACCAAAATCACCATTTTCACACGGATTCAAGCCTAAGTTTCTTCAAAACTTCTGAAACTAACATTTATACCAAAACCCGATCAAACGTTGTCCGAATGACCTAAAAATTTGCAGACATATCCAAAATCACATAACGAAGCTACAAAAATTGTGGGAATTCCATTTCGACCCCCAGATCAAAATCTCACCTACCGTCCGGATTTCGCTAAAATTCAACATTAGCCAATTCAAGCCCAAAACTACACCGGACCTCCGAGTTCAATTCCGATTGCTCCCCTAAGTCATAAATTATCCCCCGAAACTAGTCAAATCATCAGAATCCAATTCCTAGCACTCTAACTCAATATTCAACTCCAGGTTGATTTTCCATATCCAAGCTTTCTTCAAAAAGGCTATATGCCTCATTTTCAACCCAAATCACTTCTAACTCACCCGATAAACTCTAACACTGATATAAAAGCACAAAGCATGTAAATTCAGGGTAACGGGGTGGTAATTCCTGTAATGACGGGCCGGGTCATTACAAAGTCTTCAACGATTTTCAATTTTCAATTTTGAAGAAGTTGTTCGGCAATTCGGTAAACTCATTCCAACTCTTAATTTTTAAGAATATATTTTGTGTGCTTTAGTTTACATATTTATAATAAATATGGTATTTTCTTTGAAAAAAATGTTTAGTGGTAAGGGAAAAGCTAAAATGGGTGAAAGTAGTCGTCAACCAACTACCCTCCCCCCGGTTCCCCGACCCGTCCCGGTGGTCCAATTATTCTTGATAGTGATAATCCATATTTTCAATTTAACAATTCTGAATTTTGCCATAATATTACACGTGAAGATCAATTAGATAATGAAATTATGACTGCTCTTTATCCTAATTTAAAAGTTCATAGGCAATTGGATTTTGATGAAACCCAACAGGATTTTGATAAAACTCAATAGGATTTAGATGGAACCCAACCGGATTTAGATGATACGCCTACTAGTCCGGCTAATAACCCAACCGATGCACCACAACACCCACATGTACAAACACCTACTTTTAGTAGACAACCTTCTAAACGCCATGAAATGTCATTAGTTTAGAATTTTTTTACTCAGCTAAGAGATCAAAATAGGGCTCAGTGTAATAATTGTAAAAAATTGTTGGTGTATAAATATACTGGAGATCGTAGTGGCAAGGGTAGTTTGACTACGCACATACTAACACACCCTAGTGAAAAAGTTAAATATTACAAATTGAAAGCACAACTAGAGGGGATAATTGTAGAAAATGCGGGTAACCCTAGTACAGGTTCAAATCTAGTTCAACCTGGAATTAACACTGTCACCGGAGGTATTTTATATTATGATCCAAATAAAGATAGGGTAGAATTAGCAAAGATGGTTACCGTTATGTGTTTACCATATACTTTTCCTTCTAATCCTAATTTTGTGCATTATATTAGAAAAGTTTTTAATCCCACTTATAAAGGTTGGCTTCGTGCAATAATTAAGGCCGATATTTATAAATTTAAACACGAATACGAACAATATTTGTGGTATTTCTTTAGTCATATAAGTAATCGAATTTATATTACCACTGATATTGGTAGAAGTAATAACGATTGTGATTACCTAACTGTTACTAGTCACTGGATAGATGAGGAGTGGATAATGCAAAAACGCATTCTTGCGTATAGAATAATTAATTCACGTCACACATGTAAGTTTATCGCTAACACTGTTGGAGATATTTGTAGATATTTTTGCATTAGTGATAAAATAATGTCAATTTCTATGGATATTGCTTCTAGCAACACTAGTGCAGTAGGCATTCTTACAACAACATTAAATCCTGCATTTAGTAATATATTTCATGTTAGATGTATTTGTCATATTTATCATTTAGTTGTCGGTGATGGTATGCGAATTTTAAATTTAGAAATTGAAAAGGTTAGAATGACTCTTAATTGGCCTTTTTATTCTAACCGTAGAAGTAGACTTAGGGAGTATTTTAAAAAATATGATGAATATGGCCGTAGAGAAAGAAAGGTTCCTAAACCTTGCCCCACTAGATGGAATTATATGTACGAAAGTTTGGCAGTTGCTTACGAATATAGAAACCCAATTAATGCAACGTTCAATGCTCGGACAATATTAATGCAACGTTAATGCAACAATAACCCAATTAATGCAACGTTGGGGGTGTGGATGATGATGAAATGCTTACAACCCAAGATTGGACAAATGTTAAAATTCTTATAGATTTTTTAGAACATTTTCAAGCTGCTACAAATGTATTTTCCGGACAATATTATCCAACCATTTCAAATTGTTTAGCTTATATTGTAGCCTTATGTAAATTATTTATGGATTTTTCAGGGGGTGGGCAAATTATCAACTTGCAATAAATGCAATGAAAGAAAAGTTTAAATTTGTTTTTTCCTATCCCCTCTATTTATGGTGTAGCTGCAATGTTAAACCCTACAATGAAATTAGGAGGTCCTCATTTTTGGTATACAAATATTTATAAGACTTTAGATCTTTCAGTAGAGGAATGTGCTACACTTGCAGATGCAAAAGCATCAATTAAAATTAATACTCAAACAATTTATAATTGATAATAGGTGAACTTGACTATATTTATGCCCTAAATAATCACGCTTTATTGTTGTTTTGATATTGTTTATGATGACATAATGCTTTTACTAGTGTTCTTAGTGTGTTATAGGTACACTTGAGCTAATGAAGACTAAAAGAGCAAGTTTTGGAGTCAAAAGATGGTGAAAAAGGCCAAAGTGTGGTACACGTCAAGAACTTATGTTGAAAATAGCCGGGAAGGTGTGATTCCAAGCTATATAGATGTTATGGAATGAATTTAAGTGATTTGGAGCTTTGAAGTCTGTGTAAAAGCTCAAGGAATTAAGCCGGGATCGAGTTCGGGGGTCAAATTTGATAGTGTAGTACAATCGAAGAATGGATGAGGCATATTGCGCACTTCCTAGTAAATTAGACATAACTTTTCACTCAGAACTCCATTTTGGCTCCATAATATATGATTGGAAATAAAACTCAAAGGGATACAACTTTTGTGTTTTGAGTTTTCCAAATTCCCAACGGAACAGGGTGAAAAACCGCGATTTCTCCGCGATCGCGGTGGAACCGCGAAAAAACAGGCCTGCAGAAGATTTTTGAAGATTCAGAGAACTGTTTTGTCCGCGGTTCGTCCGCGACCGTGGAAGGTGCCGCAAATATTATTCCTAGTTGTGTACAAATTCAGTTTTTTAGCCCTAAAACCTCTATATAAACTCCTAGTTCGCCCAATAGAGGCAATTTGTCGATTTTTCACTACTTTTGCAAGACAATTAGTAAGAGAGAACTCTCTCAACTCATTACTGTATTTTATATCAAGTATTTATTTATGAATTCAATTATTATTCTTATTTCTTTGAGCATGAGTAGCTAAATCCTTTTCTAAGGTTTTGATGGAACCTATTGGGTGATGCGCTTATCATTTATGTGATTACAAATTGTTAGTTAGATTTCTATTTGTTCAACTTCATTCTTATTGTAGTTAATTGGTAGAGCTCCCAATTAACGGGTGCCTATTTAGTGTGCATAACTTGGAAAAGAGTGCATATTTAGGTATATTGTTGAACAACACCACACCTAGGTTATTGGAGGAATCTATAACTTTAGGCGTAAAGACGGGGTTAGGAATAACGAAGTCTTGGGTGCAATCTTAAGTGAACCATTCAAATTAAAGCTAGCTAGAGTAGCTCGGGAGAGTTCACTAGTAAATTAGTGTAATTGCTCGAGAGAGGGTTACGATACAAATAGCGTTCATGATTGATAGAATATATTAACAATTTGTATGAGCATAACGATAAGGGATTCCATCAATAGGGGAAATCAATACCTTAGTCCTTCTCCATATTATTTTACCCAATATTCAATTCTTTCTTTTAAGCCTTTTAATTCTTGCGAAGTAGTTAGTTGAAATTCACACAAAATTATATTCAAAGTTTGGGAACTTGATTCGGAAGTGTTCTTGGGTTGTGAAAGTTGTAATTGGTAGGTTAATTCCCTGTGGGATCGATTCTGGACTTATTAGACCAGGTTATATTGACTAGGACCGTTGCTTGGATGTGAATCAATAATGCATACCAACTATCCTTAGAACATTCTAGGCAAATGTTCCAACCCCTACTTCATCTACTTCACAGTCGTCTAAAAGAGCCGCGGGCTTAAAGGCACTTAAATCTTGCACGGAGTTTAGGGGTTCTCAAGGAGATAATTATGATGAATCTTCCCATCTAAATGAGCTTCAAGTTTATTTGTCCCAGGGACTTGAGAAGGAGAATCCAGACGGGAGTTTTGAGCTTTTGGAATGGTGGAAGTTACGGGAAAAATATTTTCCTGTTCTTGCAAGGATGGCTCGCGATATTTTATCAATTCAAGCTTCAACTATTGCATCAAAGAGCGCCTTCAGTCAAGCAAGACTTCAAATAGGTAATCATAGAGCATCTATGAGGGAGAGCTTGGAAAAGTCAGTGCTATTCAGAGATTAGATCCGTTCGGAAAGAAGAAACTTTGGATCTATACACTTAACATGAATATATGTATATAATATATATGTATATATATATATATATATATGTTAAGTTAATATTATTAACACATATATATACTTAACATACACATAATATATAGACTTGAGAGCTTGGAAAAGTCAGTGCTATTCAGAGATTAGATCCGTTCGGAAAGAAGAAACTTTGGATCTATACACTTAACATGAATATATGTATATAATATATATGTATATATATATATATATATGTTAAGTTAATATTATTAACACATATATATACTTAACATACACATAATATATAGACTTAACATTACTTAACATATATGTATATAATATATACATAATATATAGACTTAATATATATATATATATATATTAACACATAATATATAGAATTAACATATATATACTTAACATATATATACATAATATATATATATATATATATATATACTTAACATATATACATAATTTATCATTATTAAACAATATAATATATATATATATATATATATATATATATATATATATATATATATATATATATATATATATATATATATATATATATATATATATATACTTAACATATATACATAATTTATCATTATTAAACAATTGTTTTTTATATTTGAAAGCCCACGAGGCCTGCCATGCCCAGGACCACATAGGCTTAGGCCCGTCACGGGCCAGTCCTACCCTCCACGACCGCCAGGCCCGAGACCGCCAGAATTGAAGCCCGCCAGGCCCAGGACCACGAAGCCCGACCCGCCAGGCTCATTTAGGCTCGGGCCCAGGCCAGATTACAACATTACTTGAGGATTAGCCAGCAGAAATCAGGCTCCCGTGGCTCCTGCTTCTCTTAACAGTCCAAATATCCCAACTGTTGCTACTCCCCTAGAAGTTGACTCCGTGCCTGTAATTTCTTTAGACAAGGAAGTTACCTCAATAGCTTCAGAAAAGCCTCCTCCTTCAGGAGCGAGTTAGTTTTAGAATTAGTCCCCAGTTTATATTAATGGGGGATTTGTAAAGATTTTCTACTTTATAAAGATTTTTTGTTAAATCTTTTTTAAGTCAAGAAGTTTTATAAGTACTTCTTTGAATATTATTCTTGCCTATTTTCTTATTTAGGACTTATAGAATAATTTTTTTTGAAAATGCTTTATGATTCATCTCATGGAATATCATGAGGTTTAAAAAAGAGAGGGCCCTTTTGTGTATATCGACACTTAATGAATAAGACGTCTCAACTTCATAATTGTGTTATAATACGATGAAAGAAAATAGGAAGCACATGTTTTTTGTATAAAATAACTTGAACAAGTTTTTATTAATGAACTTGAGCAAAATTTCGAATAATACATGTGTTGTGGAACGTCTATAACTTCCTCGTAACTATTTTTCGTGTAACCGATTTCTTAGTACAAAATACACAAGGTTTTCTTTTACAATCTGTTTTAGCACATAGCCATAACCCTATCTTTATATATTTACAATCTCCAAAACATGCCAAGTGCAAACAACACAATTAATATTCGTCCTATCTTTAAAGCACTGTTGGGCAACACTCTCATTTTCATTATTATGAACGACCCCATGTCAATTTGGCCAGCTTGCCTTTAACGGTTTTCTTTTTACTTGCCCCAGTTTCATATGACTCGGGCTTCGAATAATCTCAAAACGTTCTTATTTCATTTAAATATCTCGATCACCTCCCAATGGTTTTGTGATTAACTTTTAAGATTAGGCCAGAACTATGCGCGCACGTCATGTCACTAGAGCTAGCAGAAAAAGAACTATAGGAAGGAGAGGACTAAATAACAGAAAATGTCTAGAAATAATATAAAACAAGTCATTGCATTAACCGATAAAACAACGACTCGAACAACCAACAAACAAAACTGGGGTTACAACCCTTAGAATGAACTTAGACCCCTTTAGATGAGACACTACTGTGAGCACGTGATTTTTGCCCTACATGAGAATTACTCCTAAAAATTCAAAAAAAAATAAAATAAAAATAAAATAGTTTTGTGTTGTGCGTAATTTTTGTGATTTTTGTGTTATTTTTCGCTTATTATTTGCATTTTTGCGTGTGCATGTCTATTATTTAAATTAATATAAAATATAAAAATGTTTGCATTTGCATATAAAATTCATGTTTGTAATTTAGAGTAATTAAGTTTGTTTTACGAAAAACAAAAATATATATCTTTCGTATTTTTACCATTTATTGTCCAAATGTGTGATTTTAATTTATTTTTGGTATTTAACTATGCTTGTTTAATTGTTATTGGAGGCTAATTAATACATTTGATAAGTTTAATTTTGTTTTGTAATTTAGGATTGTTAAATTTAGTTTATAATGATTTAAGAAAATAAATCAAAAGAATGAAAGAAAATCGGATTGGGCCATTTTGGAATTAAGATTAGGCCCAAAGCACAATTACCTTCAGCCTACCCGTTTTAATGACCCGCCCGGATCCGCCCACTACGCTTTTAAATCTGAGCCGTTGGATTTCGTTGATCCAACGGCCAAGATTAAATCTCAAGTTTAATTATACTAAACCCCCCAAACCCATGTAACCCACTCATTTCTTCTCAAACACCTCTCTCCCTCACTCACCTTCTCCAACAAAAAAACCCTAGCACCGCCCTCCGTTCCCACCACCTCCAGCCGGCGGCGCCGACGCCAAACACCACCAAAATAACACCCTTAAGCAACCCGACCACCCTAAACACGAATCCATTAACCGTTCGTTTCGAATCACTTTCAAACTTCTCGAATCTTCAATTAAAGATTCAAATCGAACTTCAACCCATGCCAAACCACCCCAAATTAATACCACACATTCACCTCACCTCCCCCACACGCTAACCATTGCTATTTCAGCTCAAATCTAACCGGAAACCAAAGAACCCCAAAATCGAAGTCCAAGAACCCTAAATTCAAATTAGGGATTTCTTCACGGGATTTTTCGGAGATTGAGGTCTAATAGACCTTAATTGACGTGTTTTCACTTGGAAAACATTTCAATTAAGGTCCTTTAGACCTTGAATACCAAAGCCCAATCTTGGCCGAGTTCTCCATTTTTTGTTTTCAAGGTATTTTCTTTTCCTTTTCGTTTCGTTTCTTGTTTAATTGTATCCGACGTTTAGTTTAGTTATTCGTTTGTTGTTAGTTTTCCTCGAATGTCCTCAATTTCTGTTTTTTTTCTTCTTCTTTTGGGACCTTTTATTTGGTCGATCTGTTTACTTTCTGATTCGTTGTTGTAAATGTGACGCTATAAGATACGAATTCGATTCGTTTAAATTCGTCGAATAGCTAATTCTGCATTTTGAACTATTCTGGCCGAAATGTTCTTGGATTATTTGTGCGTCGACTGTTGTTTGTCGATTATGCGCGTTGTAATCGACTATACGAATGTCGTCGATTAGATTCGTAGGTTCGTTTGTTAGAACATTTTGGCACAAGTTTGGCATTGGTTCACCTGATCCGAATTCACTGTTTGATTTGAAATAGGCTGTTTGTTTGATTTTTGTTTGTTAAATTAGAATGAATTGGATATAGCTGTCTAACTTTAGTTTAGGAATCTGAAAACCATACTCAAGGGTTCAAATGTGATTGCACATGGGAAGGTTTAGTTTTACAGCAACATATGCACTGCATATTAGTTTTAAATAGAAAGAAAAGGGTCAGTGATGCAGAACACCCTGTTTAATGCCTTTTGTATAGGTCAGAGAGAACATGGGATGTATTTGAAAAGACTTAAAAGGTTAAGTTTAGTCTGATTGACAGAGGGGAGGGGTTGTTGTTTGGTTTGAGTGTTTTGATCAGGCTGTAAAAGGTAGAGTTCACATGGGGAGTCAATTAAACAAATCATGCTTGCCCATACACCTTAGATTAACAAACATGAAGATTGCTTCAAGACAAGTCTTTAAATAGACATTGAGACTGATTGGAAGAGGGGCATCAGAGCAGTTTTTCTTTAGAAACACACACTCCATAGAGAGATTCACAAATACATAGAGAATACATACTCACACTCACAGGAACACTCTCTGGAAATACATTCATACATATTGAGAAGTTTGACAGAACACACATACACTGACATAGAGAGATAAAACACTAGAGAGAATTCTAAAAAGAAACAGACAGAGCATTCTCTGGAAAAAATAGATACACACACTCACAGTGACACTCACTGGCAGAATACTCACATTTAGAATTCCAAGTTGATTTTGAAACCATTCTGGGAATTTTTGGTGGCTGTTTTGATGCTGTTTTGGATTTGATTATCGTTCAATCTTTGGTTAGCTGAGTTGGTTGGGTTTTCTTCCGTTTAAAAGTGTTGGTTGCCGCTAGTTGCTATTGGTATTGCTGTTTTCTGTTAGCTGTTACTGTCGGAATACTGCGATTGACCTCTTCTTCATCCTTTGAATTCCTATTTTCAGGTATACAATTTGGATTTCGTTGTTGATGTAGACTTGAATTAATCTAGAAATAAGAATGCCCTGCTGATTTTATGCATTGGATCACTGTCTGTTAGCTTCAAATTTAGATTAAATCTTCTATATGTGTACATTAGCTTTTGTAAAGCATATTTGGATAACTAGAACTGCTGCATGCTTTGATTTAAATCATGGGTTGAAATTAAGTCGGCGTTTTTGATTAGCATGTAAATCTATTTAATTTTAGTGCTATGTTTGAATCATTGTCACATGTTTGTAACAAACTAAATTTTAAATAGAGTTTGAATTAGTTTTGCAATAAGCATGCTTTATAAGTTTTTTGTAGCAACAATGGTTCGTAGTAAAACTTTAGTGTTGGGACAAATTTAATTCCCTCACAAGCTTGTAATAATAATGATGGTTTCAAAAAAAAAAAAAACAAAACTTTAGAGTTAACTTGGCAATTCGTTAGTGAATATCAACTGTCCTAATTTTACGAGTCACGCGCAAATAAATTCTCGATCTAGTTCGGCATTAGAGTTCGAAAGAATGTGTTAAAATCAGGATGTATACACTCATATCTCGATTAGGAGCTTTTATTTGAACCAAATGCAGTCTTTTTTTTTGAGAACTTTTTTTATTTGGCCCTAAGAAAAAATAAGTCATGGAATAAGGAATTATTTTGCACATGTTTAAATTAAAAAAAAATGACAAAACTGTGCGTCTTTACATAAATTGAATTCTTGTTTAATCTAGAAATCAAATTTTTTTTGGATAGTTTCAAAGTAATCCGGATACCCTTTTATTTCACCTATTTGTCGAAGTCCGAGTCTATGTTATAATTAATCTTTCTTTTGGTATGGTTTCAAATTAACAGAGCGGTTTAAAGTTTAATTAGAGGATATAATTTATAAACATGTATAAAATCAGGTATTTTTAGCCATTTATAATAATTGAAGCGACCGTGCTAGAACCACGGGATCCGGGGGTGCCTAACACCTTCCCTCGGGTTAACAAAATTCCTTACTTAGAATTTCTGGTTTGCAGACTTCTTTTGAAAAGTCATAATTTTCCTCGATTCGGGATTTAAATAAATCGGTGACTTGGGACACCTTAATTTATTCCAAGTGGCGACTATGAAATAAATAGAATAATCCCGTTTCGAATATTGTCACTTAAATTGGAAAAACTCCCTCGCGCATCTACCTCCCGGGGTAGGGGGCGCGCCAAAAGGAGGTGTGACAGCTCTGGCGACTCTGCTGGGGATACAAACCCAGAACTACTGGTTCAAGGTTTAAGAATTCGAGCTTTGAATAATTATTTTATTTGGCTTATTTATTATCTGATTTTATTACATGTTTATATTTAATATGCTAAATGTTGCTTTTACCGCTTAGATATTTTGTGAATTGTATATAAATTGTACCGATACCCGTTTTTTTTTCTTCTGAGTCTTTTGAAATATAATACCGGGCATTTGCTGGACATAACCCGTTTTTCTCAAGATAGCTGTGGTGCTTGGCACCGGTGAAGGATTTTGTAGTCACACATGTTTAGGCGGAGAGTTTTGTCAATTAAGCCGGAAAGCCATGCTACCGGTGCACTGACACTCTTCGGCTCGAGTTGTCCGCTCGAGTTAAAGCCAGTCTAGACACTTTTTCTAACAGGATGATGACTTAGAATAACAAAGCTTTATGTCGGATCCCCGATAGGAACGCTTATTTGCATCATGTGCATATTTGACTTAGGAGGCTCAACACAGGGGTTGGGCCTGTCTAGGACAGGTGTACCTGAAACAAAAAGACCAACTTGTTGCATCTTTTTGTGTGCATTTATTTGTTTCGATCTTACATGCCGACCGGTTTGTTAAAAAATAAAAAAAAAGAGGAAGAAGTGGAAAACGTCAGGGTATATAGTCAAAATAGTTTTATGGAAAATAGTTAGCGGTTTGTTAAAAGAGAGGAAGAAGTGGAAAACGTCAGGGTATATAGTCAAAATAATTTTATGGAAAATAGTTAGTTCTTTGAAAATAAATTCCGAAAAAAAAAATGCAAAAAATTCCAAATAAATTTTCTTAATTTTACGAAAATAGTTAGTTCTTTAAAAAATAAATTTTGAAAAAATGCAAAGAAAAAAATTCCAAATAAATTTTCTTAATTTTACGAAAATAGTTTAGTTTCTTTGAAAATAATTTTGAAAAAAAATAATAATAATAATAAAAAAAATTCCAAATAAATTTTCTTAGTTCCTTTGAAAATAATTTGTTTTAGAAATGCTATTTAAAAATAGTTTGTTTTCTTTTCTTAAAATGATTTAGTTCTTTTATTTTCGAACTACGCAAGTTTGATTCTCACCAAACATGAGATACGTAGGCAACCCATAGCGGGCTCAACTAATACTGATTTTTTTTCTTTTTTTTTTTAAGAGAAACAATAATAAAATATTAAAATTAGGATTTTTTGTTCTTAGTCGAGAGTTAGGAAATTTTGCAAAAAATAGCCAAACGCCTCAAAAGGGGCGCCGGAGGACTAATTTCGCAAAACGGAATATAGACATCACACTGGTATCTTGTTATACAGCCTTCAAATCTTCTTCAAGTGTTGAAAGGCCGTATTAACAAGATTCATTTTTTTATATAATAAAAAAAAATTGAAAAAATCTTAAGTCCATTTTTTATCTTTTCTAGGATCAGCATGACTTCCTCGCAACGAATCGGCCAGAAAAGGGTGAGAGACGAAATGCCGCCTATGTTCATGGTCCAGGACAAAACTCCAGATCGGCTCTGTAAATGGTGCACTAGTTTTTCAGCTTGGGAAAGAAATCAAGTTCACAAGCACCTCAAGTTTCTTCCGGGACATCATGATGATAAAACCGGACAAAAATGTGATCAGAGCTTTGGTGAGTTTTTGGGACTCAACAAGCAATGTGTTCAGATTCCGGGATTGCAAAATGACACCCACTTTGGAAGAATTGGGCGGACTCACAGGACTCGGAAGAGATTTGCACAAGATGAGGCCTGCAGCTCCTAGGCAGATGGGTGTGAATAATTTCTTGAAAAAGTTATGTCTCCGGCGGGTTCCCCTGGGTTGTCTGGAGAACGGTTGGGTGCCACTGGATTATCTCTACGACAGATTTGGTGATAAGAAAGGGTTTGAGAAATTCTCAAACGCTGAATTTGTTAACCAGTTGAATTATGACGCCTGGGGAGATTTAAGAATCTATGCTTTCACGATCGCTTTTTTGGGAACCATGGTTTTTCCCGAACGTGGCGGACGCATCAGAATCCGTTTGGCTGCGGTGGTCTCATATCTACAGAGTAACGAGGAACACACTGTTCTTCCGATGATACTAGGAGACATCTTCCGGGCCTTAACTCGGTGCCAAGAAGGACAAGACTATTTTGAACGTTGCAATATCTTATTACAAATGTGGTTTATAGAACATCTCTATCATCACCCAATTGTGATAAACTTCAAAGCAGATTGGCTGAATTATATTCGCTTGTCATACAAACAGAGCCGCCCGTTGTAACCTTCCGGAAGACTTGAGGACTTGGCAAGAACTTCTCAACTCTTTGAGAGCAGATCAACTTACCTGGAATTATTATTGGTTCCCTTCCGCCAAAATCATGCATATGTCGACATACCGCCCATTCTACATACTAATGGGTTTCAGGGGTTTCCAACCATATGCCCCGCTACGTGTCATGCGGCAGTTGGGAAGAGAACAGAAAAGGGCCCCAATTGAGGATATGCGATCATTTGTATGGGAATTTGTGACGGAAGAGACCCCAAGGGAGACTTATGCACAGAAGGTATGGTTCGGTAGTCGACTCTCCGACATCAACGAGATGGTTGCCGATCGAGAACGGGGAGAAGTGAGTCTCGCTTATCTTGAATGGTTCCACAACCAACCAATACCGGAGCAAAGGTCAGAAAGGTCAGTGAAGTATGCCGTCGATTGGGAGAGAGAAATAGAAGCCAGAGTTAGAGAGGTTGAGCATGAGACAACACAAAATTTCCAATCTTGCATCAACACTTTAAAAGAAGACAAAGGAATCCTGGAAGCGACCATGGACATACAACAGGCTGACTTCGATCGGGAAAGGGCCGATTGGGAGCAGGAAAGAGAAGCACTCCAAACTCAAATTCGAGAGATGCAATTGGTCACAGAGAGGTCAAGGAGGAGTCGGAATGATCAGATGCTGATAAACAATTTGGAAAGGAAAGCCTTTGAACACCAAGAAGATTGGAGAAGGCAAAAGCGGCCTTGGTTGCAGTCCGGACAAAATGGAAGAGAGCATCCCACCAAGAAGCACTCCGTCTACAACAAGTAGAGAAAGACTATGATGCAATCATCGTTGATTTGAGAAAAGAAAATGCCACTCTTAGAGAGCGAACTCTCAGGCAAGTCCAGGATGCTAAAGCAGATAGAGACCGTTGCCACAACTTGATGGCACGGATGGAAAGACAAATAGATAGGCTCTTGGACCATGTCTCCGGCAACTCTCAAGTACTAGGGGCAAAGAACATACACATAGGGCAGCTGCTCAGAGAAAAAGACATGATCAGAACCAGGATCAATGAGATCGGGCACTACATTACTATGAGGTGTTTGAACTGCGAACAAGTACCTCGGCCTGCCCTCTTTTCTTCAATCATGGAATGTGTCCACCAAGTCATGGCAGAATTGGGAAGTATACAGAAAGATCTTACCCCAAGAACTGCAGCAAGGCCAAACAACGCCCCCGGGCGCAAAGATTCGAGGCGTTGGAACATGCTTAGAAGAGTCTGTTGTTTTAGAGTCTGTTTGTCCTTTTACGAGTTTTTCTCCATTGTTGTCATTTTGCAAGTGTTTCAAGTTTGAAGTTTGTTGAAATAAAATTCATGAACATTTCATTCTCTCTTATGTCTATTGTTTCCGAACTACGCCCGGTCTGATTCATGCGGGGACATGATACGTAGGCAATCCACATAAGATTCGACCATCACTAAAAAATAAATAAATAAAAATAAAAATAAAAAAAGGGGGGAGAAGTTAAGAAAGAAGATCGATGAAGGATGAAAGCGAAGGAAAATACAAACCGGAATAACGCATCGCAAATGAATACATGTAGCAACATTATCACCCGTATAAGTGCATCACACCCAACGTGAGATTACTTATCTGTTATGTTGTTTCAGACTAACCGTTTGTTTGCCAAACTTCAGGTTTTAGTAAAAGTGGTTGACTTTGCGGTAATCTGGCACCACATTCGTACTTCACAAGGTCCAAAGGAAAAGTTCGGCAGCCTGAAAATACTCATTCCTATTTTACTAGATCAAAAAAAGGTGCCGACATGTCTTCAGAAATGCCTTTAGCAACCATTCCCGTTTCAGAGGAAAGCTCATTGACAACCATTCCGGCTACTGAGTCGACAGCTTTGGAGGAGAATAGAATGTTGCGTTGCCGCATGCTCGAGATGTTGGATGATTGGAACAACAGGAAAGTGCCCCCGAGTCTGGTCCCTGGGTTCCCTGAAATTCTTCTCAGGTCAAGTGGAATTTCAAATACCCCCATCAATTACCCGCCTACTCTGTTCGGATATTCTAATGCTACAAACCTCTCTGAATCACCCTCCACCTCCCATCCTCGGGTGACACCACATGATACATCTGCAAGAACGTCGGTTGAGTTGCCAATTCCAGTCACAACGCACCCCACCGCACATGCTCCTTTCTTCGACTCCTCATCCTTTACATTACTAGCACCGCCACTTACACGGGACCATACCCAGGTTGCAGCCAATATATATCCTCAGCCACCTCGATATGAGTTTCTACCAAGCCAAAATCCAAAGGCCCTCGAGCAGGATGAGATGGCAAAAAGAATGAGGAGTTTGGAACAAAGCCTGAAGAACATGCAAGGTCTAAGTGGACAGAAAGGTGTATCTTACGCTGATCTATGAATGTTCTCGCACGTCCACTTACCATTAGGTTTTAAGACACCAAAGTTCGAAAAGTATGACGGACATGGCAACCCCATTGCTCATCTGAAGAAATACTACAATCAATTGCGAGGTGCCGGCGGCAGGGAAGAATTGTTGATGGCATACTTCGGAGAAAGTTTGGTCGGAATAGCATCCGAATGGTATATGGATCAAGACATATCTCGATGGCACATCTGGGATGATCTGGCCAGAGATTTTGTAAAACAATTCCAATACAACATCGATATTGCGCCGGACGGGAATTCTCTATCGAACTTAAAAAAGAAGCCCTCAGAAAGCTTCAGAGAATATGCCATCAAGTGGCGAGAGCAAGCGTCCAGGGTGAAACCCCCCATGGACGAAATTGAAATGGTCACGACTTTTCTCCAAGCTCAAGAGCCCGATTACTTTCAAAATATGATGTCGGCGATGGGAAAACCTTTCGCCGAAGCTATCAAGATCGGAGAAATGGTAGAAAATGGCTTGAAAACGGGGCGAATTTTGAGCCAAGCGGCCATTCGGGCAACTTCCCAAGCCATTCAAGGCGGGTCTGGAGGGATGCCCCGAAGCAAAAAGAAAGAAGAATCTGCTATGGCAGCGGTAGAAGACAGGAGATATCGAACCTCAAGGCAGGTATTCTCTGACAGGGCCCCCCAGCATTACTATCCACATCACACCATGACTTATGCTCCTCCACCTCCACCCTACGCAGTCATGAAAATTCAACCTTTGGCACGGCCGCAGCCACCAGCCAACAGAAATCCACCTCCATTCCAGAGAAGCCAACCTCCTTACCCAAACCAGTATAATCTACGGCCGAACAACACCCGACACCGTGAGCAACCCAAAATGAGCTTTACACCGATTGGCGAGCCATATTCCACTCTTTTCCCAAAACTCAGGCAAGAAAACCTATTGCAGCTTGTTCCGCAGAACAGGCAGAATCCAGATTCTCCTGCCTACCAGAGAGGAATATATTGTGCATATCATTCGGGTGTCGAAGGACACAATACTGACAATTGTTGGACATTGAAAAAGGCAGTGCAAGAATTGATCAATCAAGGGAGGATTGTCTTCGCAGATGAAGACATCCCAAATGTGACAAACAACCCATTACCAGCCCACAACAACGGGCCGGTGATTGAAATGATTTGTGACGACAAGGAATTTGACCCATCTTTGAAAGCGATAATCGCCATTGCCAACATAGAGAAGCGGCCTGAGGCTCCCCCAAAACAAGAGAAAATGGGGAAAAAGGTTGAAGTTCTCGAGACCAGATCCGAAAAGACGATTGAATTGAAAGCATCGTCTCAGAAGAGCGGAGTCCTTTACCTCCTACGAGGTAGAGTGGAAAAACCATTGTCCATAGGTGCCCCCAAGAAGTTCCACTTAAAGAGAGAAAGATCAATGTATGTACCAAAGGGAACTTATGTGGCCCGAAAACCGGATGAACCTGTGGTTATTGCACGCGTGCAACAAAAACCAATGACAGATCCATCCGCAGTACCCTGGAGCTACCAACGAACACTTGTTACGCGCAAAGGGAAAGAGATTGGGGAAAATTCATCTGAGAGCGTCCTAGGGCAGAAGTACTTAAACACACAGGAGGTAAATAACGCCACACAAAGGCGTTTCCCATCAAAGAAACCCGTAAGTGCTGAAGAGGCAGAGGTCTTTTTTCAAACGATGCAAATGCCTGACTATGAGGTGATAGACCAACTGCGCAAATGCCCAGAATAGGTGTCGATGTTATCCCTTCTAATGAAGTCTACTGAACATCAGAAGGTTTTGCTAAAAGCCTTGAATGAGGCGTATGTGCCTATTGAGACTTCATCCGAACAACTTGAAAGAATGACAGAGAGGTTCTTCGCGATCAATCGGATTTCTTTCAGTAAAGCTGATTTGCCTTTGGAAGGTGCCGCCCACAATAAAGCTTTACATTTGACTGTCAAAAGCGAAGGCTACTACATGAAAAGGGTCATGGTTGATAGTGGTTCAGGGGTAGACATATGCCCATTTTCCACTTTAGGCCGCATAGGAATCGAAACTGAAAGGATTCGGCCTAACAACATATGTGTGCGAGCTTTTGATGGTGTAAAAAGAGATACTGTCGGAGAGATTGATGTAATCATGACCATCGGCTCGGTAGACTTTGAAGTGACATTTCAAGTTTTGGATATGGACACTTCTTACAATTTTCTTCTAGGGAGACCATGGATTCATGCGGCCGGAGCTGTGCCCTCTACCCTCCATCAGATGTTGAAATTTGAGCACAAGGGACAATAGATCGTGGTCCATGGGGAAGACGAGCAATCAATTTATCGAGATCCATCCATCCCTTGCTTAGAAGGGGAAGCGGGAAGCGAAAATATTGTCTATCAAGCTTTCGAGATTGTGTTGGCAGATCAACACGAAGAAGGGAACCCTCTCCCCCAACCTTTTTATCTAATGCCTCCATTATGGTGGCGAAAGAAATGAGTAAACATGGCTTCCAGCCAGGAAAAGGTTTGGGAAAGTCCCTACAAGGAGTGCCGAAGCTGATAACTTTACCTGTAGCTGAAAAGTTTTTCGGAGTGGGCTTTCGCCCAACCCCCGAAGACGAGAGATGGGCCAACAAGAGAAAGGAGAAAGGATGGGTTCTGCCGCAACCATTGCCCCATCTGTACCAAACTTTTGTCCGACCAAGGTACAGTGAAGAAGAAGAAGACGAGGTCTTCACAGCGGAGGAAATTGAAGAAATATGTGGGGCCATGAGGCAAATGCTCTATGATGTTAATATGGTCCAATCGGGAGAAGGAACAAGCACCGCTGAGGTGCTGTATGTGGGCCCTGAAGCTAAATTGCAAAATTGGAAAGCTACACCCTTCCCAATCAGGCGGGAGTTCTGGTAGATTTGTCCTGTCATTTTTCCTTCATCACAAGTTACTTCAGGACGTAGCTTGGATGTTTTCTTTGTTTTCTTGTATTTTTTGGTTACCCCAATGTAATTTTGTTTGTTTTCAGAAAATTCCAAGAAAATAAAATAAATATTTCCTTATTTTTGCACTCTTTCTAATTTTGTTATTTATTCTTCCTTTTCAGTCCTAATAATGCGGCTTTAAATAACATGACATGCTTGTGGAACTCATGCTCAAATCCGAACACGCCACCTAATCTAGAAATAATGAACCAAGAACCGGAATACGATGAAGACGAGGCTTTTAGGGAAATAAATCGAGAATTGGAACATTTCGAGAATAAACCTAAGCCAAACTTGAATGACACAGAATCGGTTAATTTGGGAACTGCTGAAGAGGTCCGAGAGACCAAGATAAGCATCCACACAGATGAGAAAACACGAGATGCAATAATCCAACTCTTGTTTGAATTTAAAGACGTGTTTGCTTGGTCTTACGACGACATGCCGGGATTAGGAGCTGATCTAGTGGTGCACAAATTACCAATCTACCCTGACTGTCGCCCAGTGCAACAGAAGCAAAGAAAGTTCAAGACTGACATCAGTGATAAAATCAAAGAAGAAATCACTAAGCAGTTGAAAACCGGGGTAATTCGAGTGGTACAATACACCACGTGGTTGGCTAATGTTGTGCCGGTGCCAAAGAAGGACGGAAAAACTCGAGTGTGTGTTGACTACCGAGATTTGAATAAAGCGAGTCCTAAAGATAACTTCCCTTTACCGAATATCCACATCCTTGTTGATAACTGTGCCAAACATGAGATACAGTCGTTTGTGGATTGTTATGTGGGATATCATCAAGTGTTGATGGATGAAGAGGACGCCGAGAAGACTGCTTTCACCACACCTTGGGGGACTTACTGTTACCGAGTCATGCCATTCGGCTTGAAAAACGCAGGAGCAACATACATGAGAGCTATGACTGCCATTTTCCACGACATGATGCATCAGGAAATAGAGGTGTACGTGGACGATGTGATCATCAAATCCAGAACTCAAGGCGATCATGTGCGAGACTTGAGGAAATTCTTTGAGAGGTTGCGGAAGTACGATTTGAAACTAAATCCGGCCAAATGCGCTTTTGGAGTCCCGTCAGGTAAACTTTTGGGTTTCATAGTCAGTAGAAGAGGTATTGAATTAGATCCCACAAAGATAAAATCCATCCGGGATTTACCTCCTCCCAGAACAAAGAAAGATGTAATGAGTCTTCTAGGCCGACTGAACTACATCAGTAGGTTCATCGCTCAGTTGACTTCCACATGTGAACCCATATTCAAGTTGTTGAAGAAAGACGCTGCAATCAAATGGACAACCGAATGCCAAGAAGCTTTTGACAAGATCAAAGAATATTTGTCAAACCCTCCAGTCTTAGTCCCGCCAGAGCCAGGGAGACCTCTTTTCTTATATTTAACAGTCTTGGAAAACTCTTTTGGTTGTGTTCTCGGACAACGTGATGCGACGGAGAAGAAAGAGCGGGCGATTTACTACCTGAGCAAGAAATTCACTAGTTATGAGGTCAAGTACACTTTGCTGGAAAGAACGTGTTGTGCTTTAACTTGGGTCGCTCAGAAATTGAGACACTACCTCCAAGCTCATACGACTCACCTCATTACTCGGTTGGATCCTTTGAAGTATATATTCCAGAAACCGATGCCCACCGGAAGATTGGCGAAGTGGCAAATCCTGCTCACCGAGTTTGACATAGTCTATGTCACTCGCACGGCAATGAAGGCCCAAGCATTGGCAGACCATTTGGCCGAGAACCCGATCGACGAAGAGTATCAACCATTGAATACATACTTTCCTGATGAAGAGGTAAATACGACAGAAGTTGTTTCGGAAGACAGTCATGCTTGGAAAATGTTTTTCGATGGGGCGGTAAACGCTAAAGGTGTAGGGATTGGGGCAATCTTGATCTCTCCTACTGGTCAGCATTACCCGGCCACGGCTAGGCTCCGTTTCTTCTGCACGAACAATACGGCTGAGTATGAAGCTTGTATCATGGGCATGAACATGGCAATTGATCAGGGCGTCGAAGATTTGTTGATCATGGGAGATTCAGATCTAATTATCAAATAATCTCAAGGTGAATGGGAAACTTGGGACATTAAACTCCTCCCTTACCGACAGCACGTGAATATCCTTGGCAAGCGGTTTGCACATCGATAGAGTTCAGGTATATCCCACGATGTCACAATGAACTAGCTAACGCACTTGCCACTTTAGCTTCAATGCTACCTTATCCGGGCAACGCCCATGTCAATCCCTTGGAAATTCAAATCAGAGAAAGCCACGGTTATTGCAATGCAATCGAAGAAGGACCAAGCGTCAAGCCATGGTATTACGATATCAGGAGATTTCTGAAAACGCAAGAATACCCAGAACATGCTATTGGAGATCAAAAGAGGACCATTAGGAGACATGCAGGTGGTTTCTTTTTGAGCGGCGAGGTCATGTATAAAAGAACCCCAGATCTTAACCTTTTAAGGTGTGTTGATGCCGAAGAAGCAGGAAGAATCATGCACGAAGTACATGCAGGAGTATGCGGACCTCATATGAATGGGTATGTCTTAGCCAAGAAGATCCTTCGAGCAGGCTATTATTGGATGACCATGGAGAAAGATTGTTTTGGTTTTGTCCGAAAATGCCATCAATGTCAGGTACATGGAGATCTGATTCATGCACCTCCAACTGAGCTGCATCCTATGTCCGCGCCGTGGCCATTTGTCGCTTGGGGAATGAATGTCATCGGCCCGATTGAGTCGAAAGCTTCGAATGGACACCGATTCATACTAGTGGCTATCGATTACTTCACGAAATGGGTCGAAGCCGTCACTCTCAAATCAGTCACTAAGAAAGTTGTGGTGGATTTTGTACACTCAAATCTTATCTGTCGTTTTGGTATACCTGCAACTATCATCACAGACAATGCTGCGAATCTGAATAGTCATTTGATGGAAGAAATATGCGAGCAATTCAAAATAACGCATAGGAACTCCACTCCTCATCGGCCCAAAGCCAATGGTGCCGTGGAAGCAGCGAACAAAAACATTAAGAAGCTTTTGAGAAAAACAATCCAAAGTTCTAGACAATGGCATGAACAATTACCGTTTGCTTTATTGGGATACCGTACTACAGTACGCACATCGGTGGGAGCAACTCCATACCTGCTAGTCTATGGAACTGAGGATGTGATACCGGCAGAGGTAGAAATTCCTTCACTTCGTACAATTGTTGAAGCAGAGATTGAAGATAGCGAGTGGGTTAAGACTCGTTTGGAACAATTAACTTTGATCGATGAAAAGCGAATGGTTGCGGTCTGTCATGGACAACTGTACCAACAAAGAATGGCTCGTGCTTACAACAAGAAAGTACGACCGAGAAATTTCGAAGTAGGTCAGTTGGTTTTAAGACGCATTCTTCCACATCACGAGGAAGCGAAAGGAAAATTCGCTCCTAATTGGAAAGGACCATACATCATCAGGAAGATACTGCCAAGAGGAGCATTATACTTGGGAGACATGGAAGGAAAAGATCCTGAAACGGCTGTGAATGCGGATGTTGTGAAAAGGTATTATGTCTGAACTTTCTTCAATGAGGTCTTCACAAGTCGAAATGATTGAAGGCTTTTTATTCCCGCTAACCAAACACTACCAACCCTTTTTGTAAACCCTTTGAGCCGGTTACCTTTCTTTGGCTACCCTCTTTGGAATCCAAACCAAACCAAAAAAAAAACAAAAAACCAAACAAAACAAAAAAAAACAAAAACAAAGTCCCCGAACTACGTTCTGACTTGATTCCGAAAGGATACGTAGGCAACCTCTCCCTGAGGTTCAGTCACACCAAACCAAAATCCCACTTTCCCCAAAAATGAAACTGGGGCAGATGATATTTATGATTTGGTTTAAGATCCGTCAAGATGATTCCAAAGTTGTAATTTTTGTTACCCAAACCGAGTACAAGTCCTTCAAGATCGATTGGAAGTTGTGGAAACATCATTGTTGCAATCCGAAGTTCCTGGAATGAAAAGAAATAAAATGAGAGAGTCTTATTGGTGAAAACCTTCGGGCACCATAAGACGATGGAAGTAGAGAAATACAAAATGAGAGAGCCTGTTGGTAAAAACTCGCAAAGAGTGCTATCTTGTAAGAAGAGAAATTATAGAGGTCGATTGGCGAAAACCCGCAAAAGGGCGCTATCAACCGAAAAGTTTGTTTCACCACGAGAGGTCCTGGCACGGCTCCTTAGCTCGGAAGTATAGACCCGTTTTGGTTCATAAGAAAATGGGAGTTTTGTGACGATCGAGCATCTAGTCCGAGGAGCATGTCATGTTGGTTAAAGTCAGCATATACCTCAGAAAAGTCCTTCTTTTCTCCCCCGAAAGGGACTCCTCTATCTTTGATACGTTTTCCCATTCTTTGATTCATTCTTTTTCTTTGAATCCCTTTCGGTTTAATTTTAATTCTAAAACTATTACAAAGGAAGGTGACAGGACCGGTTTTACAGGACTCCGCCTGGTAAAGAAGAAAAGAAAAACAGCCTCAGTGGTATATTGTTACAATCCACGATTGGATCGTAATGATCGATTGTTTCCAAAGAAAAGGAGTTTTAGAAAGGAAACGGAAATCAAAGGCTAAGGTCTTAGAAGAGACGGAATAAGGCAGAAGGATAGGACCCACACGGAAAATCCTCATGGAATTCCGGGAATGAACCCGGTCAGTTTGAAAGGAAGTCACCCCAAAGACAATTGGTAGCAAACTTCTCAATGGAAATAGGGAAACGATCAAGAAATGAAGATAATCAAGGCCGCAAAGTCAACCACTTTTTTCAACTGATAAAATGTTCTTTGTTGAAAGCAGGTCTGTTTAATTGTGCAAGAAGAAGGTACAACTCAAAGAAGTGAAATACGCAAGCTTTGAAATGGCTTTGGAACAAGGAAAACACATAAAAGGGTAAGTTTCTTTTTAGAGATTTATCTTATGCATTTGTTGATGGTTAAAAGGAAAGCCTAAAAGAAGGCCCAAAAAGAAGAATAAAAGAAAAGAAAATGAAAACTCCGAAAAAGAGAATCAAATCATATCAGTCCAATATCTGTTTGGACCCCGGTCAGAAAAACCGAGGGTCTTTCCGGCCAGAAAGCCGCGAAACTTTTATCCCCGGTCAGAAAACCGAGGATCTCCCAGTCAGAAAACTGCGGAGCCATTTACTTTTACCCCGGCCAAAAAACCGAGGATCCGACGGCCAAAAAAACCGTTAGATATTGTTTGAATTCCGTACAGAAAGCCGCGAAACTTTTATCCCCGGTTAGAAAACCGAGGATCTCCCCAGTCAAAAAACTGCGGAGCCATTTACTTTTACCCCGGCCAAAAAACCGAGGATCTGACGACCAAAAAACCGTTAGATATTGTTTGAATTCCGGCCGAAAGCCGTGAAACTTTTATCCCGGTCAGAAAACCGAGGATCTCCCCAGTCAAAAAACTGCGGAGCCATTTACTTTTACCCCGGCCAAAAACCGAGGATCCGACGGCCAAAAAAACCGTTAGATATTGTTTGAATTCGGGCCAGAAAGCCGTGAAACTTTTATCCCGGTCAGAAACCAGGATCTCCCGATCGAAAACTGGCGAGCCATTTACTTTTACCCGGCCAAAAACCGAGGATCCGACGGCCAAAAAAACCGTTAGATATTGTTTGAATTCGGCCGGAAAGTCGTGAAACTTTTATCCCGGTCGAAAACCGAGGATCTCCCGTCGAAAACTGCGAAGCCATTTACTTTAATCCGGCCAAAAACCGAGGATCCGACGGCCAAAAACTGTTAGATATCGTTTGAATTCCGGCCGAAAGCCGTGAAACTTTTCATCCCCGGTCGAAAACCGAGGATCTCCCGATCAAAAAATCTGCGAGCCATTTACTTTTACCCCGGCCAAAAAACCGAGGATCCGACGGCCAAAAAACCGTTAGATATTGTTTGAATTCCGGCCGGAAAGCCATGAAACTTTTATCCCCGGTCAGAAAACCGAGGATCTCCCCAGTCGAAAAACTGCGGAGCCATTTACTTTTACCCCGGCCAAAAACCGAGGATCTGACAGCCAAAAAACCGTTAGATATTGTTTGAATTCATGCCAGAAAGCCGTGAAACTTTCATCCCCGGTCAAAAAAAACCGAGGACCTCCCAGTCAAAAAATTGTGGAGCCATTTATTTTTACCCCGGCCAAAAAACCGAGGATCCGACGGCCAAAAAACCGTTAGATATTGTTTGAATTCCGGCCAGAAAGCCGTGAAACTTTTATCCCCGGTCAAAAAACCGAGGATCTCCCAGTCAAAAAACTGCGGAGCCATTTACTTTAACCCCGGCCAAAAAAAAAAAAAACCGTTCGACATTGTTTGAATTCCGGCCAGAAAGCCGTGAAACTCTTCTTCAAAATCCCGGCCAGAAAGCCGTGGAACGTTTATTTGTATAATTGTGATTTTCTTACCCAATACCAAAGAGTCTTTTAATCACTTTCTGTGTCACAACTAACTCACGAAATTTTCCTAGCGAAAACTGGGGCAGAAAAATTTCGTTCGTTTGTTTGTTTTGTTGTCTAAATAGGTTTGACCTCGGGACGCAAGGATCGAGATAACCTACAAATGGAACATCAATCTAGAGTGAAGAAAAGAAGAAAAGAACCAAAAGAAAAGAGTTCAAACGTTGGAGTAAACAAAGGCGCAGATTGCTCAGAAGCTGATCGAAGTAACGAGTTCCGCCGACTCCGTTCCACTCGATGTTACAGAAATAAACAAGCACGTACAGCTTGTTTGAGCATCAAGATTCAGATCAAGATATACAGCAAATCATCTAAGATTCAAGATCAAGTTTTCAAGAAAATCATAGATAGGAATCTTGTAACTCATAGTTTGGTAGCATAGCTAGTTTAGCTTTAATTTCCTTTTGGTGTAATAAGGAGGTCAGTGAGCAGTAAGCAGCAATAGCGGCAACGATAGCAACAGTAACAACGAAGTGTCAGTCCATGGTAGTCCCAACTACCAAAACCTCCCGAACTACATTGACCTGATTCCTGTATAGCCCAGGATATGTAGGAAGCCTCCCGAAGCAAAGGCTCGGTCAAGATCTTTTTAAAATGCTTTACACGGAGTGCTCGAACGAGCAAAAATCGCTCGTATTTGCTCATTATCTTTGCACGAAAACTCTTCGAGTTTACATGCAAAGAGGGGCAGCTGTGAGCACGTGATTTTTGCCCTACATGAACTCCTAAAAATTCAAAAAAAAAAATAAAAATAAAATAGTTTTGTGTTGTGCGTAATTTTTGTGATTTTTGTGTTATTTTTCGCTTATTATTTGCATTTTTGCGTGTGCATGTCTATTATTTAAATTAATATAAAATATAAAAATGTTTGCATTTGCATATAAAATTCATGTTTGTAATTTAGAGTAATTAAGTTTGTTTTACGAAAAACAAAAATATATATCTTTTGCATTTTTACCATTTATTGTCCAAATGTGTGATTTTAATTTATTTTTGGTATTTAACAATGCTTTAATTGTTATTGGAGGCTAATTAATACATTTGATAAGTTTAATTTTGTTTTGTAATTTAGGATTGTTAAATTTAGTTTATAATGATTTAAGAAAATAAATCAAAAGAATGAAAGAAAATCGGATTGGGCCATTTTGGAATTAAGATTAGGCCCAAAGCACAATTACCTTCAGCCTACCCGTTTTAATGACCCGCCCGGATCCGCCCACTACGCTTTTAAATCTGAGCCGTTGGATTTTGTTGATCCAATGGCCAAGATTAAATCTCAAGTTTAATTATACTAAACCCCCCAAACCCGTGTAACCCACTCATTTCTTCTCAAACACCTCTCTCCCTCACTCACCTTCTCCAACAAAAAAACCCTAGCGCCGCCCTCCATTCCCACCACCTCCAGCCGGCGGCGCCGATGCCAAACACCACCAAAATAACACCCTTAAGCAACCGGACCACCCTAAACACGAATCCATTAACCGTTCGTTTCGAATCACTTTCAAACTTCTCGAATCTTCAATTAAAGATTCGAATCGAACTTCAACCCATGCCAAACCACCCCAAATTAATACCACACCTTCACCTCACCTCCCTCACACACTAACCATTGCTATTTCGGCTCAAATCTAACCGGAAACCAAAGAACCCCAAAATCGAAGTCCAAGAACCCTAAATTCAAATTAGGGATTTCTTCACGGGATTTTTTGGAGATTGAGGTCTAATAGACCTTAATTGACGTGTTTTCACTTGGAAAACATTTCAATTAAGGTCCTTTAGACCTTGAATACCAAAGCCCAATATTGGCCGAGTTCTCCATTTTTTGTTTTCAAGGTATTTTCTTTTCCTTTTCATTTCGTTTCTTGTTTAATTGTATCCGACGTTTATTTTAGTTATTCGTTTGTTGTTAGTTTTCCTTGAATGTCCTCAATTTCTATTTTTTTTCTTCTTCTTTTGGGACCTTTTATTTGGTCGATCTGTTTGCTTTCTGATTCGTTGTTGTAAATGTGACGCTATAAGATACGAATTCGATTCGTTTAAATTCGTCGAATAGCTAATTCTGCATTTTGAACTATTCTGGCCGAAATGTTCTTGGATTATTTGTTCGTCGACTGTTGTTTGTCGATTATGCGCGTTGTAATCGACTATACGAATGTCGTCGATTAGATTCGTAGGTTCATTTGTTAGAACATTTTGGCACAAGTTTGGCATTGGTTCACCTGATCCGAATTCACTGTTTGATTTGAAATAGGCTGTTTGTTTGATTTTCGTTTGTTAAATTAGAATGAATTGGATATAGTTGTTTAACTTTAGTTTAGGAATCTGAAAACCATACTCAAGGGTTCAAATGTGATTGCACATGGGAAGGTTTAGTTTTACAGCAACATATGCACTGCATATTAGTTTTAAATAGAAAGAAAAGGGTCAGTGATGCAGAACACCCTATTTAATGCCTTTTGTATAGGTCAGAGAGAACATGGGATGTATTTGAAAAGACTTAAAAGGTTAAGTATAGTCTGATTGACAGAAGGGAGGGGTTGTTGTTTGGTTTGAGTGTTTTGATCAGGCTGTAAAAGGTAGAGTTCACATGGGGAGTCAATTAAACAAATCATGCTTGCCCATACACCTTAGATTAACAAACATGAAGATTGCTTCAAGACAAGTCTTTAAATAGACATTGAGACTGATTGGAAGAGGGGCAGCAGAGCAGTTTTTCTTTAGAAACACACACTCCATAGAGAGATTCACAAATACATAGAGAATACATACTCACACCCACAGGAACACTCTCTGGAAATACATTCATACATATTGAGAAGATTGACAGAACACACATACACTGACATAGAGAGCTAAAACAATGGAGAGAATTCTAACAATAAACAGACAGAGCATTCTCTGGAAAAAATAGATACACACACTCACAGTGACACTCACTGGCAGAATACTCACATTTAGAATTTCAAGTTGATTTTGAAACCATTCTGGGAATTTTTTGTGGCTGTTTTGATGCTGTTTTGGATTTGATTATCGTTCAATTTTTGGTTAGCTGAGTTGGTTGGGTTTTCTTCCGTTTAAAAGTGTTGGTTGCCGCTAGTTGCTGTTGGTATTGCTGTTTTCTGTTAGCTGTTACTGCCGTCGTGCAATCATGTCCTGTTGCTTTAACTTCTCAAATCTGCTTGCATAGGAAACCCCCATTGGTGTGAAATTATCCTTCAACTTCGGTTCCCTTCTATACCCTTGGTTTGGAAGTGGGTTCTAAGGTATTTGGAAATTTTGCAGAGGCTGGTAGAGATTTTGTGATGCTCGTGTTCGCTTTCTTGGATGATTTGATGGCTGAATAACATACTGGGGTGGATCAACTGAGTATGATGGGTTCGGAGGTGTATAGTAATGCTCAGGGGAGTTATGGAAAACCTGTCGAGAGAGCACATACCGTCGAGGTGTTCTTCTGGAACCTTTTCTTGACCCTGATATCATCATGACTTCTTCATCCCTCTCATTCGTGTCACTAGATTCAATTTGGACAGCTTGAGCTGCAGCCTTGAGAGCCGCTTGACTTATAATTCTGCCTATCTTAAGACCGTTCTCTATCATTTCTCCCATTTTGATTACATCCAAGAAGGATTGACCAACCGCAGATATCATGTTCTGAAAATAATCTGACTCTTGAGCCTGAAGAAAGACAGTGATTAACTCGTGGTCATCCATGGGTGGCTCAGCACGAGCTGCTTGCTCTCTCCATTTAAAGGCATATTCCTTGAAACTTTCACTTGGTTTCTTCTTCAGATTTGAAAGGAAAATGCGGTCTGGGGAAATGTCGATGTTGTATTAGAATTATTCGACAAAGGCCTGTGCCATGTCGTTCCAGATAGGCCAGCGAGATGCGTCTTGATCCCAAAACCATTAAGAGGCTACTCCCGTAAGGCTTTCCCCGAAGTAAGCTATTAGCAATTCTTCATTTCTTCCTAGACTCCTTAGTAGATTGCAATACCTTTTCAAATGGGCTATGGGATTTCCATGTCCATCGTACTTTTTAAATTTGGGAATCTTGAAACCAGGTGGCAAGTGGACAAAGGGAAACAAACATAGATCTTTGAAATCAACACTCTTTTGACATGCCAACCCGTGCGTGTTTTTCAACCGCTGTTCTAAGCTTTTCAATCTTTGGGTTATTTCCTCCTGTACCATCTTTCGGGATCTTGCGTTGTCCACTTGCCACAAACCAACCACCTCCTACTTACTTTACAATTCAAGACAAAACATGTTAGAATAGACTCAGCCAGTCCTTATCAATATTTTTTGCTTACTTCTTTTTGTCTTTTTTTTTCTTTCATTTTTTTCCTTTTTTTTATATATATACATATACAGTTGTGGTCGAATATTTATGGAGATTGCCAACGTATCATGACACCACATGAATCAAACCGAGCGTAGTTCGGTCAGTGAAAGGTTAAAATCAATAAAACAACTTTTTTTTCAATCTTTCATAATAAAAACAAACTTTGATTTAAGAAGAGAGGTTCAAAAACTAATTAAACTAATAGAATTTGACGGAAAAACAATCCACAAACTCGAAAATCAAACATCCACAGGTAAAAGAATTGCAAACTCAAAATAAAGGGACATATTCCTTCCCCTATATGTCAATTTTAACCAAATGGCCATTTTTGCAAACGTGCCCCCTTCTCTATTCCACATGAATTTTGAGGCCGGGGAGGATTATTTTAAGACACTTCACCAACTTATCCGTTCTTTTACAAAAATAGCTTTTCGACAACTGAAAGATACTCTAAGGCTATCTTGGCAAGAACGGAATAAAACACCGCCAACAGTGGCTTGGCTTATTTTGATCAAAAATGCAAACGACATTCATTTGATCACTGACTCTTTTCTTGTCTTTTTTTTTTGAATAATAAAAAAAACTTGTTTTTTTTTAAAACACGGCCTTTCAACACTTCGGGGACGAAGATTTTATGGCTGTGTGGGTGTCACAACCCTAGTTCACCAATCGTGAACATGTCATGATGGCACCCAGTCCCCACGACTAGGTAAGCCTAACACGTTGCAGAATATACCAGTTTATGAACATTTAATAAGAATTAGCAGAAAATAAGATGAAAGGAATGTAATCCGTGCCGCTTGGCACATACACCAGTCAAATACACTGTTTAAAACACTACCAAGACCGGAATCCCACGGGTAACATAGACTAAAAGAGATCATACAATTGTAGCTCTATGTAAAAGGAGTATCTAACAACGGAATGAAGGAAAAACATCTACTAGCACTAGAATAGAAGGAAGGCCTCCGGATCCACGGACGTAGCGGATCATACCTCGAGGTCTCCCAAAATGCTGCTGAATCACCTGGTGTGAGCCTGCCCTGATGTACCTAGATCTGCACAACAAAAGTGTGCAGAAGAGTAGCATGAGTACACCACGGCGGTACTCAGTAAGTGCCAAGCCTAACCTCGATGGAGTAGTGACGAGGAAGGTCAGGGCCCTACTGAGAAAACAATAATACAATGATAATAACAACAATAAGCAGTTTAAATGAATAATAAATTTCCGAACTAGCAACAATAAGATGATTACTACAATCGTCTACAATTAAACTAACAACGAATAGCCAACACAATAAAACAAGTCCAGGACCTGTAGGAATCGAACCCACAGCCCCATTGACAGTACCTCGGGGTCTCCGGGAATCGAACCCGCAGCCCATGTCTCAATAAATAATCAATAACTCAGGATCTCCGGGAATCGAACCCGCAGTCCCTACCAATAACTCAGGATCTCGGGAATCGAACCCGTAGTCCCTACCAATAACTCAGGATCTCGGGAATCGAACCCGTAGTCCCTACCAATAACTCGGGATCTCGGGAATCGAACCCGTAGTCCCTACCAATATCACGCCGGGTCTCTGGGAATCGAACCCACAGCCCTGGGTCTCCGGGAATCGAACCCGCAGTCCACAAGCACAACCAATAAAGGAATCCACGGAGAGAATAATTATGCTTAACTATAACTTCACCGAAAAATAGTGCCAATAATTATCAAGGAGTTCAAATATGGCAATTAGGCAACTAAACAGTTAAGTACTACCTAATCATGCTTTCCTAACCACTACCGGGTAAAAATATCAAATTAACAGCCAAAGACAGGAATATCGCTCATCGAACATTTTAATTAAAGTGCGTGTTCAACAACCAGCGCATGTACACGCCCGTCACCTCGCGTACAAGGCATTTAAACTATCACATAATATCCTAGGGGTGAGAATTCCCCCACACGAGGTTAGACAAGCCACTTACCTCGACTCCGGTACAAAACCGCTATGAAACAACTGTAAGGCCCCATAAATTATTTGTGTATAAGACCTAGTAGCTATGGTGTCATGGTCCGAATAAATGTGTTAGGAATGCGTAGAATTCTTCGCGGCTCGCAAGCTCGCCGCGGTTCGGACCCTTGGTAGTGATTTAAGTTTCAAAAATGTAGAGAATTAATTTTTTCGAAAAATGTCAAATATGCGGTCAAGAATGCGACCGCAAATCTGACATGCGGACCGCATTCTTGCCGCAAAACGTTCCAGAGAGTTTCCCAAAAATCGTGTCAAAAGTGCGGTCGATATGCGATCGTATGTCAAATCTGCGGTGCACTTTGCGACCGCAGATCAAGCATGCGGACCGCATTCTGGCCGCATTCCTTAACAGAACCTGTGTAAAATTTGGGGCAATTCTGCGGTCACTATGCGGACCGCATGTTGATTCTGCGGTCGCATAGTGCACCGCATAATTGACCCCGGCCCCGATTTTTGTAACATTTTGACCCGATCTCTTCTTTAATATAACACACTTCTTCTTCATTTTATCATATCATCTTACCAAAATTAGAGAGAGAATAGAGGGTTTTTAGAGAGAGAAATCTTTCATCTTCAAAGATTGTTCCAACCATCTTAATTCCAAGGGATCTTAGGGCAAGGATTCAACTTCCCCAATCTTTTCAAGGTAAAAACCCTAACTATTTTCTTTGACTTTCAGTTTTAATTGGGTAAAGAGAGGTTTGCGTATAATAGCTTTTGAAAATAGAATTTTTACACTCATGCATGATTATTGAACTTGATTTCTAGTAAAAAAGAAGTGAGTAGAAGTAAGAGTCTTCAAGAACAAGGTTGGCAAGAGTAAGATAGCTTGGGTAAGCATAAAGTAGGAAGTTAACGGAAGAAAACTCATCACCGGTATGTATGGCTAATTTTGATTCTTGTCAAATCGCCCAAATGTGTGCGAATTGTTTTGGCATGTGTCAAATTGAGAAATTTTACGTAATTCTTTGATTTCGTTGTTGAGCATTTGATTGATGTTGAACTACGTGTGGTGTGGTATGAAATATGAATTGAAAGATAAAAAGGTAATCGAGATTGGTAAAGAATTGGGAACAACCATTGTGATGGCATATTTGGCTTATTGTGGAAGGAATTTGAAACACCTTAATAGTGGTAAATTGTTGAACATGATTATGTGGGCATTTTCGATTTTGGAATACTTGTAACTTGGTTTTGATATTGGCTTGAGAAGAAATTGAGAACATGAACCGATGTGTAAGTTGCTTATTTGAACTTGTTGAAATTGTGTGTAGTACCTTATCTGCGCTGTTTGAAATTGTTGTGTTTTCAACTGTAAGGCGGGGTCGTGTTGCGCGCCGCAACGTGGGGAAATAAGGTGTGGGTTGGGGTGATAAGGGTGGCCGAGGTAATAAGGGTGGTCGGGGGCAATAAGGATGGAAAGCGATCAAAATCGCTATTGAAAATTGATACAAAATCAATAATGTGAGATTGTGAAAGGAGACAGCAGGAGAGTTTGCAACCTGTGGGGCACCGATTGCCCCTTTGTTTGACTACTTGTGCTTTACGTGATTGATTGGTTATTGTTAAATTGGTTGATCGTAGAAAGTGCTTTGTGTGAGAATTATTTGAAATGAGGAAAATGTGGAAACATGGTTGGTTGGCTTAATTAATTGTTGATGTAATTTAATGGCTTGAGTTTACTTGGGACAAAGTTTGTCCATACATACCAGTACAATTTAAGTGTACTGACGTCCCTTTTGCCGGGGCGCTACATTCGTGTCATGATTGTAGGTGGATCAGTAGCAGGCACTTCAGCTCATCGGCAGTAGTATCCTTCTCCTTCCACTGCCCGTTTTGGTGAGCCCCTTTCTTTCTCGGGGCCTTGTGTGGTTCATGCCACTCGGTTTAGATTTCATTTTGGTTTTGTAAGGTATAGCCGGAGCCTTGTTACCGACAAGTATTGTATTTCCCTTTTGTATCCTAGAGGCTCCATAGACATGTAAACTGTGGGATTGTGGCCTATGTATATGTATGGGGCGTTGTAAATATAAATTATGAACTTGTTAGTGAATCAATCACATGGTTATGTTTATGTATTATGAAATCAGTCATTATTGGTAAAATATTTGGTTAATGAGAAACAATCAACACTGGGTTAACGCGTGGGAATGAAAGGCACCCAGGTCCGCTTGACTGGGGCAACCCGGTCAGGTGCCGGTCATGTCCCTCGATTTGGGGCGTGACAACAACTCTCTTGCCACGAATGTCGGCCTCCACAAGTGTAGTATCTGATAAAAAAAATCAAGAGAATTATATCAAAATAGGTCAATTGGGCATTACCTAATCAAAACAACTCAAAATACGCCAAAACCCACAAGTTGCCAAAACCCGACTTTCGGTACGCTTATCGAAAAATCACGAAAATTATATATTCGGGTTCCTTATCTCAATACGAGTCTAAGCATATAAGATTTACCAAATTCGGACTCCATTTGCCCATTCAAAACCTTGATTTTCTAAAGTTCAAGCCTAGGGCTAAATCCTCCATAAATTACCTCAAATTCCTCCATTTTCATGATATAATTGCATAATATTACCAATACTAATCATAAGATGAGTCCATAGTTGATTACCTGATGATTTCCCTTGAATCTCCCTCAAAAATTGCCCAAATCGCCTCTTAAGCCGAGCCCTCAATGAATGGAAATGTTTCTGAAATTTCTAACTCCTGATATAATTTACTCTCTGCGATTTCCGCTTCTGCGGACAAAATTCTGCTTCTGCGGATCCGCTTCCGCGACATTTTGTCGCTTTTGCGAAGCCCAGGCCTGGCTGGCCCATTCCGCTTCTGCGAGAAAAGGACCGCTTCCGCGCATCCGCTTCCGCGATTGGACAACCGCTCCTACGAGACTTTCCACTTCTGCGAGCAGTGGTCTGCTTCTGCGGACTCGCTTAAGCGAATTCCCTTCCGCTCCTGCGGATTCTCACTCCCCGACCCAAGGTCGCTTCTGCGACGAGTCTTCCGCACCCGCGACTCCGCCTCAGCGGAAGAGGATCCGCCTCTGCGAACCCAGGCGCTCCTGCGCCCCAAGTTCCGCTCCTGCGGACTCGCCTCTGCGGTCCCATTTCCGCAGGGGCGAAAACGACAGAACAGAAGGCCCAACCTGCAATTTTTCCATGTTTTCCTTCCGTTTAACCATCCGAAACCACCCCGAGGCCCCCGGGACCTCATCCAAACACACCAACACATCCTAATACCTTATTCGAACTTGTTCCAATCCTCAAAACACGTCTAACAACATCAAAACCCATAATTCACATCGAATTCAAGCCTAAATTTCTTAAAACTCTCCGAATTACACATTCGATCTAAAACCCGACCAAACGACTTCCGAATGACCTGAAAATTTGCGAACATATCCAAATTCACATAACGAAGCTACAGAAATTGTCGGAATTCCATTCCGACCCCCGGATCAAAATCTCACCTATCGTTCGGATTCACCAAACTTTCAACCTTCGGCATTTCAAGCCTAATTGAGCTACGGACCTCCAAAATACATTCTGAATGCGCTCCCAACCCCGAAATCACCTAACGGAGCTAATGGAACCATCGGACTTCCGTTCCGAGATCGTCTTAACACTGTTCCGACTACGGACCATTTTCTAGCTTTAAAGCTCCCATTCAGGGACTAAGTGTCCCAAAATGTTCCAAATTTCAGAACCGACTCTCCCGGCAAACCACAATAGCAGAAATGAACTTAGGGGAACAGTTAAATTAGGGATTGGGGCATAATTTTCTAGAAGGACCGGTCGGGTCGTTACATCTTCCCACACTTAAAAGATTCGTTCTTCCTCGAACGAGCATAGAAAACATACCTGGAGTAGTGAAAAGATGAGGGTACTGGCTGCGCATATCCTGCTCGGTCTCCCAAGTCACCTCCTCGACCGGTTGGCCCCGCCACTGAACCTTTACCGAAGCGATGTTCTTTGACCTTAGCTTTCTGACTTGCCTGTCTAGAACGGCAACTGGCTCCTCAACATAAGACAGATCCTTGTCTAGCTGAACAGATGTGAAATCCAACACATGCGACGGGTCACCATGGTATCTCCGGAGCATGGAGACATGAAATACGGGGTGAACTCCGGCTAGGCCGGGAGGTAAGGCCAACTCATAAGCAACCTCCCCAACACGCCTCAAAATCTCAAAAGGGCCAATAAATCTAGGACTCATCTTTCCTTTCTTCCCAAACCTCATAACGCCCTTCATGGGCGAGACTCGAAGCAGAACCCGCTCACCAACCATAAAAGCCACATCGCGAACCTTCTTGTCCGCATAACTCTTCTGTCTAGACTGGGCTGCACGAAGTCTGTCCTGAATCACCTTGACCTTATCCATAGCCTCCTGAACCATATCAGTACCTAGCAGCCTGGCCTCGCCCGGCTCGAACCAACCCACGGGAGACCTGCACCTCCTACCATATTGGGCCTCATACGGTGCCATCTGAATACTGGACTGGTAGCTATTGTTATAAGCAAACTCCGCCAGTGGCAGAAGTGATCCCATGAACCTCCAAACTCAATCACGCACGCACGGAGCATATCCTCCAAAATCTGAATAGTGCGCTCGGACTGACCATCAGTCTGGGGATGAAACGCTGTGCTCAGCTCCACCCGAGTACCTAACTCCTACTGTACGGCTCTCCAGAACCGTGAAGTGAACTGAGTGCCTCTATCTGAAATGATGGAAACTGGAATACCATGCAGCCGAACTATCTCCCCGATATAGATCTCCGCCAGTCATTCCGATGAATAAGCAGTGCTCACCGGTATGAAATGGGCGGACTTGGTCAGCCGATCCACACTAACCCAAATGGAATCAAACTTCCTTACAGTCTGTGGAAGCCCAGATACAAAGTCCATGGTGATGCGCTCCCATTTCCACTCTGGAATCTGAATCTGCTGCATCAATCCACCCGGACGCTGATGTTCATACTTCACCTGCTGGCAGTTGAGGTATCTGGAAACATAGTCAACTATATCCCTCTTCATCGGCCTCCACCAGTAATGCTGTTTCAAGTCCTGATACATCTTCGCGGCACCCGGATGGATGGAATACCGCGAACTATGGGCCTCTGCTAGAATCAGCTCTCGAAGATCATCTACATTGGGCACACAGATACGCCCCTGCATCCTCATAACTCCATCATCTCCGATGGTAACATCTCGAGCATCACCACGCCGAACTCTATCATGGAGGACAAGCAAATGAGGGTCGTCGAACTGACGCTCCCTGATGCGGTCAAATAGAGAAGACCGAGAAATCACACAAGCGAGAACCCGGCTGGGCTCCGAAAGATCCAATCTAACAAACTGTCTGGCTAAAGCCTGAACATCCATCGCCATAGGCCTCTCCGAAGCTGGTAGATACGCCAAACTCCCCAAACTCTCTGCCCGACGACTCAAGGCATCGGCAACCACATTAGCCTTGCCCGGATGATAGAGAATAGTAATATCATAGTCCTTCGGTAGCTCCAACCATCTCCTCTGACGCATATTCAGGTCCTTCTGCTTAAGCAAGTGCTGCAAGCTCCGGTGATCGGTGTAGATCTCACAAGGAACCCCATATAAATAATGACGCCAAATTTTCAAGGCGTGAACAATGGCAGCTAGCTCCAAATCATGAACAGGGTAATTCTTCTATGCACCTTCAGCTGTCTCGACGCGTAGGCAATCACCCTACCGTCCTGCATCAATACCGCACCGAGTCCAACTCGTGAGGCATCACAATATACGGTATAGGACCCCGAACCTGTAGGCAACATCAATATAGGGGCCGAAGTCAAAGCTGTCTTGAGCTTCTGAAAGCTCGCCTCACACTCGTCTGTCCACTGGAAAGGGGCACCCTTTTGGGTCAATCTGGTCATAGGTGCTGCAATCGAAGAGAACCCCTCTACGAAACGAAGGTAATAGCCCTCCAAACCAAGGAAACTGCGAATCTCAGTAGCGGAGGAGGGTCTGGGCCAACTCTGCACGGCCTCCACTTTCCTCGGATCTACTCGAATACCATCACTCGACACCACGTGGCCCAAAAATGCTACTGAACTCAACCAGAATTCACATTTAGAGAGCTTGGCATAAAGCTTCTTCTCCCTCAGAATCTGAAGCACTATCCTCAAATACTGCTCGTGCTCTTCCCGGCTCCGAGAATATACTAGAATATCATCAATGAAGACAATCACGAACGAGTCCAGATAAGGCCTGAACACACTGTGCATCAAATGCATAAATGCTGCTGGGGCATTAGTCAACCCAAAAGACATCACGAGGAACTCATAGTGACTATACCGGGTCCTGAAGGCAGTCTTCGGGATATCTGGCTCCCGAATCTTCAGCTGGTGATACCCAGAGCGCAAATCAATCTTAGAAAACACATGTGCGCCCTGTAGTCGGTCAAATAAATCATCAATACGGGGCAAAGGATACCGGTTCTTCACTGTAACCTTGTTCAGCTGACGATAGTCAATACACATACGCATAGAACCGTCCTTTTTATTCACAAACAATACAGGAGCACCCCAAGGCGAAACACTGGGTCGAATAAAACCCTTGCCCAATAATGTAAGGCCCCGAAAATGTTTTTCGAGTTATTTAAGATTTCGTCGTGCTAATGTAGGCTACATTGTTTTATCTCATGTGCAAATAAGGATTCATAATATTATGGATACTAATTAGATAGTTTAATAAGGGTATAAGTCTTATTATAAGTGATTTGGGGTCTAAGGAGAGGCCTAAGCCTAATCCAAGATGGAAAATTGCATATTAGACGAAATCTGTAAAAGAGTGCGCACAAGACCTCACTTTGAACGATCATATCTCCAGTTATATAACGAGTTGTGTGAGGATCAACCTATCAAATTAAAGCCCTTTGAGTCTAGTTTCCAACGCAACAAACCGTTCGTCATTCGGAGGTGTATACAGAAATTTATGGTCATTTTACTCGTCAGGTGTCAGATGCGCGAAGTCCTGCGCGAAGTGGACTTCGCGCACACTTCGCGCACCTTAGGCAGAATGCTCAGGAAAATGCGCGAAGTCATGCGCGAAGCTTGCACACTTCGCGCACCTGGGCAACACTTCGCGCACCTGGATAGTTTTAATACCCCAAAGACCGGCCTAGAGTGTTCCAAACTCATTTTTGGGGTTATGACTTGCTCTCTCAAGAGGGTTTCATCCCAAACTTCATCCCTATGATCTAAGGTAAGATTTTATAGTTCTTTGAGTAATTTCTACCCCTTAAACACTTATACTAACAAGGATTAATCTTCAAAATCCTTAGATTTTCCTTCTAATTCTTGAATTCTTCAAGAACACCTCAAGTGGAGATTCTTAAAATTCTTACTACAAGAGGTATGTCTATCATCTCCAACTACTCTATGGTGATTATTTATGTAAGATACATACATTAGAACTCATGGGAGGGTGATTGGGAGCCATGGGTTCCTAACCTAGGTTATGTTAGTATTGTAGAGGTTGTGAGATGTGTTATTGAGGTATGATTCTTGGTATGGTAGTGTTATGTATGCATGCTTGTGCAAATAGAGTTGTGGGAAGATTGATGAACATAAATAAGTAAAGATAGGGTTAGGGAATGAAGTAATTCTTGAAAAGGGGATTTGAAATCAAGATGCACAACTAGTATTTGATAAAATGCTCAAATGAGCTAGTTTCATGAATATCTTTCTAATATGTGTTTAATTTTGTTATGTCTCATAGTAGATTGGAATTGCTAGAGTTTTTGGAGTGTTGTAGTAACTTAAGGAAAGCTCAATCGAGGTATGTATGGCTAATTTTGATTCTTGTAAAATCGCCCCAATGTGTGCGAATTATTTTGGCATGTGTCAAATTGAGAAATTGTACGTAATTCTTTGATTCCCTTGTTGAGCATTCGATTAATGTTGAACTACGTGTGGTATGGTATGAAATATGAATTGAAAGATAAAAAGGTAATCGAGATTGGTAAAGAATTGGGAACAACCATTGTGATGGCATATTTGGCTTATTGTGGAAGGAATTTGAAACACCTTAATTGTGGTAAATTGTTGAACATGATTATGTGGGCATTCTCGATTTTGGAATACTTGTAACTTGGTTTTGATATTGGCTTGAGAAGTAATTGAGAACATGAACCAATGTGTAAGTTGCTTATTTGAACTTGTTGAAATTGTGTGTAGTACCTTATCTGCTGTTTGAAATTGTTGTGTTTTCAACTGTAAGGCGGGGTCGTGTTGCGCGCCGCAACGTGGGGAAATAAGGTGTGGGTTGGGGTGATAAGGGTGGCCGAGGTAATAAGGGTGGTCAGGGGCAATAAGGGTGGAAAGCGATCAAAATCGCTATTGAAAATTGATACAAAATCATTAATGTGAAATTGTGAAAAGGAGACAACAGGAGAGTTTGCAACCTGGGGGGCACTGATTGCCCCTATGTTTGACTACTTGCAATTTATGTTGTTGATTGGTTGTTGTTTATTTGTTGACCTTGAATGTGCTTATGTTGAGGCTTATCTGAAATGAGTAAAAGGTGGAAAACATGGTTGGTTGGCTTGATTTGTTTTAATGTAATTTAATGACTTGAGTTTACTTGGGACAAAGTTTGTCCATACATACCAGTACAATTCAAGTGTACTGACGTCCCTTTTGCCGGGGACGCTACATTCGTGTTATGATTGTAGGTGGATCTGTAGCAGGCACTTCAGCACATCGGCAGTAGTATCCATCATCCTCCACTACCCGTTTTTGGTAAGCCCCTTTCTTCCTCGGGGCCTTGTGTGTGGTTCATGCCACTTCGGTTTAGATTTCATTTTGGTTTTGTAAGGTATAGCCGGAGCCTTGTTACCGGCAAGTATTGTACTCCCCTTATTGTATCCTAGAGGCTCCATAGACATGTAAACTGTGGGATTCCAGTCTTATGTATATATATTATGTATGTCGGGCGTTGTAAAAATTGCAAACTTGTTAATGAATCACTCATATGGTTTTATTTTTTTAATGTGAAATCATTCAGGGTTAGTAAGATAGTTGGTTAATGGGAAACAATCAATACAGGGGTAACGCGTGGGAATGGAAGGCACCCAGGTCCGCTTGATTGGGGCAACCCGGTAGGCGCCGGTCATGTCCCTCGTTTTGGGGCGTGACAAACTTGGTATCAGAGCCTAAGGTTTGTAAAGTGTCCTAGGATGTCTCGGAGCTGTGTCTAGTAGTGCTCTTCTTATAGGTGTGTTGTCGACCACATCATATAAGTAGGGGGCTACACGGACATTTAGGAATATTACCCTTCTTCAACATTCCAAATCGTGCGATAAAGCTTGACTATAATATTGTTTTATAACACGTGCGTTGAGATTCAAGGTAAGTTTAAATGCTCTTTCGTCCGTTTCATGTAGTGTTGTCATATGTCATGACCAATGGGAAAAGACATGGGTATTATGGAGATTGCACATGTATCTTGTTGAATAAACAGTATGAATATATATATAGTATAAGTACATAGTACTACAAGTATGCTTTATTTGAGGAAAGGATTAAAAGTGATTACCCGCACGAAGAGGCATTGATTTGATAATTGATATGTAAGTTTGAGTAGCACACGTGGTTAGTGCGAGAAGTATATAATTGATCGCAAGGTGTGAAATAATATTGGTTATATAAGCACGTGATATATGGGAGAAAGACTAAGAGATTAATGGTCAGAGTGTAAGTCTCTCACATGAGTTAAAAAGTTATGAAATGAGACTCAATTGGACCCTAGGTGAGAAAACCCTTGTCTTACGAACGTTATAAGGACCCAGAAATGTACGAGGTTGCGTTACACTCATAAAGGATATGCGTGGGGACTTGGAATCCCATACCTACATGGCTGAATAGGAATAGGGAACTTATGAGATCAATACTATGGTGACTTAAATTTTCCTAATAGTCGAGTATATATAAGAGGGATAGATATATGAGGCATATGTTGCTAAAGTTTCTACACTCAAGACTTGTGTGAAGATCCAGGACATTCGCCCCATGTGGGAGAGGGAGGGCCATCGTGAGGCTACTTAAATACAATGAAACAAGAGTGAGACCATGTAGCTATGATATTTGAATATTTTGGTGAAGACAGGTGTGGTCTAGAAAAGAGATAATGGGTAACATGACTCTCTGAAAGAATATGCTAATGATAGACAACTAGCATCCCAAGAGATTAAGGAATGTAAATTCTTCACGCATGGCAATGTGAATGATAGGGTCAACGATTCTAGAAAATAAGAGTATTTTGTAAAGAGACTTTTACTTGTTAGAAGGACAGGAGAAATGGAACCCAAGGAAGTACCATATGTCAAATGTGAAAGATTGTGAGTACTTGGAATGGGCTAATAATAGATTTGTTATTTAAACAAAGTTTCGGGATACTAAGAAAGCCAGAACGAGTGGGAGAAATAAATGTGTTGCCACAACAACCCAAGATGGTAATTGGGGCTTGATAGAGAGCCTCTAAAGAGTCTTACAAATAGATAAGTGTTGAGTGATGTTCAGACGAACACTCTTTGCTACATATATCCCAATAAGAGTTAAGAGGTGAGCCGGATGAAATACCTAAGTTAACGGACCACGTAATATATGGAAGAGTGCGTGGCTATTCGCTAACTAGGAAGAATGAGGTGAGAAGAAATGGGGGAAAAACCTTTAAATTGAGATGGTCATGGTTATCTAAAACAATTTTTGCATCAGAATGGTGGACTCACTTAGGGCACAAGTGTTAATAAAAATTATAAGGGATTAACCGCAATGCAACCGACTTGGGTGACACTGAATATCAACTAAAGGGTCTAGAGATAGTTCGTGTCTACACACAATGGGAAGCGAGATTATCGTTGGTGAAGTTGTGGTACTGTAAAATGATTAAACAAGATATAATGATTTTTCAAGTTCACAGGAGCCAGACAAATGTGTGGGACAATAAAGCTATTAACTATGCACTATCCGCAAAACAGGATGGGAATGAAAGGTTCGGAATAGATTGAAAGAGGATGAACACTCGTGACGGACTAGACATGTTTAGCATGATAAATCTTAAGCCGCAATATCAGGGGAACTTTATTGGTAACTATAACATAGGGAATAAGGCGAGTTATTCATCGGAGATAGAATCAGGTGGACTATGCCTTACACTTAAGAGTAAAACCAAAAGTTGTTGTTGAAGGATTGAGGAGGATTTAAAGTTTCAGAGAATACCCTTCTCGGGCTAGTGACCCTTCCTAAATCATATGCATATAAAGGTTGTTGATATATGTTTTAAGAGGTGTTTAACCGTAAGGAGGGATGGTAGGAATTTTCATTCACGGGGGAAGAGGTGCAGTTTCTTAAATTCTATAATGTACATATGGGGAGAAGAGGTTGGTTAAGAAAAGTTAGAGCACAATGTTACCTTACATTTGATGCAATGTCGTGCAAGATAGTGTTATTCGGGGTACGTGTGCAAGTTAGCCAGTGCTATTCATTTGAGATAGGAGGTCATACGAGAAAACTCATTCAGTAATGCCTTTTGTTAAGAATTGTGAAGAGTTAGTAGAAATTGTTCACATGGGATCGTAACCATATCAAGGAAATTATAGTAGAACTCAATTCGTGGAAGGTCTTATGTAAGAAGAATATAATAAAGATGTTCCGCTAATGATGTAAAGTATTAAGGTGATAGTTATGCCTCCAAGGTTGGTTTGGGGTGTGTATTGATGCAACACGGAAAGGTTATAGAGTATACTTTGAGATAACTCAAGAATCACGAGAAGAATTATCCGACACATGATTTGGAGCTCGCGACAGTTGTGTCTGCTTTAAAATATGGCGGTATTATATTTATGGAGTTCATGTAGATGTGTTTCCAGACCACAAGGGCCTCAAGTATTTGTTCAAGCAGAAGGAACTGAATCTGAGACAGCGGCGGTGGTTAGAATTGCTTAAGGACTATGATATGAACATATTGTACCATCTAGGGAAGGCAAATGTGGTAGCCGACGCTCTTAGTCGAAAATCCATGGGTAGTTTGGCTCATTTGGGTGTGGATCAGAGACTCCTTGGCTCGGGAGGTTTACCAATTGGCCAGTTTAGGGGTTCGTATTTTGGCGTCAGACGAGGGGAATGTATTGGTGCATAATGGAGCAGAATCATCATTGGTTCCGGAAATCAAGGAAAATCAGTTCATGGATCCAGCATTGGTTCGAGTGAAGGAAGCAGTTATGAATGACAAGACCTCAGCATTTGTACTCAGTAGCGAGGATGGTGTATTATGGTGTTAAGGTAGACTATGTGTTCCGGACATGAACGAACTTCGGGAGAGAGTAATGGCAGAGGCACATATTTCCAGGTATTCTGTGCACCCAGGTTCCATGAAAATGTATCATGATGTCAAGGAGATTTATTGGTGGAATGGTATGAAAAGGGATGTGGCAAGTTTTGTAGCTAAATGTTCGAACTGTCGGCAAGTGAAGGCCGAGCATCAACGGCCCGGTGGATTAACTCAGCTTATAGAAATACCAAGGTGGAAATGGGAGATGATCAATATGAATTTCGTGGTGGGGTTACCTCGCACTCAGCGTAAGTTCAACTCAATATGGGTGATAGTGGATCGACTTACCAAATCAGCTCACTTCCTGCCTGTCAAGTCCACTGATACTGCGGAGCAATATGCAAAGTTATATATCAAGGAGATAGTAAGGCTTCATGGCACTCCGCTTTCTATTATCTCGGATCTCGAGGCTCAGTTCACGGCAAATTTTTGGAAGACGTTTCAGCAAGGTTTGGGAACTCAGGTGAATCTCAGCACAACCTTCCATCCGCAGACCGATGGTCAGGCCGAGCGGACTATTCAGACGCTTGAAGATATGTTGCGAGCTTGTGTCCTGGATTTCAAAGGTAATTGGGATGAACACTTACCACTAATAGAATTTGCTTATAATAATAGCTTTCATGCTAGCATTCATTTGGCCCCATTTGAGGCATTGTACGGGAGAAGGTGTAGGTCGCCAATCGGGTGGTTTGAGGTAGGTGAAGCGGAATTGCTAGGGCTAGATCTGGTGTACGAAGCTATGGAAAAGGTCAAGGTTATTCAGGAGAGAATGAAAACAGCACAGAGTCGTCAAAAATCCTATGCAGGTGTTCGCCGAAGGGATTTGGAGTTTCAAGTTGATGATTGAGTATTCTTGAGGGTATCTCCTATGAAGGGAGTCATGCGATTCGGAAAGAAAGGGAAATTGAGTCCTAGGTATGTTGGGCCATATCGGATTGTTCAAAGAATCGGGCAAGTTGCTTATAGGCTGGAGTTGCCTCCTGAAATGTCATCAGTGCACCCCGTGTTCCATGTGTCCATGTTGAAGAAAGTGATTGGAGATCCATCCACCATCATGCCGGTCGAGGCTATTGAGGTTAATGAGGATTTGTCATATGAAGAAGTTCCGGTTGCCATCCTTGATAGGCAAGTTCGTAAGTTGAGAAATAAGGAAGTTGCCTCTGTTAAAGTATTGTGGCGAAGTCAACAAGTTGAGGAGGCCACGTGGGAGGCAGAAAAAGAGATGAAGGAAAAGTACCCCCATTTGTTTGATCAAGCTTAGTAGAAATTAGGCGATCCTTCTACTCCCGGTAACTATTGTCTTGTCCAAGTTGTTTCCCTCTTAGTGTTAGTCAAGTTTCCTTCATTTGGTAATGAGTTGTATGTGTTGTTACCTTGGGTCACTTAAACCTTTCTTGATAAATGGAAGCCTTAGAAAGATTCATGTGTTAAGTAAACAACTAATAGTAAGTGTAGATTGATAATGGTTTGTTTATGTGTACATGGTGTATTGAGACAGTTAAATAAGGTAAGGACTCATTGAATTAGCTAGTTTATGCGCAAATGTAACAATGTGATAGAATATGTGTGATCGCTGAGGTAAGGAAGTGTATACAAGCTGGGAAAGTGTTGTAATTGTGTATTGTTGTTGGAATGTATTTCGGGGGCTCTCTAACAGGTGGATATGTCCATATTACAAAGAAAACTCTGGCGAAAATTTCGGAAATTTAAGGAGTTAGCCAAATTCGTGGCTATTGATATATTTCATGATGTGAACAAACTGAAGTTACATAAGGAAGGCTAGTGAATGGACCTCAATCCTCATTCGAGGACGAATGCTCCTAAGGGGGGGGGAGAATGTAAGGCCCCGAAAACGTTTTTCGAGTTATTTAAGATTTCGTCGTGCTAATGTAGGCTACATTGTTTTATCTCGTGTGCAAATAAGGATTCATAATATTATGGATACTAATTAGATAGTTTAATAAGGGTATAAGTCTTATTATAAGTGATTTGGGGTCTAAGGAGAGGCCTAAGCCTAATCCAAGATGGAAAATTGCATATTAGACGAAATCTGTAAAAGAGTGCGCACAAGACCTCACTTTGAACGATCATATCTCCAGTTATATAACGAGTTGTGTGAGGATCAACCTATCAAATTAAAGCCCTTTGAGTCTAGTTTCCAACGCAACAAACCGTTCGTCATTCGGAGGTGTATACAGAAAGTTATGGTCATTTTACTCGTCAGGTGTCAGATACGCGAAGTCCTGCGCGAAGTGGACTTCGCGCACACTTCGCGCACCTTAGGCAGAATGCTCAGGAAAATGCGCGAAGTCATGCGCGAAGCTTGCACACTTCGCGCACCTGGGCAACACTTCGCGCACCTGGATAGTTTTAATACCCCAAAGACCGGCCTAGAGTGTTCCAAACTCATTTTTGGGGTTATGACTTGCTCTCTCAAGAGGGTTTCATCCCAAACTTCATCCCTATGATCTAAGGTAAGATTTTATAGTTCTTTGAGTAATTTCTACCCCTTAAACACTTATACTAACAAGGATTAATCTTCAAAATCCTTAGATTTTCCTTCTAATTCTTGAATTCTTCAAGAACACCTCAAGTGGAGATTCTTAAAATTCTTACTACAAGAGGTATGTCTATCATCTCCAACTACTCTATGGTGATTATTTATGTAAGATACATACATTAGAACTCATGGGAGGGTGATTGGGAGCCATGGGTTCCTAACCTAGGTTATGTTAGTATTGTAGAGGTTGTGAGATGTGTTATTGAGGTATGATTCTTGGTATGGTAGTGTTATGTATGCATGCTTGTGCAAATAGAGTTGTGGGAAGATTGATGAACATAAATAAGTAAAGATAGGGTTAGGGAATGAAGTAATTCTTGAAAAGGGGATTTGAAATCAAGATGCACAACTAGTATTTGATAAAATGCTCAAATGAGCTAGTTTCATGAATATCTTTCTAATATGTGTTTAATTTTGTTATGTCTCATAGTAGATTGGAATTGCTAGAGTTTTTGGAGTGTTGTAGTTGTCACGCCCCAAATCGAGGGACATGACCGGCGCCTGACCGGGTTGCCCCAGTCAAGCGGACCTAGGTGCCTTTCATTCCCACGCGTTACCCCTGTGTTGACTGTTACTCATTAACCAAAATATCTTACCAACAATGACTGATTTCACAATGCATAAACATAACCATGTGATTTATTTACTAACAAGTTCATAATTTATATTTACAACGCCCCATACATATACATAGGCCACAATCCCACAGTTTACATGTCTACGGAGCCTCTAGGATACAAAAAGGAAATACAATACTTGCCGGTAACAAGGCTCCGACTATACCTTACAAAAATCCAAAAGAAAGTCTAAAATAAAAGTGGCATGAGCCACACTGGGCCCCGAGGAAGAAAGGGGCTCACCAAAACGGGCAGTGGAAGGAGAAGGATACTACTGCCGATGAGCTGAAGTGCCTGCTACTGATCCACCTACAATCATGACACGAATGTAGCGTCCCCGGCAAAAGGGACGTCAGTACACTTGAATTGTACTGGTATGTATTGACAAACTTTGTCCCAAGTAAACTCAAGCCATTAAACAAGAATCACCGTGTTAAGACGGCCAATAGATTACATCAAGAAGTCAATTTAAGCTAACTAACCATGTTTCCAACCTTTTACTCATTTCAGATAAGCCTCAACACAAGCACGTTTAAAGTCCACAAATAGAACAACAACCAATCAACCACATAAATTGCAAGTAGTCAAACATAGGGGCAATCAGTGCCCCCCAGGTTGCAAACTCTCCTGTTGTCTCCTTTCACAATTTCACATTATTGATTTTGTATCAATTTTCAATAGCGATTTCGATCGCTTTCCATCCTTATTGCCCCCGACCACCCTTATTACCTCGGCCACCCTTATCACCCCAACCCACACCTTATTTCACCACGTTGCGGCGCGCAACACGACCCCGCCTTACAGTTGAAAACACAACAATTTCAAACAGAGCAGATAAGGTACTACACACAATTTCAACAAGTTCAAATAAGCAACTTGCACATTGTTTCATGTTCTCAATTACTTCTCAAGCCAATATCACAACCAAGTTACAATGTTTCCACATTCAAGAATATTCACACATGTATATTCAACAATTTTCCATAATTCAAGTGTTTCATCTCTTTCCACAATAAACCAATTCTCAAGTGTTTCGTTTTCTTTTCCACAAGGTGCCATATAGGCCATCATAATCATTATTCACAAATTCTTTACCCAATTCAACTCTCATTTACCTTTCGGTTCATATTTCATACCACAACACTCATAGTTCAACAACAACTTTGAATATCCAACAACAACATCAAATAATCACATACAATTTCTCAAATCAACACATGCCAAACAATTTTACACATAAGGGCGATTTCACAAGAATCAAAATTAGCCATACATACCTGGTGATGAGTTTTCTTCCGTTAACTTTCTACTTTATGCTTACCCAAGTTGTCCTATTCTTGCCAACCTTGTTCTTGAAGACTCTTACTTCTACTTACTTCTTTTGTTTTACTAAAAATCAAGATCAATAATCATACATGAGTATAAAATTCCATTTTCCAAAAGCTATTATATGAAAACCTTCCTTTACCCATCTTAAAACTGAAAATTAAAGAAAATAGTTAGGGTTTTTACCTTGAAAAGATTGGGGAAGTTGAATCTTTGCCCTAGAATCACTTTGAATTAAGATGATTGGAACAATCTTTCAAGATGAAGAACTTCTCTCTCTAAAAACCCTCTCTTCTCTCTCTAATTTTGGTAAAATGATTTGAGAAAATGAGGGTGAAAGGCGTTATATTAAAGAAGAGATCGGGTCAAAATGTTACAAAATCTGGGTCGGGGTCAATTATGCGGTGCACTATGCGACCGCAGAATCAACATGCGGTCCGCATAGTGACCGCAGAATGGCTCAAAAAATTTACGCAGGTTCTGTTAAGGAATGCGGTCACTATGCGGACCGCATGTTGATTCTGCGGTCGCAAAGTGCACCGCAGATTTGACATGCGATCGCATATCGACCGCACTTTTGACAAATTTTGGGCAACTCACTGGAACGTTTTGCGGCAAGAATGCGGTCCGCATGTCAGGTTTGCGGTCGCATTCTTGACCGCATATTTGACATTTTTCTGGAAAATTTTATTCTCAACATTTTTGACACTTAAATCACTACCAAGGGTCCGAACCGCGGCGAGCAAGCTCGCCGCGAAGAATTTTACGCATTCCTAACACATTATTCGGACCATGACACCACATCTACTAGGTTTTATGCACAAAAATTTTACGGGGCCTTACATCCTCCCCCCTTAAGATCATTCGTCCTCGAATGAGGATTTTGAAATAAATGAGTTTTGAAAGACATGATATGCAAGCTATCAAAATTTTGACTAACTCTTATATTTTAGAAAAATTTCGCCAGAGTTTCCTTTGTATTATGGACATATCCACCTGTCAGAGGGCCCCCGAAACACATTACCAAACAACAATATACAACTACAACACTTTCCACAACTGGTATACACTTTCTTACCTCAACGAATGCACATATTCTATCACATTGTTACAATTGCACATAAACTAGTCACTTCAATGAATTATTACCTTATTTACCCAATTTAACACACCATGTACACTTAACAAACCAGTACCAATCTATACTTACTATTAGTTGTTTATTTAACACGCGAATCTTTCTAAGGCTTCCATTTATCAAGAAAGGCTCAAATGACCCAATGTGACAACACATTAAATTCATTACAAAATGAAGGAGACTTTACTAACACTAAGAGAGAAACGACTTAGACAAGATGACAGTTACTAGGAGTAGAAAGGTTACCTAATTTCTTCTAGGTTTGATCAAACAAATGGGGGTACTTTTCCTTCATATCTTTTTCCGCTTCCCATGTGGCCTCCTCAACTTGTTGACTTCGCCACAATACTTTAACAGAGGCAACTTCCTTATTTCTCAACTTACGGACTTGCCTATCAAGAATGGCAACTCGAACTTCTTCATATGACAAATCTTCATTAACCTCTATAGCCTCGAATGGCATGATGGTGGATGGATCTCCAATCACTTTCTTCAACATGGACACATGGAATACCGGATGCACTGATGACATCTCAAGAGGCAATTCTAGCCTATAAGCAACTTGACCAATCCTTTGAACGATCCGATATGGCCCGACATACCTAGGACTCAATTTCCCTTTGTTTCCGAATCGCATGACTCCCTTCATAGGAGATACCCTCAAGAACACCCAATCATCGACTTGAAACTCCAAATCCCTTCGACGAACGTCTGCATAGGACTTTTGACGACTCTGTGCTGTTTTCATCCTCTCCTGAATAACCTTGACCTTTCCCATAGCTTCGTACACCATATCTGGCCCTAGCAATTCCGCTTCACCTGCCTCAAACCACCCGATTGGCGATCTACATCTTCTCCCGTACAATGCCTCAAATGGGGCCATCTGAATGCTAGCATGATAGCTATTATTGTAAGAAAATTCTATCAGTGGCAAGTGTTCATCCCAATTACCTTTAAAATCTAAGACACAAGCCCGCAACATATCTTCAAGCGTCTGAATGGTCCGCTCGGCCTGTCCACCGGTCTGTGGATGGAAAGCTGTGCTGAGATTCACCTGAGTTCCCAAACCTTGCTGAAACTTCTTCCAAAAGTTAGCTGTGAACTGAGCCCCACGATCCGAGATGATAGAAAGTGGAGTGCCATGAAGTTTTACTATCTCCTTGATGTTCAATCTTGCATATTGGCTCCGCAGTATCAGTGGACTTGACAGGCAGGAAGTGAGCTGATTTGGTGAGTCGATCTACTATCACCCATATTGAATCGAACTTATGTTGTGTGCGAGGTAACCCTACCACGAAATCCATATTGATCATCTCCCATTTCCACCTTGGTATTTCTATAAGCTGAGTTAATCCTCCAGGCCGTTGATGCTCGGCCTTCACTTGTTGACAGTTCGGACATTTAGCTACAAAGCTTGCTATATCCCTTTTCATACCGTTCCACCAATAAATCTCCTTAAGGTCATGATACATTTTCGTGGAACCTAGTTGTACAAAATATCTGGAAATATGTGCCTCTGCCATTACCTTTTCCCGAAGTTCGTTCACGTCCGGAACACATAGTCTGCCTTGACACCACATTACACCATCTTTGCTGCTGTGTACAAATGTTGAGGTCTTGTCATTCAGAACTGCTTCCTTTACCCGAACTAATGCTGGATCCATGAACTGTTTTTCCTTGATTTCCGCGACCAATGATGATTCTGCTCCATTATGCACCAAAACATTCCCCTCGTCTGACGCAGAGATACGAACCCCCAAACTGGCTAATTGGTAAACCTCTCGAGACTGGGGTCTCTGATACATACCCAAATGAGCCAAACTACCCATGGATCTCCAACTAAGAGCATCGGCTACCACATTTGCCTTCCCTGGATGGTACAATATGTTCATTTCATAGTCCTTGAGCAATTCTAACCACCGCCGCTGTCTCAGATTTAGCTCCTTCTGCTTGAACAAATACTGGAGGCTCTTGTGGTCTGAAAACATATCTACACGAACCCTATAAAGAAAATACCGCCATATTTCAAAGCAAACACAACTGCCGCGAGCTCCAAATCATGCGTCGGATAATTCTTCTCGTGATTCTTGAGTTGCCTGGAAGCGTAAGATATGACTTTCCCGTGCTGCATCAATACACATCCCAAACCAACCCTGGAGGCATAACTATCACCTTAACACTTTACATCATTAGTGGAACATCTTTATTATATTCCTCTTACATAAGACCTTCCTCGAATTGAGTTCCACTATAATTTCCTTGATGTGGTTACGATCCCATGTGAACAATTGCTACTAACTCTTCATAATTCTTAACCAAAGGCATTGCTGAATGAGTTTTCTCATATGACCTCCTGTCTCAAATGAATAGCACTGGCTAATTTGCACACGTACCCTGAATAACACTAACTTGCACGCCATTGCATCGAAGGTAAGGTAACATTGTGCTCTAACTTTTCTTAACCAACCTCTTCTCCCCATATGTGCATTATAGAATTTAAGAAATTGCACTACTTCCGCTGTGAAAATTCCTAGTATCCCTCCTTACGGTTAAACACCTCTCAAACGTATATCAACAACCTTTATATGCATATGACTTAGGAAGGGTCACTACCCCGAGAAGGGTATTCTCTGAAACTTTAAATCCTCCTCAATCCTTCAACAACAACTTTTGGTTTTACTCTTAAGTGTAAGGCTTAGTCCCCCTAATTCTATCTCCGACGAGTAACTCGCCTCATTCCCCATGTTATAGTTATCAATGAAGTTCCCTGAGATTGCGGCTTAAGAGTTATCATGCTAAGTACGTCTAGTCCGTCACGAGTGTTCATCCTCTTTCAATCTATTCTGAACCTTTCATTCCCATCTTGATTTGCGGATAGTGCATAATTAATAGCTTTCTTGTTCCACACATTTGTCCGCCTCCTGTGAACTTGAAAAATCATTATGTCTTGTTTAATCATTTTACAGTACCACAACCTCACCAACGATAACCTCGCTTCCCATTGTGTGTAGACATGAACTATCTCTAGACCCCTTTAGTCGATATTCAGTGTCACCCATGTCGGTTGAATTGCGGTTAATCCCTTATAACTTTTATTAGCACTTTTGCCCTAAGTGAGTCCACCATTCTGATGCAAACAAATTGTTTTAAATAACCATGACCATCTCAATTTAAAGGTTTTCTCCCCATTTCTTCTCACCTCATTCTTCCTAGTTAGTGAATAGCCACGCACTCTTCCATATATTACGTGGTCTCTTACCTTAGGTATTCCATCCGGCTCACCTCTTAACTCTTATTGGGACATATGTAGCAAGGAGTGTTCGTCTGAACATCATTTAACACTTATCTATTTGTAAGGCTCTTTAGAGGCTCTCTATCAAGCCCCAATTACCATCTTGGGTTGTCGTGGCAACACATTCATTTCTCCCACTCGTTTTGGCTTTCTTAGTATCCCGAAACTTTGTTTAAATCACAAATCTATGATTAGCCCATTCTAGGAACTCACAATCGTTCACATTTGACATATGGTACCTCCTTGGGTCCCATTTCTCCCGACCTTATGACAAGTAAAAGTCTCTTTACAAACATACTATTATTTTCTAGAATCGTTGACCCTATCAGTCACATTGCCATGCGTGAAGAATTTACATTCCTTAATTCTTTTCTAGACCATACATGTCTTCACCAAAATATTCAAATATCATAGCTACATGGTCTCGCTCTTGTTTCATTGTATTTAAGTGGCCTCACGATGGTCCTCCCTCTCCCACATGGGGAAAATATCCTGGATCTTGACACAAGTCTTGAGTGTAGAAACCTTAGGAACATATGCCTCATATATCTATCCCTCTTATATATATACTCGACCATTAGGAAAATTTAAGTCACCATAGTATTGATCTCATAAGTTCCCTTCTCCTATTCAGCCACGTAGGTATGGGATTCCAAGTCCCCACGCATATCCTTTATGAGTGTAACGCAACTTCGTACATTTCTGGGTCCTTATAACGTTCGTAAGACAAGGGTCTTCTCACCTAGGGTCCAATTGAGTCTCATTTCATAACTTTTTACCTCATATGAGAGACTTACATTCTCCCCATTAATCTCTTAGTCATTCTCTCATATATCACGTGCTTATATAACCAATATTCTTTCACACCTTACAATCAATTATATACTTCTTGCACTAACCACGCTTGCTATTTAAGCTTACATATCAATCATCAAATCAATGCCTCTTCGTGCGGGTAATCACTTCTAATCCTTTCCCCAAATAAAGTATACTTGTAGTACTATGTACTTATACTATATATATTCATACAGTTTATTCAACAAGATACATGTGCAATCTCCATAATACCCATGTCTTTTCCCATTGGTCATGACATATGACAACACTACATAAAATAGACGAAAGAGTATTTAAACTTACCTTGAATCTCAACGCACGGGTTACAAAACAATCTTATAGTCAAGCTTTATCGCACGATTTGGAGTGATGAAGAAGGGTAATATTCCTAAATGTCCGTGCAGCCCCCTACTTATATGATGTGGTCGACAACACACCTATAAGAAGGGCACTACTAGACACGGCTCCGAGACATCCTAGGACACTTTAAAAACCATATGCTCTGATACCAAGTTTGTCACGCCCCAAATCGAGGGACATGACCGGCGCCTGACCGGGTTGCCCCAGTCAAGCGGACCTGGGTGCCTTCCATTCCCACGCGTTACCCCTGTGTTGACGGTTACTCATTAACCAAAATATCTTACCAACAATGACTGATTTCACAATGCATAAACATAACCATGTGATTTATTTACTAACAAGTTCATAATTTATATTTACAACGCCCCATACATATACATAGGCCACAATCCCACAGTTTACATGTCTACGGAGCCTCTAGGATACAAAAAGGAAATACAATACTTGCCGGTAACAAGGCTCCGGCTATACCTTACAAAAATCCAAAAGAAAGTCTGAAATAAAAGTGGCATGAGCCACACTGGGCCCCGAGGAAGAAAGGGGCTCACCAAAACGGGCAGTGGAAGGTGAAGGATACTACTGCCGATGAGCTGAAGTGCTTGCTACTGATCCACCTACAATCATAACACGAATGTAGCGTCCCCGGCAAAAGGGACGTCAGTACACTTGAATTGTACTGGTATGTATGGACAAACTTTGTCCCAAGTAAACTCAAGCCATTAAACAAGAATCACCGTGTTAAGACGGCCAATAGATTACATCAAGAAGTCAATTTAAGCTAACTAACCATGTTTCCAACCTTTTACTCATTTCAGATAAGCCTCAACACAAGCACGTTTAAAGTCCACAAATAGAACAACAACCAATCAACCACATAAATTGCAAGTAGTCAAACATAGGGGCAATCAGTGCCCCCCCAGGTTGCAAACTCTCCTGCTGTCTCCTTTCACAATTTCACATTATTGATTTTTGTATCAATTTTCAATAGCGATTTCGATCGCTTTCCATCCTTATTGCCCCCGACCACCCTTATTACCTCGGCCACCCTTATCACCCCAACCCACACCTTATTTCACCACGTTGCGGCGCGCAACACGACCCCGCCTTACAGTTGAAAACACAACAATTTCAAACAGCAGATAAGGTACTACACACAATTTCAACAAGTTCAAATAAGCAACTTGCACATTGTTTCATGTTCTCAATTACTTCTCAAGCCAATATCACAACCAAGTTACAATGTTTCCACATTCAAGAATATTCACACATGTATATTCAACAATTTTCCATAATTCAAGTGTTTCATCTCTTTCCACAATAAACCAATTCTCAAGTGTTTCGTTTTCTTTTCCACAAGGTGCCATATAGGCCATCATAATCATTATTCACAAATTCTTTACCCAATTCAACTCTCATTTACCTTTCGGTTCATATTTCATACCACAACACTCATAGTTCAACAACAACTTTGAATATCCAACAACAACATCAAATAATCACATACAATTTCTCAAATCAACACATGCCAAACAATTTTACACATAAGGGCGATTTCACAAGAATCAAAATTAGCCATACATACCTGGTGATGAGTTTTCTTCCGTTAACTTTCTACTTTATGCTTACCCAAGTTGTCCTATTCTTGCCAACCTTGTTCTTGAAGACTCTTACTTCTACTTACTTCTTTTGTTTTACTAAAAATCAAGATCAATAATCATGCATGAGTATAAAATTCCATTTTCCAAAAGCTATTATATGAAAACCTTCCTTTACCCATCTTAAAACTGAAAATTAAAGAAAATAGTTAGGGTTTTTACCTTGAAAAGATTGGGGAAGTTGAATCTTTGCCCTAGAATCACTTTGAATTAAGATGATTGGAACAATCTTTCAAGATGAAGAACTTCTCTCTCTAAAAACCCTCTCTTCTCTCTCTAATTTTGGTAAAATGATTTGAGAAAATGAGGGTGAAAGGCGTTATATTAAAGAAGAGATCGGGTCAAAATGTTACAAAATCTGGGCCAGGGTCAATTATGCGGTGCACTATGCGACCGCAGAATCAACATGCGGTCCGCATAGTGACCGCAGAATTGCCCCAAATTTTACACAGGTTCTGTTAAGGAATGCGGTCACTATGCGGACCGCATGTTGATTCTGCGGTCGCAAAGTGCACCGCAGATTTGACATGCGATCGCATATCGACCGCACTTTTGACACAATTTTGGGCAACTCACTGGAACGTTTTGCGGCAAGAATGCGGTCCGCATGTCAGGTTTGCGGTCGCATTCTTGACCGCATATTTGACATTTTTCTGGAAAATTTTATTCTCAACATTTTTGACACTTAAATCACTACCAAGGGTCCGAACCGCGGCGAGCAAGCTCGCCGCGAAGAATTTTACGCATTCCTAACACATTATTCGGACCATGACACCACATCTACTAGGTTTTATGCACAAAAATTTTACGGGGCCTTACATCCTCCCCCCCTTAAGATCATTCGTCCTCGAATGAGGATTTTGAAATAAATGAGTTTTGAAAGACATGATATGCAAGCTATCAAAATTTTGACTAACTCTTATATTTTAGAAAAATTTTGCCAGAGTTTCCTTTGTATTATGGACATATCCATCTGACAGAGGGCCCCCGAAACACATTACCAAACAACAATATACAACTACAACACTTTCCACAACTGGTATACACTTTCTTACCTCAACGAATGCACATATTCTATCACATTGTTACAATTGCACATAAACTAGTCACTTCAATGAATTATTACCTTATTTACCCAATTTAACACACCATGTACACTTAACAAACCAGTACCAATCTATACTTACTATTAGTTGTTTATTTAACACGCGAATCTTTCTAAGGCTTCCATTTATCAAGAAAGGCTCAAATGACCCAATGTGACAACACATTAAATTCATTACAAAATGAAGGAGACTTTACTAACACTAAGAGAGAAACGACTTAGACAAGATGACAGTTACTAGGAGTAGAAAGGTTACCTAATTTCTTCTAGGTTTGATCAAACAAATGGGGGTACTTTTCCTTCATATCTTTTTCCGCTTCCCATGTGGCCTCCTCAACTTGTTGACTTCGCCACAATACTTTAACAGAGGCAACTTCATTATTTCTCAACTTACGGACTTGCCTATCAAGAATGGCAACCGGAACTTCTTCATATGACAAATCTTCATTAACCTCTATAGCTTCGACTGGCATGATGGTGGATGGATCTCCAATCACTTTCTTCAACATGGACACATGGAATACCGGATGCACTGATGACATCTCAAGAGGCAATTCTAGCCTATAAGCAACTTGACCAATCCTTTGAACGATCCGATATGGCCCGACATACCTAGGACTCAATTTCCCTTTGTTTCCGAATCGCATGACTCCCTTCATAGGAGATACCCTCAAGAACACCCAATCATCGACTTGAAACTCCAAATCCCTTCGACGAACGTCTGCATAGGACTTTTGACGACTCTGTGCTGTTTTCATTCTCTCCTGAGATAACCTTGACCTTTTCCATAGCTTCGTACACCATATCTGGCCCTAGCAATTCCGCTTCACCTACCTCAAACCACCCGATTGGCGACCTACATCTTCTCCCGTACAATGCCTCAAATGGGGCCATCCGAATGCTAGCATGATAGCTATTATTGTAAGCAAATTCTATCAGTGGCAAGTGTTCATCCCAATTACCTTTAAAATCTAAGACACAAGCCCGCAACGTATCTTCAAGCGTCCGAATGGTCCGCTCGGCTTGACCATCGGTCTGTGGATGGAAAGCTGTGCTGAGATTCACCTGAGTTCCCAAACCTTGCTGAAACTTCTTCCAAAAGTTAGCTGTGAACTGAGCCCCACGATCCGAGATGATAGAAAGTGGAGTGCCATGAAGTTTTACTATCTCCTTGATGTTCAATCTTGCATATTGGCTCCGCAGTATCAGTGGACTTGACAGGCAGGAAGTGAGCTGATTTGGTGAGTCGATCTACTATCACCCATATTGAATCGAACTTATGTTGTGTGCGAGGTAACCCTACCACGAAATCCATATTGATCATCTCCCATTTCCACCTTGGTATTTCTATAAGCTGAGTTAATCCTCCAGGCCGTTGATGCTCGGCCTTCACTTGTTGACAGTTCGGACATTTAGCTACAAAGCTTGCTATATCCCTTTTCATACCGTTCCACCAATAAATCTCCTTAAGGTCATGATACATTTTCGTGGAACCTAGTTGTACAAAATATCTGGAAATATGTGCCTCTGCCATTACCTTTTCCCGAAGTTCGTTCACGTCCGGAACACATAGTCTGCCTTGACACCGCATTACACCATCTTTGCTGCTGTGTACAAATGTTGAGGTCTTGTCATTCAGAACTGCTTCCTTTACCCGAACTAATGCTGGATCCATGAACTGTTTTTCCTTTATTTCCGCGACCAATGATGATTCTGCTCCATTATGCACCAAAACATTCCCCTCGTCTGACGCAGAGATACGAACCCCCAAGCTGGCTAATTGGTAAACCTCTCGAGACTGGGGTCTCTGATACATACCCAAATGAGCCAAACTACCCATATATCTCCGACTAAGAGCATCGGCTACCACATTTGCCTTCCCTGGATGGTACAATATGTTCATCTCATAGTCCTTGAGCAATTCTAACCACCGCCGCTGTCTCAGATTTAGCTCCTTCTGCTTGAACAAATACTGGAGGCTCTTGTGGTCTGAAAACACATCTACACGAACCCTATAAAGAAAATACCGCCATATTTCAAAGCAAACACAACTGCCGCGAGCTCCAAATCATGCGTCGGATAATTCTTCTCGTGATTCTTGAGTTGCCTGGAAGCGTAAGATATGACTTTCCTGTGCTGCATCAATACACATCCCAAACCAACCCTGGAGGCATAACTATCACCTTAACACTTTACATCATTAGTGGAACATCTTTATTATATTCCTCTTACATAAGACCTTCCTCGAATTGAGTTCCACTATAATTTCCTTGATGTGGTTACGATCCCATGTGAACAATTGCTACTAACTCTTCATAATTCTTAACCAAAGGCATTGCTGAATGAGTTTTCTCATATGACCTCCTGTCTCAAATGAATAGCACTGGCTAATTTGCACATATACCCCGAATAACACTAACTTGCACGCCATTGCATCGAAGGTAAGGTAACATTGTGCTCTAACTTTTCTTAACCAACCTCTTCTCCCCATATGTGCATTATAGAATTTAAGAAATTGCACTACTTCCGCTGTGAAAATTCCTAGTATCCCTCCTTACGGTTAAACACCTCTCAAACGTATATCAACAACCTTTATATGCATATGACTTAGGAAGGGTCACTATCCCGAGAAGGGTATTCTCTGAAACTTTAAATCCTCCTCAATCCTTCAACAACAACTTTTGGTTTTACTCTTAAGTGTAAGGCTTAGTCCCCCTAATTCTATCTCCGACGAGTAACTCGCCTCATTCCCCATGTTATAGTTATCAATGAAGTTCCCTGAGATTGCGGCTTAAGAGTTATCATGCTAAGTACGTCTAGTCCGTCACGAGTGTTCATTCCTAACACATTATTCGGACCATGACACCACATCTACTAGGTTTTATGCACAAATATTTTACGGGGCCTTACAGTAGTAACTTAAGGAAAGCTCAATCGAGGTATGTATGGCTAATTTTGATTCTTGTAAAATCGCCCAAATGTGTGCGAATTATTTTGGCATGTGTCAAATTGAGAAATTGTACGTAATTCTTTGATTCCCTTGTTGAGCATTCGATTAATGTTGAACTACGTGTGGTATGGTATGAAATATGAATTGAAAGATAAAAAGGTAATCGAGATTGGTAAAGAATTGGGAACAACCATTGTGATGGCATATTTGGCTTATTGTGGAAGGAATTTGAAACACCTTAATTGTGGTAAATTGTTGAACATGATTATGTGGGCATTCTCGATTTTGGAATACTTGTAACTTGGTTTTGATATTGGCTTGAGAAGTAATTGAGAACATGAACCAATGTGTAAGTTGCTTATTTGAACTTGTTGAAATTGTGTGTAGTACCTTATCTGCTGTTTGAAATTGTTGTGTTTTCAACTGTAAGGCGGGGTCGTGTTGCGCGCCGCAACGTGGGGAAATAAGGTGTGGGTTGGGGTGATAAGGGTGGCCGAGGTAATAAGGGTGGTCAGGGGCAATAAGGGTGGAAAGCGATCAAAATCGCTATTGAAAATTGATACAAAATCATTAATGTGAAATTGTGAAAAGGAGACAGCAGGAGAGTTTGCAACCTGGGGGCACTGATTGCCCCTATGTTTGACTACTTGCAATTTATGTTGTTGATTGGTTGTTGTTTTATTTGTTGACCTTGAATGTGCTTATGTTGAGGCTTATCTGAAATGAGTAAAAGGTGGAAAACATGGTTGGTTGGCTTGATTTGTTTTAATGTAATTTAATGGCTTGAGTTTACTTGGGACAAAGTTTGTCCATACATACCAGGTACAATTCAAGTGTACTGACGTCCCTTTTGCCGGGGACGCTACATTCGTGTTATGATTGTAGGTGGATTTGTAGCAGGCACTTCAGCACATCGGCAGTAGTATCCTTCATCCTCCACTACCCGTTTTTGGTGAGCCCCTTTCTTCCTCGGGGCCTTGTGTGTGGTTCATGCCACTTCGGTTTAGATTTCATTTTGATTTTGTAAGGTATAGCCGGAGCCTTGTTACCGGCAAGTATTGTACTCCCCTTTTTGTATCCTAGAGGCTCCATAGACATGTAAACTGTGGGATTCCAGTCTTATGTATATATATTATGTATGTCGGGCGTTGTAAAAACTGCAAACTTGTTAATGAATCACTCATATGGTTTTATTTGTTTAATGTGAAATCATTCAGGGTTAGTAAGATAGTTGGTTAATGGGAAACAATCAATACAGGGGTAACGCGTGGGAATGGAAGGCACCCAGGTCCGCTTGATTGGGGCAACCCGGTCAGGCGCCGAACACTGGGTCGAATAAAACCCTTGCCCAATAACTCCTGTAACTGATCCTTCAACTCCTTTAACTCAGGAGGAGCCATACGGTACGGTGGAATAGAAATGGGCCGAGTGCCCGGCAACAAGTCAATAGCAAAGTCAATATCTCTGTCGGGCGGCATGCCCGGAAGATCAGCTGGAAATACATCAGCAAAGTCACGTACCACAGGAACGGAATCAATAGAGGGAGTGTCAATAGTGACGTCCCGCACATAGGCTAGATAAGCAACACACCCCTTCTCAACCATACACTGAGCTCTGAGAAAAGAAATAACACGGCTAGGGGTGTGATCTAGAGTACCACTCCACTCAATACGTGGAATGCCTGGCATAGCCAGCGTCACGGTCTTGGCGTGACAATCAAGAATAGCATAATGGGGCGACAACCAGTCCATGCCCGGAATAATATCAAAATCGACCATCCCGAGCAGTAATAGATTCGCTCTGGTCTCAAAATCACAAATGGTAACCAAACACGACCGATATACGCGGTCCACAGCCAAAGAATCACCCACCGGAGTGGAAACATAAATGGGGGCACTTAAAGAATCCCGAGGCACACCCAGATGAGAAGCAAAGTAAGAAGACACATATGAAAAAGTGGAACCAGGGTCGAATAGAACCGATGCCTCCCTGTGACTAACCATAATAATACCTGTGATAACAGAGTCAGATGCAACAGCCACAGCGCGATCAGGAATAGCATAGAATCTGGCCTGTCCCCCCTCTCGAGGGCAGCCTGTGGAACCCTGACCCCCGCGCCTGACTGGCTGGGCAGGTGGAGTGGCAACTGGAGCCGGGATGATGGCCTGCTGGCCCTAAGAACTACGCTGAGGCTGCGAAGACCGATGAGGTGCTCCCCTCCTACGCCTGGGGCACTCCCTAACCAGATGGCGAGTATCCCCGCACCTAAAGCAAGCTTTGGGAGGACACGGTGACTGTGACTGACCGGTCTCACCCCCACTAGTCTGACTCCTGGAAGGACCCCGCGCAGGATGTGCACTGGATACTGGGGGAGCATTATAAGGCTCCTGAGGTGCTGGAAGAGCTAGAGTACTACCGGCTGCAGGCAATGCTGAGTGAACTGGTCGGCCGGAATAACCCCTGCCAAAACGACCGGCTGCTGAAGTGCGGGCACCAAAGAAATGGCCCGACTCACGAGACCTCTTGGCCTCTCTATCTCCCCGCTCTCTAGGGAGCATACTCTCGATCCTCCTAGCAATGCCAACTGCCTGCTGATAAGATATATCTGTCTCCAGCTCTCTGGCCATGCTGGACCGGATCGGCGGAATCAGGCCCTCAATAAATCTCCGCACTCTCTCCCGGACCGTGGCTACCAAAGCCGGTGCATGCCTAGCTAAACGGGTGAAACTGATAGCATACTCTGATACTGACATGGAGCCTTGTCGTAGCCGCTCAAACTCCGAGCGCCAAGAATCCCTAAGGCTTTGTGGAACAAACTCCCTCAAAAATAGATCTGAAAACTGCGTCCAAGTCAATGAAGCAGACTCCTCTGGACTATCCAACTCATACGTGCGCCACCAATCATAAGCGGCCCCACGAAACTGAAAAGCAGTGAAGGAAACCCCGCCGGTCTCCACAATCCCCATAGTACGAAGAATACGATGACACTCCTCTAGAAAACCCAATGCATCATCTGAAGCGAAACCACTAAACACTGGAGGGTCATATTTCTTGAACCTCTCCAATCTACGCTGCTCGTCCTCGGAGGCAGCTGGCCCACCTCCGGGCTGTGCTGGGGCGGCAGGAGGCATAACCATAATCTCTGGAACCTGTCCCACTGGCACTCGCTACTTAGGTGTAGCGGCTGCGGGAGTCTGGGCCCCTCCCCCGGCCTGGGATGTAGCTGCAGTGAGGGGAAGCAACCCTGCCTGAGCTAAAGTGGTGTACATACTCATGAACTGGGTCAGGGTCTCCTGTAGTTCTAGAGTAGTAGCAGCTGTAGTAGGTGTGTCAGGTGCTCGCGCTCCAACCTCGGTCTAACCGCGGCACCTCGGCGGCGGCGCGCGCGGGGCCGTGGCCGCACCTCGGGCGCGTCCTCGTCCTCTACCGCGGCCCCGGCCTCGGACGGCGGCAACAGGGGCGCGGGTACCCGATCGTCGCGAGTAGCTCGTGTCCTCACCATCCGTGAGAGAATAGAAATCAATAGTTTAGATTTTGATGCCAAAAATGTCACACGACAAGGAATCCAAAGAAATGAAGAGTTTCCTAAACAGTTACATAGCCCCTCGTAGATAAATACAGACGTCTCCGTATCGATCAGCGAGACTCTAAGTAACCGGTCCGTGTCCCGTGACTCCTATGAACCTAGAGCTCTGATACCAACTTGTCACGACCCTAGTTCACCAATCGTGAACATGTCGTGATGGCACCCAGTCCCCACGACTAGGTAAGCCTAACACGTTGCGGAATATACCGGTTTATGAACATTTAATAAGAATTAGCGGAAAATAAGATGAAAGGAATGTAATCCGTGCCGCTGGGCACATACACCAGTCAAATACGCTGTTTAAAACACTACCAAGACCCGGAATCCCACGGGTAACACAGACTAAAAGAGATCATACAATTGTAGCTCTATGTAAAAGGAGTATCTAACAACGGAATGAAGGAAAGACATCTACTATCACTAGAATAGAAGGAAGGCCTCCGGATCCACGGACGTAGCAGATCATACCTCGAGGTCTCCCAAAGCGCTGCTGAATCACCTGGTGTGAGCCTGTCCTGATGTACCTGGATCTGCACAACAAAAGTGTGCAGAAGAGTAGCATGAGTACACCACGGCGGTACTCGGTAAGTGCCAAGCCTAACCTCGATGGAGTAGTGACGAGGAAGGTCAGGGCCCTACTGAGAAACAATAATAATACAATGATAATAACAACAATAAGCAGTTTAAATGAATAATAAATTTCCGAACTAGCAACAATAAGATGATTACTACAATCGTCTATAATTAAACTAACAACGAATAGCCAACTCAATAAAACAAGTCCAGGACCTGTAGGAATCGAACCCACAGTCCCATTGACAGTACCTCGGGGTCTCCGGGAATCGAACCCGCAGCCCATGTCTCAATAAATAATCAATAACTCAGGATCTCCGGGAATCAAACCCGCAGTCCCTACCAATAACTCGGGATCTCGGGAATCGAACCCGTAGTCCCTACCAATAACTCAGGATCTCGGGAATCGAACCCGTAGTCCCTACCAATAACTCAGGATCTCGGGAATCGAACCCGTAGTCCCTACCAATATCACGCCGGGTCTCCGGGAATCGAACCCACAGCCCTGGGTCTCCGGGAATCGAACCCGCAGTCCACACAAGCACAGCCAATAAAGGAATCCACAGAGAGAATAATTATGCTTAACTATAACTTCACCGAAAAATAGTGTCAATAATTATCAAGGAGTTCAAACAAGGCAATTAGGCAACTAAACAGTTAAGTACTACCTAATCATGCTTTCCTAACCACTACCGGGTAAAAATATCAAATTAACAGCCAAAGACAGGAATATCGCTCATCGAACATTTTAATTAAAGTGTGTGTTCAACAACCAGCGCATGTACACGCCCGTCACCTCGCGTACAAGGCATTTAAACTATCACATAATATCCTAGGGGTGAGAATTCCCCCACACGAGGTTAGACAAGCCACTTACCTCGACTCCGGTAGAAAACCGCTATGAAACAACTCTCTTGCCGCGAATGTCGGCCTCCACAAGTGTAGTATCTGATAAAAAAAAATCAAGAGAATCATATCAAAATAGGTCAATTGGGCATTACCTAATCAAAACAACTCAAAATACGCCGAAACCCATAAGTTGCCAAAACCCGACTTTCGGTACGCTTATCGAAAAATTACAAAAATTATATATTCGGGTTCCTTATCTCAATACGAGTCTAAGCATATAAGATTTACCAAATTCGAACTCCATTTGCCCATTCAAAACCTTGATTTTCTAAAGTTCAAGCCTAGGGCTAAATCCTCCATAAATTACCTCAAATTTCTCCATTTTCATGATATAATTGCATAATATTACCAATACTAATCATAAGATGAGTCCATAGTTGATTACCTGATGATTTCCCTTGAATCTCCCTCAAAAATGTCCCAATGAATGGAAATGTTTCTGAAATTTCTAACTCCTGATATAATTTACTCTCTGCGATTTCCGCTTCTGCGGACAAAATTCCGCTTCTGCGGATCCGCTTCCGCGACATTTTGTCGCTTTTGCGAAGCCCAGGCCTGGCTGGCCCATTCCGCTTCTGCGAGAAAAGGACCACTTCCGCGCGTCCGCTTCCGCGATTGGATAACCGCTTCTGCGAGCAGTGGTCCGCTTCTGCGGACTCGCTTAAGCGAATTCCCCTCCGCTCCTGCGGATTCTCACTCCCCGACCCAAGGTCGCTTCTGCGACGAGTCTTCCGCACCCGCGACTCCGCCTCAGCGGAAGAGGATCCGCCTCTGCGAACCCAGGCGCTCCTGCGCCCCAAGTTCCGCTCCTGCGGACTCGCCTCTGCGGTCCCATTTCCGCAGGGGCGAAAACGACAGAACAGAAGGCCCAACCTGCAATTTTTCCATGTTTTCCTTCCGTTTAACCATCCGAAACCACCCCGAGGCCCCGGGACCTCATCCAAACACACCAACACATCCTAATACCTTATTCGAACTTGTTCCAATCCTCAAAACACGTCTAACAACATCAAAACCCATAATTCACATCGAATTCAAGCCTAAATTTCTTAAAACTCTCCGAATTACACATTCGATCTAAAACCCGACCAAACGACTTCCGAATGACCTGAAAATTTGCGGACAAACCCAAAATCACATGACGAAGCTACAGAAATTATCGAATTCCATTCCGACCCCCGGATCAAAATCTCACCTATCGTTCGGATTCACCAAACTTTCAACCTTCGGCATTTCAAGCCTAATTGAGCTACGGACCTCCAAAATACATTCTGAATGCGCTCCCAACCCCGAAATCACCTAACGGAGCTAATGGAACCATCGGACTTTCGTTCCGAGATCGTCTTTACACTGTTCCGGCTACGGACCATTTTCTAGCTTTAAAGCTCCCATTCAGGGACTAAGTGTCCCAAAATGTTCCAAATTTCATAACCGACTCTCCCGGCAAACCACAATAGCAGAAATGAACTTAGGGGAACAGTTAAATTAGGGATTAGGGCGTAATTTTCTAGAACGACCGGTCGGATCGTTACAGTGGGTCAATCGAGCAAAATCTAAAAAAAAAAAAATTGACCCAAAGGTGGCTGTTTATACAAGATCAACCTTCTAGCGTCCCTTTCGGGAACATTCAACTGTTTTGAAAATGGCATCACCGACTTATTTACAACGAAAAATTAATTTTGATATTTTTGGCTATTATTTGCAAAAGGGGAGGTTGGACCTGATAAAGGTTGCCTACGTATCTCACACCGTGTGAGAATCAAACCGGCGTAGTTCGGTTAAATAGAATAAGCTTCATTTGTAAATGAAACAGACTATTTTTTTTTATTTTATAAAAAAAACTAAACCTTTTTTTTATTTTAAGAAATAATCACACATTTTTTATTAATTTTTTTAAAAACATTTTTTTTTCTTTTTGATTAAAAAAAAACAAACTATATTGAAACTAACAAATTTTCCCCTTTTTTTTCATTTTCCTCAATATCCGGTCAGCATGCAAGTCTGAAGCAAATAAATGCATAAAACAAATAAGATGCAACAAGATGGTCTTTTCATTGCAGGTTGCCTGTCCCAGACGGACCCAACCCCTGTTTTGAGTCCCCTAAGTCAAATGCAACATGATGCAAACAAACGTTCCTACTAGGGATCCGGCATGAGACTTTGTTATTCTAGGTTTAAAACCTGGGTTTATTGTTCTAGACTTGGCTTACCCGTGTGGACAACTGGGGCTGAGGAGGGGTCGACGTAACGGGAGCACTAAAGTCTGTCCGGCCTTGTCACTTGCCCAACACTCACTTATTAGGAATAATTTTTTTGAAAAGCGGGCTATGCGAACGTATGCAACGTATGCACCATTTTTAGAAGACTCAGAAGGAAGTAGGGTTTCATCACAGTTTATATATGCATTTTCAAATAATATCAAAGCGATAAAAATCATCATTTTGCACATTAAGCATTTATCAAATAAATATATCAGATAATAAACAAAGCCAAATACAACAATTATTCTAAGCTCAAATTTCTAACCCTGAACCAGTGGTTCTGGGTTAATAGTCCCCAGCAAAGTCGCCAGAGCTGTCACACCTCCTTTCGGCGCTAACCTGCGAGGGCGCGATGGGGAAAGGAGTTTTTCCAATTAAAGGACAATCGAAAATGGATTTATTTAATTAATTGAGAGACACCACTTGGGAGATTTATGGTGTCCCAAGTCACCGGTTGAGTCCCGAATCGAGGAAAATATTGACTCTGTATTACAATCCGCAAACCAGAAATCCTAAGCAAGGAATTCTGTTAACCCGGGAGAAGGTGTTAGGCATTCCCGAGTTCCGTGGTTCTAGCACAGTTGCTCAACTGTCATATTCAGCTTATTTATCTGAATTACTATGCTTTATCTTATGCGCAAATTTTAACCTTTAATCGCTTTTAATATTATTATTCATCATTTAATATAAGAATTACAACATAATGAAAATACATCTCAAACCACGTCACAATCAATGTACCCGTGATTATCGATACATTTCGATTTTTCGTTGAGATTTGGATTTGGGTCACATAAATGTGCACCCGAGTTTAGAAAGATAAGATTATTAAATACACGCTTAAAGATACTAATACGCTATTATTTTTTGTGTGAGCCGTGAAATTCACCAAAACGACCCATCCCGAAATCTAAAGAATTAATATATACATTTGTGAGAGTCCCACAATTTTATGTCTTTTTATTCGGCGAGATTCGTCTGATTTATTTAAAAGGATGATCCGAAAGTGGACTGTGATTTTCTATTTATTTTTTTTGTCTCTAAAGGCCCTAATTTATTAGTTAACCATTCAATTATCACTGAAACAATCAAAGAGGCCCAGGCCTAATTCGATGCTCTTTTTTTAGCAAACAAACTGTCAATTTCAAAACCCTATTGTTATTTGGACATTACTTTTCCTACATGCAAATAAATACGCTGGGATTCAACTTAAAGTCACCAATTAAAACCACATGCTCACCTATGATCACGACCTACACGAAAATGCTATTGGAACTCTATCTCATTACAAGAATTCTTCTCAAAACGGATTCAAAAATAGTTGTCAAGAATTTAACTAAAGCTAACATGAACTTCTTTCCAATTAATCGCAATTTGTTCTTAATCAACTAAAATTCATGTGCATTTCTGCATACACGAGTACATACTTAATGATTCAGCTAGACACATTCATACTTAGCAGTTTATCAGTCTACTTATTATAATGCAAACATAAATTTAAACCACATCAATAAGCTGAGTGTTTGTTACATAGTTACAGAAATTGAAGAAAAAAACTTAGATTTCATGCTTTAATCCTTTCATATTTCAGCTTACAACAATCAATGATCAAGCTGTGTACCTGGAAATGGCAATACAAGAAGAGGATAAGAGTAGGTCAGCAGCAGCAACCCCAACAACAACACATCAATAACGATTTACAGCAACCAACGCAGCAAGTTCAATCCAGGAGTGATTCAATGACCCGAAAACCAAACAAAACCCAAAATATTGACCCACAGTAGTACCAAAACAAACCAAATGAACTCAAGGAAATATCCAGAACCACTTAAAACTTTCAACAAGCTAAAGTTCAATCAGAAACCAATTCAGTTGGACTCAAGGTCACTCAAGATCAATCTAGTATACTTGAATCAGGAAAATGAAATCACTGAAGCAGGAAAAGAATTTTAATGCACAGTAAGACTTCTCAGTATTTCTCTCTATTCTTTTCAAGCTTAAACACTCTTAAAACTGATCCTAAAGAACTGACCGACTCTCCAATTTTTTCCCTATTCTTAGCTCTCCCAGATTGTCCCTCTATGTGTCTGTTTTCAGTCCAGTGTGTTCTAGTGTGTTTTCAGTGTATTCTCCTCTCTCTCCTATCCTGTTTCTTCCTATTTTCTCTATCAGATTCTATGTCCTCCTTCCTCTCTAATTTTCCAGCCTTTTATAGGCATACAATTGGTGCCCTCTTAGTCTTTTTTTCCAATATTAAATAGACACCTAATTCCCACTCACTTTAATTAATATAGATAGTGTACTCTCTACCCAAACTAGCAGCCCCCCCTAGAAAAACCCCTAAACTACTGTTTAATTGCCCCATAAAATTATTAGCAGCCTCTAATTAATATAATTTTCAAACTAATCCCTAGAATCACTGAAAACCTACTGAACTTAATGTCTTACCCCTTCCCTTTCAAACTGTACTAAAACTCATCAGCTATATCCAATTCACAATCAACTTAAAACAGAACAAATAAATTATAGCTACTTCAAATCATTGTTAACAGTGTTGCTGTATTGTTCTAACATATCTAATATGACTGATCGACAACATTTATGACTACAACACATACACATGATAATAACTGACTGAGGCACTAACAGTGATTCATAGGGTCGGGAAAGAACAAAAACATGAATTTAAACATTCGACGACGCTAATCGAAGCAAATTCGTTTGAAACGACAAACTGGAAATAATGTTCGACCCAAAAGATAAAATTAACCAAAATGAAAAAAATGGTAAATACACTATGACATCATTGTGGCAACCCAAAACAATCAACAATCATTTTTTGCACAAAATTACTGATACTTAACTACTATGAATTATTTCGGATAGAAAACAGATTTTAGAATAAAAACCAAAAACATTTGATCCAAAATCAAAAAGGGGTAGAAGATGAATTTGCTTGAACGAAAATTAACAAAAGAAAAAAAAAATAAGCAGAAACCTACCAATTTAAACAAAAATCGGGTTTGAACCTCCAACCTTTAGATTTGGGGCCAAAACAGACCCCATCACGAACTCATTCTTAGATCCTTTGATCATTGACCAAAGCGGACTTTAATTGTGAGTTTTTCATGTGAAAACATACATTTAAAGTCCAATTTGGTCTACAAATCTTCAACTGTCCACTGAGCTTCGAGCTTGAAAGAACAAGGTTTTGGGGTCAAACATCGCTCTATGATTCGAGAAAAACCAATGAGATTCGAGGGAATATGTTGAGGGTTTAAGGACGAGGGAATTCAGGTGGACGTTGGGTGTCGATTTGGGGGCGATTGGTATAGCTTTGAGTTTTGCTTGGTTCTTCGATTGAAGATTTGAGGTGGCCCAAGGTGATTCGAGGTTAACGGAGTGTGGATTTGGAGCGGGGGAGTTAGGGTGGTTCTGGGGTGTGATTTTGGTGGTCATCGGCGTCGGCGTCGGCGCCGCCGGCTTAAGGTAGGAGGGCGGGGTGGCGGCTAGGTTTTCGTGGGAGTGGTCTTTGAGAGAGACGACTGGGGAAAAGGGAAAGGGTTGTTTGGTGCGAATGAACGGGTAATGGGGTTTTGGGGGGGTTTTTGGTATATTAAAATGCATTAATTAATTTCGGTCGTTGGATCACGAGAATCCAACGGCCAAGATGAGTCTTCTAATAGAAACGGGGTCGTTTTAGTTCAAGTGGGGGTCGGTTAGGAATGGGTCGGGTATTTTGGAGTTGTTTTGGGTGGGTAAGGGACTGTTTTGGTTTGGGCTTGGATTTAGCTGGACTGGATAAGGCCCAAATCTGGCCTACTTGTTTTATTTTCTTTATCTCTTTAATTTAGTTTCTAATTTACTAAAACAGAAATTTCTAATTACACTACAAGATCAATTTGATTATAAAAAATACTAATTAAGTTATACTAATAATTAACACACTCAATTTACACATCAATTAAATATGAATCACACAATTGGGACATTAAATACTAGAAATGCAAAAAAATACATATTTTTTATTATTTTTCATTTTCGTAAAACAAACTTAATTACTCTAAATTGCAAACATGAATTTTATATACAAATGTAATATATTTTTGTATTTTTAAATAATTTAGACATATAAACACAAACGCACAAATACAGACAATAAAAGAAAAATAACATAAAATTCACAAAAATTGCGAACTACACAAAAGTATTTTATTTTGAATATTTGGGAGTAGTTTTCATCTAGGGCAAAAATTACGTGTTCACATGCCTTTGCTAATAGGTTCAATGTTGTTGTAAGTTATGCTATATCCTGTCCGTGATCATGTAATTCTTTGTGCAAATGAGTGACCATAGGGTTACCCTGTGCCACATTGGCTCTACTTTGCCAAGCTGAAGATGTGTCAGCCATCTCGTCAAGAATAGCACAAGCTTTATCATAAGGTAGCATCATGAAATTACCTCTAGACAATTGATTAACTATACATTGATTTGTTGTATTGATGCCTCGATAGAAGGTCTATTGTATCATCGCATGTGTCATATCATTGTTGGGTCATTCCTTTACCATATCGCTATATCTCTCCCAAATTCTCGTGTAATGGTTCGGTAGGCTCCTGCTTGAAGGCTAAGATCTCATCCCGTAGTGCTGCCATGTGCCTCGATGAGAAAAATTTAGCAATGAACTTCTCCGCCAACTCATCCAAAGTGGTGATGGAATGGTTGGGAAGTCGCTCAAGCCAATCCAATGTCTTCCCTCTAATTGAGAATGGGAAGAGCCTCAATCGAAGTGCATCCTCATACACATTTGTTAGCTTGCTACCCCAACAGGTATCCACGAACCCCTTGAGATATTTGTAAGCATTCTGAGTTGGAGCACCCGTGAAGTTCCCGCGCTGCTCCAATAATGTCAGCATCACATTTGTTATTTGAAAATTGCCTGCCCGGATCCGGGATGGAACAATTGCACTCGCATAACCTTCATTGCGAAGAACTCTAGGAGCCACTCTTGGAGGTGGTGGAGGAGGGTCTGTAATGTTCATTTGCATTGGCCTGGCGGCCTCTACGCTGTCCTTGAGGTACAAGAGGCACCTCTTCATCTCCATTATCTTTAACCTCCTTACTTGCTTTCACATTTCCAAGAGGGTCATTAGCATTTAATGTCATTTTGTACTTGAAGTTGTGACACATACAAATTAGTAACAAAGAAGGAAAAAAGAACAATACACAAAACTATTAAGATAGATATCCAAAACTGTTAGCTCCCTGCAAACAGCGCCAAAAAGTGGTTGAAGCCAACCCTGCACTACTATTGAGTAGCAAGAGAGGTCGAAGCAGCTTTCACGCGATTTAGGGTCAGGATAGATTTCCACATTAAGCTAGATATTAGAGTTCAATGTTTATCTGCAGTGGAGTTGTGTATTTGCTCCAGATTGCACTTCTACACATTTTTGGTTTTAGTTATGATTCTAATTATAAAACTACAATGCTCGATTACACTAAAATAATCTAGGATTATACTATTGCGAGTTGTTCAAATGATTAAAAGGCACACGGGTAGTGACTTTTGCCTAGGTGGTCAATTGACAAATTCTTGAGTCTAAAGCTAGATTGTCACATTTGGGGAGTATGATATAACCATTGCTCGATTCTACTCACTCTACACCTCTCGGTAGTTCGAGTGATTTTTCACGAATTGACTTTCTCAAGACCAATTGAGTATACAAATTTGCGCAAGAAATTAAGGTTCATGTCGGGTATTATGATCTCTCGGTTTAACCCTTTAATTGGGGCTATTAATTCTCTTGAGTATGCCCTAATTCCTTGTTGGACTAATTTTAGAGACTTAGGCTCTCTTTCTCAAGAAGAACCAAAGTCAACTAAATACAAACTAGTGTTTGCAACCACTAATTTAGCAATTAAACATGAAATTAGCCCAAATATCAAACACCCATAGTCTATTAAACCCTAAAACTCAAGACCCATCAATTACCCACACTAGAGTTGAGCCCCAACCCTAGCTGGTGGGTCTAGCTACTCATAATTAGAGAGAAAAACAAAGAAATAGATGAAGATAAACTCATATTAATTAATTACTAAAAAGAACATGAAGATTCAATGGTGAAATTAAGCTAAAATACAAGAAATAGAAAAATAACCCAAGTCACGAGCGCAACTCTACATACAAACTATTTGGTAACCTATATATGGGAAGAGACTATTTATATTAAGCTAACAAATATAGACAAAAATACACCTGCGGGGTTAGTGCAGACCGCACAAAATCACGTGCGGCCGCACTAGGGCCCCCAACTTGAATAAACGGCTCTCTGAACTTGGGAAATGCCGAACATAGTGGTTTCTAGTGTGGTCTGCATGAAATGGAGCGCATATCGCATTGGGCTTCAAACTTGGACTTGAAAATTCTCTGAACCTTCTCTCTGCATACTGCACTAAATTGAGTATGGCCGTACTGATCCTAGTGCAGACCACACAAAGCCTCATGCGGACGTATTGCCTTTTTGCTCGAATACCAGCCTCTCTGAACCTCGCTTGTGCGAATCGCACAAAATGGTGTGCAGCCACACTAGCCCTATTTTTCTTGAGCTTTAGCTTGTCTTGGTACTTGTGCAAGTTTCACTCCTTTTTGAGATGATCTTTGATACCTTGTCATCTTATTGATCAAACTTGCAATAAAGCACAACTTGTGAGCCTTTGAGACTATTTTGTACATATTTCTAATCAAAACTTGAGCATGAAGGAGCGTAAAATGATTCATATTCCCTAGTTATCAGTCGTTCAGTAATTTCCATTGATGGTATTTATATCTATGGAGAGTATGATATTAAGCTGTTGATCGTCATTGCACAAGATGCCAATGGACAAATGTTTCCACTAGCTTTTTCCATCTATGCCAATGAAAGCCAAGAGACATGGACGCTATTTTTGAACCACTTGAAGCAGTACGTTGTCAAACAACATTCAGGTATTCGTCTAATATCTAATTGGCATGGTGATACATCCGGGTCTAACAGTGGTAAAGGTGGCTGCAACTGCAGGAATCTCTCCTAGGCCCAAACCTAACATAAAAAGTTGACGTAATATTTAAGATATATTTTTACTAGGTATGTTAAAATTAATAGAGTATTCGAACACGTTGTCACCTGTAGTAGTGACAAAAATCCAGCAACGTCATGCTGGGTGCCCATACTCGGCCATCACATCTGCCTATACAAGTAGCCGAGAACAGGAGTGCCCAAGCTATACTGGGTAAATTCTCTAGCCGCTCAAGGTGATGAAGAAATCTCAAGCTGACTAGGTTTCCCGAAGTGTTCGGGAACAAGATCCCTCCAAACATAATGAGTAGAAGCAACCTCGTATACCAGTCAACATGATAATCCGGTATATTGCCATCGATGCCAGGATATAATGCCTCCAACCAATGACAAATAATCGTCAACAGAAACGACTGGTCCCAGCCAGTACATTCTCATCTTCTGGTCGGAAAGCAGTAATCCGCCACAGCATATCCAGGTACTGCACACGTGTCATCTCTCTCATGCCAGGTGGCAGAGTAACGGGATATCCATTAATGGGCAGCCCATATAAAACCTCCACGTCCTGCAGTGTGACGGTGACCTCGCCAATGTGTAGGTGAAATGTGTGCGTCTCCGGTCGCCATCGCTCTATTAGGACCGTGACCAAAGATCAATCGAGCTGCGGCCGCCCGATCCCAAAATCCTGTAGAAACACGTCTCCCGCAGGCGTGTGACTACATGGTTATGGAGTACTTTATCATGCAGAAAGTCTCACATGTCGTCCAGTCTCCTGACGCGGAGAGTCTGGGTTAGTAACTTTCCCTCCCATATGTGGGCAGACTTATGATCACCCTGTAAAGACATCAGCTCATCGTTCGAAGGTCCGGGATGAATAGGCGGCACCTACGTGTCATCTACTGTAAATTAAACAACATTAATTACATGTTTGTTTTATAATTTTATATGTTAGTTTGTAAATTAAATAATTAAATTTTATTATTATACGATATTTAATTATTAAAAATTCACATATGGATTGCAGGCTTGATATTTGTGGCCTAGTAGCACCATCATATCCTGAATTCTTGTATGTGTTAGTTTTATTTTAATTTTATATGTTAGTTTATAAATTAAATAATTAATATTTATAAATAAATATGGTTATATGGGTTCTAAGCTCGATATTGGAGCCGAGTTGCACCACTTTATCATGAATTCTTCTATGTGTTAGTTTTATAATTTTATATGTTAGTTTGTAAATTAAATAATAATATTTTATAATTAAATTTTCATATATGGATTCCAGGCTACCTATTTATGGCCCAATAGCTCCAAGATATCCTGAATTCTTGTATGTGTTAGTTTTATTATAATTTTATATTTTAGTTTGTAAATTAAATAATTATTTATTATTATTAATATTCACATATGGGTTTCAAGCTTGCTATTTGGAGCCCAGTAGCACGAATTTATTCTGAATTCTTCAATTTGTTAGTTTTATTATTTACATATTAGTTTATAATTTTATATATTTGTTCGAAAATTAAATAACTAATTTTTATAATTGTACAATATTTAATTATTAAATATTCATATATGTGTTCCAGGCTCCATATTGCGGCCATGTAGCACCAATTATATGTTGACTATAATTGGATGGAATTTTTGTTTGATCTATCTGTTATTTTGATGTATTTTTGAGTATAAGTGTGACGACCCGGCCCGTCGTCACGGAAATTACCACCCCATTATGTTGTAATTACACATTTCATTTTTTTATATCAGTGTTAGAGTCTATCGGGGGAGTTAGGAGTGAATTGGATTGAAAATGAGGCATATAGCCTTTTTGAAGGAAACTTAAATAAGGAAAGTCAACCCGGAGTTGACTATTTAGTTAGAGAGCTCGGAATCGAATTCTGATGATTCGGTCAGCTTCGGGAGGTCATTTGTGAGCTAGGAGAGTGATCGGAATTGAATTTGGAGGTCCGGTGTAGAAATAGGCTTGAATTGGCTAAGGTTGAATTTTGGCGAAATCCGAACGGTAGGTGAGATTTTGATCCGGGAGTCGGAATTGAATTCCGACAGTTGTAGTAGCTCCTTTAGATGATTTTGGATGTGCCTGCAAAATTTCAGGTCATTCGGAGGTCATTTGGCCTGGGTTTTGATCGAATGTCTATTTCGAAAGTTTTGAAGAAACATAGGCTTGAATCCGTGCGTAATTGGTGATTTTGAAGTTTAGGATGTTGTTTTTATGATTGGAAAAAGTTTGTATCGTATTTTGGAGTATGTTGGTGGTTTTCGTTGGGGTCCCGGGGACCCCGGGATGAATTCGGAGGTCCAAACGGACCATTTTGAGCCAAAAAGGGGATGCTGGATTTGCTGCAATAAAATTGCAGGTTATTGTTCTCTGCGATCGCGGCCATTGCCACGCGATCGCGTAGTGTATCGAGAGGAGGCTGGGAGATTGCTCTTCGCGATCGCAGGAGTAGTGATTCGATCACGTGAGGTTGAGTGTTTGTTCATCGCGATCGCGGGTCGGTCGATGCGATCGCGTAATGTCGTGTTCTTGAGCAGTGCGATCGCGACCCCTTTGATGCGATCGCGTAGGGTCGCTGGTTGAGCACTGCGATCGCATCCAGGCTCACGCGATCGCGTAGAGGAAAGTTGGGAGCCAGGTTTTTTTGTGCATCGCGATCGCACGCCTAGTGCTGCGATCGCGTATAGTAAACGACCCAGGCAGTGAGTTTAAGTCCAGAAACATTTCATTTCGGGTTCATTTGCAAAAACCTTCATTGTTGAGCTCTAGAGTGAGAGAGTGACGGGAAATAGCTGGGAGATCATCGGGATATTGTCGGAGGTAAGTTTCGTGGTTTAATTACACACTTTTATCATGAAATCATGGATTATTTCTATGAAAATGGAGGATTTAAGGTGGGTTTAAGCCCTAGGCCTAAAATTGTAGAAAAATACCGATTTGAGCAAGCAAATGGAGTCCGAATTTGGTAAATTTGATATGCCTAGACTCGTATTGAGACGAGGGTTCCGAATATGTAACTTTTATAATTTTTCGAGAAGTGCACCAAAAGTCGGGTTTTGACAACTTGTGGGTTTTGATATAATTTGGGTTATTTCGAATGAATTGCGTGAAATTAGCATATATTGATGCATTCTCTATGATTTTGAGCAGATTTGGCATCCGAGGAGATTGATTTGCGAGGCAAGCGCAAGGCGGATTGAAGCTTCTACCGGTTCGAGGTGAGTGGTAATAGTAAACAATGTACTGAGGGTTTGAAACCCCGTACTAGCACTTCACAGTGCTATGTTGAGATGAGACACACGTCTTGTGACGGGCGTGGTGACATTGTAATTAGGGACTTGAACTTGGTCCCCCCCGGCTAATAGAATACTGTGTTGTATGACTATTAATGAGGTTATAACTGTACAATTGGGCTAATAGCCATGTTTGGGGCCTTGTGCCGATCTGTAGAACATTAGGGGACCTATAGAGCTAGGTGACCCTTATATCGTGTTGGAAACATACACTCGGCCGTAGCTCTAGCTGTATAGCATAATGTGAGCCGTACTAGATGTGTACTTTGAAAGATACTACCTAGGGTGGAATTCCTTATTCTAGCTGAGTGAGCCTGAGAGGCCAAGCATATACTGACTGGGATAGGGTCGAGGACCCATTATGAGGTATTATATATATACCTATATTCGATCGGGCTGCACGCCGCAGCAGTATATATATTGGATCGGACTGCACGCCGCAGTAATATACATGTAATATACATGTGGAACGGACTGCACGCCGCAGTATTATTGCGCTTGGGCTGTAGGAGCCCCTTCGGAGTCTGAGTCTGCATACATTCTCAGTGAGCACTGGTGTATATTATGGGATCGGGCTGCGCGCCGCAGCAGTATAGAGATATATACATATATATATTGGATCGGACTGCACGCCGCAGTAATACATGTGTGGATCGGGCTGCACGCTGCAGTACAATAGTGCTTGGGCCTAGGGAGCCCCTCCAAAGTCTGTATACACCCTAGTGAGCGCCGTCGACGTTAAATGGCGCCGCAGCGGTATATGTAATGGAGCGGGCTGCGTGCCGCAGCGGTATATGTATTGGAGCGGGCTGCACACCGCAGCATTAAACTTATTCATATCTTACTACCTACTTAAATACTTATACATTATAGACATAGGTATGTGTCTTTATATATTGAAATGGCTGTACGTCGTAGGGGTACGAGTGAGGGTTGGATCAGCGTGGAATCTTGTAGAGATAAATGTGGATTGGAGATTAGAGTACTACCATAGTGATGACGTACCTGTGAGGGTTGCCTTAGAACTGCTAAGTGATAGCACAGGAGTTCTTACTTTCAGTTATTATTTATTATTGTTACTCACTGAGTTGAAATATACTCACCCCACTCCCCTGCACTTTTTGTGTAGATTCACAGGTACCCGAGGGCAGTTGAGTTGTTGTTGCTGCCTACACACATCTACTTCTTGCGGAGACTACGAGGTAGCTGCCAGAGTCCGCAGAGCCCGTTTTCTCCTTCTTTACCATCTTGTTGATTTCCTATTTGCCTAGACTTGTTTGTATTAGGATGCTATTCTGTAGAGGCTCAGTCTCGTGACACCACGATATTGGTGGGACCGTATTTGTATGTTTTACATTTCGCTTATCACCTGATATGATCATTTACTGTTTAAGTTTAACTTGATTAATAACTGGTTGGTTTAAGGGATAATATGGTCGGGCTTGCCTAGCATTGTGTTGGGCGCCATCACGACCGGGGTTTGGGTCGTGACAAGTTGGTATCAGAGCCTAGGTTAACAGGTCTCGCGAGTCATGAGCCGGTTGGTAGAGTCTCGTGGATCGGTACGGGGACGCCTGTACTTATCCTCGGGAGGCTGCAAACCTTTTAGGAAAAGTTTCAAATTCTTGGAATTCTTGTCGTGCGATTACTTTTGACTTGAACTGAACTTTGACATTCTATTCTCTCGTAGGTGGCACTAACTCGATCATCCGGACGTGGAGGACGACCACCACTACCACCTAGTAGAGGCCGAGGACGTGGCCGTGGTCGTGGCGGAGTTAGGGCAGCTGAGGCAGTGCTAGCTGACCCACAACCCCCAGTTGTAGAGGTGCCAGTAGCACCAGATCAGGCACCAGCTGTGCCCATTGTCATACCGGGTCTACAGGAGAGCCTAGCTCAGATACTAGCAGTCTGCACTGGCCTAGCATAGGCGGGTTCAGTTACTACTGCAGCAGCTGCATTAGGGATCGGGGATGGTCATCAGACTCCCGCAGTACGCGCTCCAGAGCCAGCAGTGCAGGGCATACAGACACCAGAGGCTCCTCCAGTTCAGCCTATGGTTCCGATTCAGCCAGCAGATCAGGTTCAGAGGGACAGGGTCCCAGCTATGATGGACGATGAGCAGCGTCGTCTCGAGAGGTTCACTAGACTATCTCCTCCAGTGTTCACTGGTTCTCCGGGCGAGAATGCCCAAGGTTTTCTGGATAAGTGCCGTCGGATGCTTCGTACGGCAGGGATCTTGGAGTCCAGTGGGGTATCTTTTACTGCCTTCCAATTTCAGGGGCCAGCCTTCGCTTGGTGGGAGGCTTATGAGCGCCGCAGGCCGGCAGTGGCAGCACCACTATCATGGCCAGAGTTCTCCACTATGTTCTTGGAGAAATGGGTGCCTCGATCTCAGAGAGAGGAGATGCGTAGGCAGTTTGAGGGTCTCCGTCAGGGGGACATGTCAGTGTCAGAGTATGAGATCAGTGTGAGCACGTGATTTTTGCCCTACACGAGAATTACTCCCAAAAATTCAAAGTAAAATAATTTTTTGTTTTGTGTATAATTATTTTGAATTTTGTGTTTTGTACTGTTCGCATTCATTTGCGTGTGTGTTTACTTGCTTCATTAATCAAAAGATACCAAATACGTATCGTATACGTGTAGGAGTCAATTTTGAGTTCATAAGGAATTAATTAACCACAAAGCGGTTAAAAGGTAGAAAATTACAAAAACAAAATGCGCATATTTGTTCTTCGCCTTAGGCGATTTTAGTTAAAAAAGTGTAATTCATGTTAAGGGTTTATGTAGAAAATTAATGGGAGGGTGATTTTATTTCTTCCAATTTTGTTTAGAGTGGTTTTAATTTAAATGTGGATAGGTGAAGAAAAGGAAAGAAAATGGCTAAATTTGCAAAGCCATTTAGCCCAAAGGGTCACCCCTGCCCGGTCCAGGTAAGGCATCTCTGGGAACATCCAGACAACGCCATTTCTGTCACGCCCAATCTGGGCCGTTGATCTCTCTTGATCCAACGGTCCAGATCACCCCATCACAACCCGTTACCCGACCCCAACCCGTTCTTCATCAATTGATCCGGTCCCAAGATTCCCAATCGACATCGTTTTGATAAGTGACTTGATCCTAGCCATTGATCCTGGTTGATCGAACGGTCAAAATCGATTACCCTTACCCACTATATATTTCCCAGATACACGCCCGCCCCCCCCTAAGAACCCCCCTTTTTGTCTCTATCAAGAGACCAATTCAGCCTCATCCATCTCCGCCTTCGACCGCCGGCCGGAAATCGCCTCCGCCGGCGGCCGGTGTCCAATCCCTCCCATCTTTACACCATAACATCTCCTTGACCTCCCCGTTCCAAATCCCTACTCCACCAGTCTCGAATAATCCCCGAGTTCTTCGAATATCAGATCGAAGAACTGGCCCAAAACGTGACTTTGTCCATTTGACCCTAAATGAACACCAAACTCACCCCGAACACTCCCATGACCTCCCTCACACCCTTACCAACCTTAGTCCGGCTCAAATCTGACCAAAACCGGTAAAGCCCCAAAATCGAGCTCCATGAACCCTAATTTTAAAAGGGGTTGAAATTGAGAGGATATTGAGGTCTAATGGACCTTAATCTAGGTGTTCTCAACCGAGAACACCCCGATTAAGGCCCATTTGGCATCATAGTTCAAGTCCAAAGTCGATCCGGAGCCACTGTTGATTTCAGGAGGTATCTTTTCCTCTTTCCTTTCTCCTAGCCTCATAATAGCCTCACGATTGTATTCATTTACGTGATGCTTTTTAGTTTTGTTAATTTATAATAGGCTTGCTGTTCTACTCTTTAAGACCCCCTTTATTTGGTCGATTCTTGTTGTTTCTTTGATTGAAAAATGAATGGTATGCTCAGTGTGATTAAGGTCGTCAAGCAAAGTAGTTCATATGTGTTGGTCCCCTGTTGTGTCCGAAACCTTGAATCACTGACTTGTTTGACGTTTGCTTGTTCTTGATTATATGTGTTGGGATCAATTAAGTAAATGTCGTCGACTTAGTTATACGAATTTTCCTATTAAAACACTGGAGAGTGATTAATGCTGTTGATTTGATCTGAAATCATTACCAAGTTAAGTTCTTGAACTCTTTGTGACTTTAAATTAAGTCCTGAACTGGGTATAACTGTTAGAAATCATAGGCTGTTTATTTTAAGAGTTATAAATCATCCAGCCCCTAACATGGATTGGTGGAACCTGCTGTACAGCAGGGTACCATCAGTTCTCTGCAAATCCTTAGTTTAATAATAGCCAAACCCATACATAAACAAGTTAAAAGTAGGAAACAGAGGGAATAATATGGGGTTTGTTCAGTTTTCAAAACAGAAAAGGAGGCTGAGGGGTGGCCAGTGAGATTATATAAAGAAAAAACAGCAAGAGAGTGAGGGAGAAATGATTAAAAGGATTAAGGGATTCACATGGGCTAAGGGAATAACATGTGGAAAGATGAAACACTTTAGAATAAAAAAAAAGGGGTCTGTTTTGGTCTATAAAAGAGAGAACTAAGGGAGAACTAAGGGGATAGAGATAGACATTGAGAGTTTTCTTTGAGATTTGGGAAGAGTTAAAAAACAATTCTGAAAGATAGAAATACAGAGAGATATACTCGCAGAATTGGAAAAAACATACATTCTGAAAAGGGTATTGGAGAGTTTAAAAGTTCAGTGAGAAATACTGAAAAAACGACTGTTCTTTGAAGCTGTCTTTTACTTCCTTGATTTCATTTCTCTTCTGATCTGAGTTCATTAGATCAACCTTAAGGAATTCGTAGTGTGGTTACATTGTTTTGGTTCACTCTTATTTTCTGCTTGGTTTTGAGTTCTTTGGATCGTTCAACTCTTTCTTGGGTTATCTACTCAAATTCTGTTCACTGTTGCTGCTGGTTAACCTGAGCTACTACTGATCTTTCTCTGCATTTTGGTTGTTTAAATTCAAGGTACACAACCTTATAACTTCAAGTGATCAATTGGTTTAAGGAATACAAGTTGAAGCTGTTTTTTTTTTTGATATATAGTTAGCCATTTGTTCATTACATTTGATTTTCTATTGTACTGTTAATTGAACTATAGTGCTTTAATACCACCTTTAGGTCTTAGAGTTTGACTGTTTAGTTATTTCTTGTTAATATAGTTTGTTTGATTGTTCTAAATGAAGTTAGTTAATTAGATTATTGGAGAAGTGCAATTCATACGCTAATTTGAATAAGTTGGAAATCAGTTCCTAATTATCCCATGTTATCCAGCATCTTGTAGTTCAAATAAGTATATAGGATAAATAGGTGATTAAAATTGGAAATACATTGTAATACTATTAAAGTTTTGAAGGGTGCTGTAGAATGGAAACTCAAGAAAGATGTTGTTTTCATATCAAAGTAGGTTGTGATTGGTTGTAGGATTGAAATTTGTTGTACCTTGTTAATAATTGTATGGACCATTTTGCCCTTTCATTTGGGCTTGCCTCGGGCCCAGCCATGGAGAATGATGAGTTTAATATGTTACCCATTTTATAAAGTCTTGTACAATTTGGTTTCGTTATAGCTAATCTCATGATGTGTTAAATACTGATTCAAGATAAAAAGAAATATCATTGATTAGGATCGACATTAAATAAAAATAATGGGACAAACCATTTAGCTAATTTCATGGCTCTTAGCAAACTAATAATACGTTAGTCACTTTAGGTGTGAATTTAATCTTTCTAATTTTCTTTAAAAGGGCGGGTGTGCATTTCATGCAACTCAAATCCAAATTCAACAATGTTGAATAAGAATGTGTCGAGAATCCGGGTGCATTTCATGTGACGTGATCCGAAAACATGTTCTTAAACAACGTTCATTTTTTAAGTAGTAAGACGAAAAACCGTAAATAACATTAAAAATTGCACTGTAGGATAATATGTTTTAAATCAAGTACTTTAGCCAAATACGACAGTTGAGCGACCGTGCTAGAACCACGGAACTTGGGAATGCATAACACCTTCTCCCGAGTTAACAGAATTCCTTACCCGGATTTCTGATATGCAGACTGTTTAATAGAGTCATTCCTTTCCTCGATTCGGGATTCAATCGGTGACTTGGGACACCATAAATATCCCAAGTGGCGACTCTGAATTAATCAAATAAATCCCGTTTCGATTGTCCTTTAATTGGAAAAACTCCTTCGCGCCCTTGCGGGCCTACGGAAAAAGGAGGTGTGACAACTCTGGCGGCTCTGCTGGGGATATAACCCAGAACCACTAGTTCAGGGTTAGAAATTCGAGCTTTGAATAATTGTTGTATTTGGCTTATTATTATCTGATTTTATTATATGTTTATATTTAATGTGCTAAATGTAGCTTTTACTGCTTTGATATTTTGTGAATTGTACATATAAACTGTGCCGAAACCAGTCTCCTCTCTGAGTCTTCTAAATCATGAAGAAGGGTGCACTTCGTGTGACTTCTTTTCTGTATATTGTCTAATTCCGACTTTAGAACGAGGTTTGGATAAGTTTCAAAACCGGTGAAGCTTCTGTATTCCCGGGTTGCTGCCTCATCCTCGGCTCGAGCTGTCTGCTCGGGTAAGCCAGGTCTAGAACAATAAACCCGGGTTTTTGAACCTAGAATAACAAAGCTTCATGTCGGATCCCTAGTAGGAACGTTTATTTGCATCATGTTGCATTTGACTTAGGGGACTCAACACAGGGGTTGGGTCCGTCTAGGACAGGTGACCTGAAATGAAAAGACCATCCTGCTGCATCCTGTTTGTTTTACGCATTTATTTGCTTCAGACTTGCATGCTGACCGGTTTTTAAATTTGAAGAATTTTGTTTTAAATAGTTTTTTTTAAAAAAAATAGAAAAAGAAAAAAAAAGAGAAAAAATGTTTTTCATTTTTTTTTATATAAATTTTTTTTTTGTGTTTTCTTCTTAAAAAAAAAAGTAGTTTACTTGTTTTTCAGTAAAATAAGAAATAGTTTTCATTTACAGATTGCAATTTGTTTTTATTAAACCGAACTACGCGGGTTTGATTCTCATTGGATGTGAGATACGTAGGCAACCTTTATCAGGTCCAACTTCCCCTTTGCAAAAATAGCCAAAAAACATCGAAACTAATTTTTCGTCATAAATAAGTCGGTGATGCTGTTTTCAAAAATAGCCGAATGTTCCCTAAAGGGACGCCGGAAGGCTGATTTTGTATAAACGGCCACCTTTGGGTCGATTTTTTTGATTTTTGGTCGATTAACCCGCACAACCTTAAAATCTTTGTCCCCGAGGCGTTGAAAGGCCGTGATTGAAAACTGAGTTTTTTTTTTGTTTAGTAAAACAAAGTTGTTTTTCTTTCTTTAATCACCTTAATAAATGTGCAGGATGAGCAAAAATCAGAATAAATCGTTTTCAGTCTGTAGTGAGGTCCCTCAGCAGCTCCACATATGGTGGAATGATTTGGAAGACAGTAGTAAAATGATAGTGGTTAGAATTTTGGGAGGTTTTGTTAATATGCTGAATATCAAGCCAAGGAAAGACATCATCGAGGCACCGATATCGTTCTGGGATCCGATCCGCAATGTGTTCCGTTTTGTCGACTTTGAACTTACACCCACGCTAGAGGAGATTGCAGGCTACGCAGGATTAAAAGGGAAATTAAGAGGACAATACATGCTTTCACCAAGACCGGTATCTCTGCATGGGTTTCTGGATTTGCTAAGCATTAGTCGGAAGGTGAAAAATGATGATTTATCAGGAGGATGTTGCGATCTCCAATTCTTATAGCAATGGTACGGCACTCCTCGGGGTTTTGAAGAGTCAAATCTTGGACTAACTCACGCAGGGAATAGAACCAAGTGGGAGGCCAGACGAATTCTAGCATTCATAACGACGTTCTTGGGGATTGTGATTTGTCCACGCGAAGATAAGAAAATAGAGATAAATCTTGTAGGAATAGCCGATGTTGCAATCAAAAAGGCTACCAGCACGGTAGCCCCTTTGGTTTTGTCCGAAATCTACCGAGCCTTGACTATATGCCGAGAAGGGGGCAATTTCTTTCAAGGATGCAATCTGTTACTCCAATTGTGGATGCAAGAACACCTCCATCACCGGGCACAATACATGAACCATGGGTTGACTGGAAAAAGCTGTATTAGTGGTTTTGAGGAACGAATGATAGGCGCTGTATTCCCCGAAGGCGTCAAAGCATGGCTTGCACGACTAAGCTCAATAGAAGCCGATCAGGTTGAATGGGCGTTCGGCTGGTTACCTGATACTGAAGTAGTATACATGGCAGCCGAGGAATGTTATATTCTTCTGATGGGGATTCGCAGTATCCAACCATATGTTCCTCATCGGGTATTACGTCAACTAGGAAGATTTCAGATTATTCCTACCGATGAAGATCTAAGAAAGCACGCCATTGAGTTGAGCCCAGGAGTCGTATTCCCCGAAGAAAAGATTAGAAAGCTGTGGCATGAATGTAGATTCCTTGAGCCTAAGACAATGGTTCGAGAACTGGCTAAGGGTGAGCTAGATCCAAAGTACAATGTCTGGTTCGGGAAAAGGTTTCAGATTCGTCGGAAATGTGCTAAAAGAGCCCATGTCCAATAGTTCACGGAAGATTCACAAGAGCAATGGAATTGGCTAGCAAAGGAGGAAGGTTACAGGACGAAGATTGGTAAGATAGAACAGCAGGTCCGGGACCTTCAATTCGAGAAGAGTATGCAAGCCGCCGCCAACGAAGGAGATAAAAAGAAGTTGGCACAAGAAAATGACCTTTTCAGAGTTCAAATCCAGCAAATGAAAAGGGATGCTAACAGACAGTTGAGGAGTCGATCAGACGAAAAATTGATAAAGGGTTTAAAAAATCGAGTCACAGATGTCCAAAGAGAATTGGAAGAGTCAAAGGCCCAAACGATGAGGATCCGCGCTAGCTGGAGAAGGGAGACACATCAACAAGCACTTCATCTACAACAAATGGAAAAAGATTATACCGAGGTCATCACCAATCTTAGGGAAGTAAATGTTACCCTCAGGGAACGAGTTTTCAAACAAGCCCGGGATGCAGAGTAGACCTCGATCGTTGCCACAATGTGATGGCCCGACTGCAAGAATAAGTGGATAGGCTCTTAGACCAGGTCACCAACAATGCTCGAAGATTGGGGGCGAAGAATCAGTGGATAGAACAGCTACTCAGAGAAAGGGACAGGATCAAGGACAGAATTGAAGAAATCGGGCATTATGTCACCATGAAATGCTTGGCCTGTGAACAAATACCCCGCACCGCACTTTTTGCTTCAGTTATGGACTATGTTCATCAGATCATGAGAGAGTTAAGGGGACTACACAGGGACCTCACACCCTCGCGGGCCCTCAGGAGTTTAAGAGCATTAGGCTATTGATTAAAAGATATATTTTTTTTTAATTTTTGAAAAAAAAATGGTTGGCATTTTTATTTATTATTTTTATGTTTTTTCTTGAGTCAAGCACTTCTCTCATTTTTGTTGATTATTGAAAGTCATGTTTTGTAACCGTAAAGGTTTTCATTATAAGAATTCCAGAATTTTGCCACAATCTTGTTATCAGAACTACGCTCGGTCTCATTCACGCAGGGACGTGATACGTAGGCAATCCTCACAAGATTCGACCACCACCAGTTGAGATTAATAACAAATGAGGTTTTCAAAGATAAAAGTTGGAATGACGCATGCGATGAATACATGTAGAAATGGTTAATTGATTAAGTGCATTGTATCCAACATGCGATAACATACCTGTTTAAATTCAGTGAGCTAACAAGTTTGTTGCAATTTCCAGAAAAGTTTAGCAGTTGACTTGACAGAGTATACTGGCCGATTACCATTACCATACTAGATCAAAAGGTCCAATTCCGGCAAGCATGTCTAGTTCCGGCAAAAGTGTCGATGGAGAGAAAACAGAGATACAAATCATGAAAGAGGAGGTGGACCGGTTAAGACAGCAAATGACAGAGATGCACCTAGCCTGGGCTAGAGGACAATCATCACCAAACCTTCCTACTCTTACACCAGCTCCAGAGCGTCCACCCATTGACCCCTCGACAAGTGCACCGATCTATCCTTATTATCAAGGGGAAAACCCCTATACATCCCCGGTTTCACCAGCCAGACAAAATCCTCCTCCCCCGGTTACCCCTGTTTTTGTGGCACCTCCACCTGCTACTTTACAAAAGTCGTCCAGTGAGCCGCTTTTTCAAATCCATGACAATCATTGTTATTCTCATGAGCCTATCTTTAAGGCTCCTGAACCGCATTCACACACCCCTCACTGGGATAACCCGGCAGAACCGGAAAAGCACTTTCAAAGTTTGGAGCAGGAGGAAGTTATTCGAAAAGTTAAAAGCCTGGAGCAGTCCTTCATGAATATTCATGGTTTGGGCAACCAGGTCAGTGTCGCTTACAAAGATCTGTGTCCATTCCCAGATGTCCAGTTGCCAGCCGGGTTCAAAATGCCCAAGTTTGACCTATACGAGGGGCATGGTGATCCAGTAGCCCATCTTCGAGGTTTTTGTAGTAAAATGCGAGGAGCCGGAGGGCGAGATGAGATTCTGATAGCTTACTTCGGTCAGAGCTTGGGGGGGTCTGCACTAGAGTGGTACACTAGGCAGGATCCCAGCAGATGGTTTACATGGGATGACTTGACTCAAGCATTCATCGGCCAGTTCCAGTATAATCTTTAAATAATCCCCGATCGCTTATCATTGCTGAAGTTAGAGAAGAAACCCGCCGAAAGTTTTAGAGAATTTGGTTTCCGCTGGAGGGAATAGGGAGCAAGGGTAGATCCGCCGATGAGAGAGAATGAGATGGCGGATTACTTCCTATAGACACTGGAGCCAACCTATTTCGGACATCTGGTGACGTCCATGGGTAAGTCATTCACTGAGGTGATAAAGATGGGGGCTATGATCGAGGAAGGCTTAAAAGCTAACAAGATCATGAGTTATGCAGCGTTGAAAGCCACCACTCAAGCTATTCAAAGTGGCACCGGAGGAGTGCTTGGGAAAAAGAGGAAAGAAGAGGTCGCGGCAGTTGATTCCGGAGCATGGTTCAGGAACAGAGGCCCCGCACCCCAGTATAATTCGCTACAGCCCCACCAACAAAATTACTCTCACAATCCATATAGCCATCCACAACACTATTACCCAACACCAGATGCTCACTTTACCGTCCATCATGCCCAGTCATATGCCCCACCTCCCGTCCAGGCACCATGGCGTGTGCCAAATCCACAGAATAATTACCCACCCCAAGAGCCTATAGAAATCCCACGGGTGCGGGCTTTCGTCCGAATCAAGCCTTCAAGAACGACAGAGCACCAAGGACGAAGACCTTCACTCCCTTGGGAGAGTCTTGCACCGGTTTGTTTCACCGATTGAAGCAAGTAGGGTTGCTAAATCCGATCGAGGCTAAGCTATCAAACCCTCTTCCAAAGAATCTGGACCATTCAATAAATTGTGCATACTGCTCAGGATGTCCGGGGCAAGACACAGAAAAGTGTTGGAGGTTGAAAACAGCTATCCAGGAACTCATCAACACTCGCCGAATTGAGGTCCAGACTCCAGCGGAGCCCAACATCAACCAAAATCCACTCCCAACTCATCATGAGACCAACATGATCGAGTTGGTACGGGTAGAAGAGGGAAAGGAGAAAACCTTTCAGACCATAATGATAATCAGGTCTAGTGGGGTAGGAATGAAAAAGGGGCCAAGCCTTGATGAGTCACTCATCTGCAAGAAGGACGTACAAGAGGGGTTGGAAGCAGAAAAGGTAAGTGTGAACAAAGTGCCTATAAGGCCAAAGGTAGTAAAAATAGTTGTACCAGGGGCAGCAACCAAACCCGTCTTGACCGTAGCAGGTGTTCGAGTGGATCCTTTCATCATCAAGCCAGCAATACAGTTGCCGATAGCTGATAGCAAAGCTATTCCATGGAATTATGATTGGGTCACGACAACTTACAAAGGAAAAGAAGTTAAAGAGGAAGTCTGCGAAGCACAAGGTTCGACCCGTTCAGAGAGATGTTTTGTCCCTGCGGAATTGAGGAAGACTACTCCGGCAACACTAAAAAAGTCGGTAACTGATGAAGAGGCAGAAGAATTCCTGAAAAAGATGAAACTACATGATTATTCTGTTTTAGAACAGCTGAAGAAAACTCCTGCTCAAATCTCATTGCTGTCATTGCTGATACATTCTCAAGAACATCGGCAAGCTTTGATGAAAGTTTTGAATGAGGCCCATGTACCCAATAAAATCTATGTGAGTCATTTGGAAAAGATCATCGATAGGATCTTCGAAACAAACCGGATCACCTTCACCGATGATGAGTTGCCCGAGGAAGGCACCGAGCACAACAAGGCTTTATATCTTAAGGTAAAATGTGAAGAGTCGGTGGTTACCAAAGTCCTAGTCGATAATGGGTCCAGTGCAAACATTTGTCCTCTCTCTACACTAAACAAGTTGAAAGTGGATATCGGCAGGGTACGCAAGAACAACATATGTGTCCGAGAGTTTGATGGAGGAGGCAAGGCATCGGTCGGGGACATAATATTAGTCTTGACAATCGGACCTGTGGAGTTCACCATGGAATTCCAAGTGTTGGACATGGTAGTTTCATACAACCTTCTGATAAGACGACCGTGGATCCATGCTGCAAAAGCGGTTCCATCCAGCCTACACCAACTAGTCAAGTTTGAATGGGATCGACAGGAGATCGTAGTCCATGGAGAGAATGATCTACAACCAGGCACCATCGTCCCCTTTGTTGAGACAGAAGAGGATGTGGGGCCATAGGTATACCAGGTCTGTGATGCGGTAACCGTCAACCGAGTTCCAGAAGGGGAATGCATTCTTAATTATAGAATAATTACTGCAGACGTCATGGTGGCTCAAGAATTGTTGAGAAACGGTTTCGTACCCGGCAAAGGTTTAGGTGCATCTCTACAAGGAATCATACAACCGGTATCTGTGGTCGAAAATGTGGGAACATTCGGCTTGGGATTCAAGCCAACACCAGAGGACATCCAGCGAGCTAAGAGGAATAAGCAGAAGACATGGGTGCTCCCGAAGCCTGTTCCGTGCCTTTCCCGATCTTTTGTCAGGTCCGGAATAATAAGACATCCGACGACGAAGGTTCCCAGTCCTATGGTCAGGCCAGACGAAGAGTTCTTGAGAATGTTCGAGGACTTATTCTCAGATGTATGCATGTTAGAGGATGGCGAAGGACCCAGCCATGCCAAGGTATAGTTTGTGGGACCAAAAACGAAGTTGAATGATTGGAAGGCTACTCCTCTCCCTATTCGGAAGGAGTCTTGGTAGTTTGTTTTGGATTGTTTTCTTTCAAATTTTGTGTTGGGGCTGTCCCCGGAGTAAAATCCGTTTGTTTTAGTTCGTTTTTGTTTGAGTATGCAAGCTTGTTTTCCTTGTACTGTTCCCATTAATGAAATTTTGTTCCCTTTGTTTCTAATTTTGTTTATTTTCCTTCTTTTTACTTTTCTGAGCAGCTTTCTTTCAACTGATCTTAATGATATGGCGTGCTTAAAGATTAATCAACCCAGTCTAGAAAGTCAATCTGGTTTGGAAATAATAACGCATGAAATAAGAAGTGACGAGAGTGAATCGGAATACGGCGATGATGAAGCCGTAGAAGAAATCGGCGAAGAATTAAGTCACTTCGAGGAAAAGCCCAAACCTAATTTGAATGATACCGAGGATGTTAATTTGGGGGATACGAATGATGTTAAAGAAACCAGAATAAGCATCCATATCGACCCCAACCTGAGAGAAGAATTGATAAAAACACTCATGGAGTTTAAAGACATTTTCGCATGGTCGTACGACGACATGCCAGAACTCAGCACTGATCTAGTGGTTCACAAATTACCTACTAACCCATCATGCCCTCCCGTCAAGCAAAAACTGTGGAAATTTAAGACGGAGATAAGTGTAAAGATCAAGGAAGAAGTAACCAAGCAGCTGCAGGCAAAGGTCATTCGTGTCACCCGATACCCTGATTGGTTGGCTAACATAGTACCGGTGCCAAAGAAAGACGGGAAGATCAGAGTATGCATGGACTATCACAATCTCAACAAGGCGAGCCCTAAGGATAATTTCCAGCTTCCCAATATTCATATCCTGATTGATAATTGCGCCAGACGTGAGATTGGATCCTTTGTGGACTGCTACGCGGGATATCATCAAATCTTGATGGATGAAGAGGGCGCAGAAAAGACAACCTTTATCACACCATGGGGAACTTACTGCTGTCGTGTAATGCCATTCGGCTTGAAGAACGCAGGGGCAACATACATGAGGGCGATGACTACGGTATTCCATGACATGATACACAAAGAAATTGAAGTGTACGTGGATGATGTAATTATAAAATCTTGACGTCAAGAAGACCACATTGCCGACCTCAGGAAGTTTTTCCAAAGACTTCGAAGATATGATATCAAGCTCAATCCGGCCAAATGTGCATTTGGAGTTCCGTCAGGAAAGTTGCTAGGATTCATCGTCAGCCGATGGGGCATTGAGTTGGACCCATCCAAAATCAAGTCCATCCAGGAGTTACCCCCGCCAAGGAATAAAACAGAGGTAATGAGTTTGTTGGGAAGGTTAAATTACATCGGTAGGTTTATTGCTCAGCTTACAGCAACCTGTGAGCCCATATTCTGTCTGTTGAAGAAAGACACTGCGATAGAATGGACGACATAATGTCAGGATGCGTTTGACCAAATCAAAGGGTATCTGTCAAACCCACCAGTACTAGTTCTGCCTGAACCGGGTAGACCCCTGATTCTTTATCTAACGATTTTGGAGAATTCGTTCGGCTGCGTACTTGGGCAGCATGATCTTACTAGCATAAAGGAATGGGCCATTTACTATCTCAGTAAGAAATTCACGGTTCACGAGGTTAAGTACACTCATTTGGAAAAGACCTGTTGTGCCTTGACTTGTGTAGCCCAAAAGCTGAAACATTATTTATCTTCTTACACCACCTACCTCATTTCACGTTTGGATCCGTTGAAGTATATTTTCCAGAAGCCTATACCTACAGGGAGGTTAGCAAAATGGCAAATATTACTTACAGAATTCGATATCACATATGTGACGAGGACGGCTATGAAAGCTCAAGCCCTAGCCGATCACTTAGTTGAGAATCCTGTCAATGACGGATACGAACCTTTGAGGACGTATTTTCCAGACGAAGAAGTATTGCAAATTGATGGGTTAGAATTAACCGAGGATACAGGGTGGAGGCTTTTCTTCGACGGAGCGGCGAACGCAATAGGAGTCGGAGTAGGGGCTGTGCTTATTTCTGAAACAGGGCATCATTATCCTGTTCTGCTCAACTGCGTTTTCATTGTACCAACAATATGGCTGAGTACGAGGCATGCATCTTAGGGTTGCGATTAGCGGTGGACATGGATGTACAGGACGTCTTGGTCTTGGGGGACTCGGACCTTCTGGTACATCAGATTCAGGGAGAATAGGAAACCAGAGATTTAAATCTTATCCCGTATCGTCAGTGTTTGCATGATCTGACTAAGCGTTTCCGGTCAGTGGAATTCAAACATATCCCAAGGATGCATAATGAGGTTGCCGATGCTCTATCTACTTTGGCGTTAATGCTACATCACCCGGACAAGGTTCGTGTCGATCCGTTACATATTCAGGTTCGGAATCGACATGCTTATTGCAATATGATAGAAGAAGAGATGGATGGTGAGCCATGGTTTCATGATGTCAAAGAGTACCTCGGGTTAGGAATATACCCAGAGCAGGCAACTGGAGATCAAAAGAGAGCTATTCGGCGATTGGCGAACGGATTTTTCCTTAGTGGAGGGGTGCTGTACAAAAGAACCCCAGATTTGGGATTGTTGAGATGTATAGATGCAAGTCAAGCCACAACAGTGATGACAGAGATACACGCCGGAGTTTGTGGGCCACACATGAGAGGATATGTATTGGCGAAGAAGATTCTTCGAGCAGGATATTACTGGCTCACTATGGAGCGTGATTGTATAAGTTTCGTGCGAATATGCCATCAGTGTCAGATACACGGAGATTTGATTCATTCTCCAACGACCGAATTGCATACAATGTCAGCGCCATGGCCATTTGTTGCGTGGGGTATGGATGTTATCGGACCTATAGAACCTACGGCTTCCAACGGTCATAGGTTCATTCTGGTAATGATCGATTATTTTACCAAGTGGGTGGAGGCTAAAACCTTCAAATCAGTAACCAAGAAGGCGGTGGTGGACTTCGTACATTCCCACATCATCTGTAGGTTTGGAAGTCCAAAGATAATCATCACGGATAATGGTGCCAATCTTAACAGCGGATTGATGAAGGAGGTATGTCAACAGTTCAAGATTACACACCAAAATTCCACACCATATCGTCCCAAAGCAAATGGTGCGGTTGAGGCGGCAAAAAAAAAATATAAAGAAGATATTGAGGAAGATGGTAGAAGGGTCTAGGCAATGGCATGAAAAGTTACCATTTGCACTGTTGGGTTATCGCACTACCGTCCGAACTTCGGTAGGTGCAACTCCTTACTTGTTGGTGTACGGGACTAAAGCAGTAATACCAGCAGAAGTTGAGATCCCATCCCTCCGAATTGTCGCTGAAGCTGAGATTGACGACGATGAGTGTGTCAAAACCCGATTGGAGCAATTGAGCTTGATCGATGAAAAGAGATTGACAGCAGTATGTCATGGCCAATTGTATCAAAAGAGAATGGCGATAGCATATAACAAGAAGGTACGTCCTAGGAAATTTGAAGTGGGACAGCACGTGCTGAAGAGAGTTCTACCACATCAGGCCGAAGCAAAAGGCAAATTCGCTCCAAATTGGCAAGGACCATTTGTTGTGACTAGAGTATTATCCAACGGCGCTCTATGTCTAACTGATACTGAGGGAAGACGCACCGATATGGCTATCAATTCTGACGCAGTCAAGAGATATTATGTGTAATTCTTTAATGTATTTGTCAATGTTTGGTTTCGTTTGTTTGTATTTGGCATTTTTTGGAGAATGAAATGACCGAGGCAATTTTTTCTACTACCCAAACACTTTAACCCTTGTTTTCCCCTTTGAGCCTTAATTATTCTTTCATATACCCTCTTTTGGAATGCTCAAGGAAGATGTATAACAAAATAGATAAAGAAACAAAGAAAAGACACAAGAAAAAGTGAACTACGTTCGACCTGATTCCTCAAGAAGGATACGTAGGCGCCACAAGGCTCGGTCATAATAAAATAAAAATCAAAGATTCCCCAAGCAACAAAACTGGGGCAGAAGTCATTGTTTCATTTAAAAAGATAGTGCAGATTCCAAAAGTTGTAATGAGCTACCCGTTGAGGTTAAATCCCTTTGCTATAGCCTCACACACAAAAAACCACATTAATGACCAAAAAAGACCTCTCGATCAGTATTTGAGAAATGCCAAGTCATGCGAATGAAAGCCAAGAATGACACTCCGATCCTCGACTGAATCCAGGATTCACAAGTTGAAAAGGGATAATGCTCTAGAGGGAATCTAGTGGGTAATACCCCAGCCCACCACAGGGAAATAAAGCAACATGAGAGAGTCTTAACGGTGAAAACCCTCGCGGGCACCTTAAGGCGAAGAAAGCCGAGAGAAATAAAATGAGAGAGTCTTACGGTGAAAACCTTTACAGGCACCCTAAGGCGACGGGAGGTCGAGAGAATTGAGAGAATCTCATTAGTGAAAACCCTTTGAAGGGCACTATGAGGTGACAGGGCGAGATGATTGCAAGGTGTCTGCATGAGACGGGGTTGGGACATTCGTTTGCTTCTAGCAAAACGCAGCCGTCAGAAAAGTGATTGACATAAATAGACTGGGTAGATTAATCTCGAAGGCACAGCATAACCATTGGATCAGTTATACATTCAGATAAGTTTTTCCCAATTTGAAGTTCAGAAAAGTTTTCCCTTTTTGTCTTTTGCGGTCCGCACTCTTTATTTTATTTTTATCTATCATTTTTCTCTCTTTTAAAGATTTTTTATGTCAAAAATTGACTTTTCAAAGCTTACTACCAAGTCTCCCAAAACGGTACAATGAAGATGAATAGGCGTGGAACAAGGCAATAAGGCAAAAGTCGTTCCGATATTAAGATTGGAACGACAGGTTGATTGGAAGGTTCACAGGAATTACGGAGTAGGGTGGACACATATTACACATCCGAAAGATAGTTTCTCATAACAGATCACCGACTAAGAGGGTCGGACCACACTGAAGTTTGGAATAAAAAGGAGAGATAAGAGATCCTGTGGAAAGAGCACCATCCACCGGCAAGTATCAACGTCGTCCCCAAAGTTCGAGGAAGGCAAAGCAGCTAAAAGAGAAAAGGAAAATTGCCCCAGCAAGAGCGGCATGACCACTCACGACGTTTTGAAACTAACAATTTTTCTTTGATTTAAAGCAGGAAAAGAGGGTTCGTCGGCGGAAAAGCATGCCACGTGGAAGATTATCAAACTGGGGCAGAAAATTTTCTCCCATTGCGAAAATTTTCTTGAAAGCAAATACCCAGTGGATAAGGATAGAAAGCAACACAAGATTTTGGGAAATACCAGTTTCGAGCAGAATAGTTTTGAAAGAGGCCAGACAACACGAGGAAGTGATCTTTGAGCCTAGTATCATCCCCAGCAGTTCTTGGAGAAATGAAACACTGACTTCGAGATTCCCCCAGCAACATTATATCCCATGAGTTTTTCAAGGAAGCAAAAGTGTGAGTCCCGAAGGAGGTTTGGAAAGAGGGAAAAGGAAAAGGGATTCCCCGCCAGGGTAATCCTCAGTTAATGACATTTCAATCCCCAGCGAGCCCGAGAGAGAATAAAGGTTGAAGGAAGTAGAAAAAGAGTAAATAAAGAAGACTTCCCCAGTAGCATTATCCCCAGCAGTTAAGTAAACAATTCCAAAGATATCCCCAATAGTCAAGGGAAAATAACACGACCCAGGAGGAAAGCGATCCCGAAACAAGGCAATTCAGAAAAAAAGGATGGTCCAAGAGATGATGCAGGAAGAAGAAATGGTATAGGAAGCAAATGAAGGCGATATGGATGGGATGGAGTCAGTGTGTTGTAGTTGAAGTCAGGGAGCCTACCTGAAGAATGGAGTATCGATTTAGTTTTGAAGTTGTAATTGAAGTCAGAGAGCCCGCCTGAAGAATGGAGTGGCGATTTATTGTGAAGTTGTAGTTGAAATCAGGGAGCCCGCCTGAAGAATGGAGTGGCAATTTATTTTGAAGTTATAGTTGAAGTCAGGGAGCCCGCCTGAAGAATGGAATGGTGATTTAGTTTTGAAGTTGTAGTTGAAGTCAGGGAGCCCGCCTGAAGAATGGAGTGGCAATTTATTTTTGGAGTTAAAGTTGAAGTCAGGGAGCCCGCCTGAAGAATGGAGTGGCGATTTAGTTTTGAAGTTGTAGTTGAAGTCAGGGAGCCCTCCTGAAGAATGGAGTGGCGATTTATTGTGAAGTTGTAGTTGAAATCAGGGAGCCCGCCTGAAGAATGGAGTGGCGATTTATTTTTTGAAGTTGTAGTTGAAGTCAGGGAGCCCGCCAGAAGAATGGAGTGGCAATTTATTTTTCGAGTTAAAGTTGAAGTCAGGTAGCCTGCCTGAAGAATGGAGTGGCGATTCATTTTGAAGTTGTAGTTGAAGTCAGGAAGCCCGCCTGAAGAATAGAGTGACGATTTATTTTGAAGTTGTAGTTGAAATCAGGGAGCCCGCCTGAAGAATGGAGTGGCGATTTATTTTTTGAAGTTGTAGTTGAAGTCAGGGAGCCCGCTTGAAGAATGGAGTGGCAATTTATTTTTGGAGTTAAAGTTGAAGTCAGGGAGCCCGCCTGAAGAATGGAGTGGCGATTTAGTTTTGAAGTTGTAGTTGAAGTCAGGGAGCCTGCCTGAAGAATGGAGTGGCGATTTATTGTGAAGTTATAGTTGAAGTTAGGGAGCCCGCCTGAAGAATGGAGTGGCGATTTATTTTTTGAAGTTGTAGTTGAAGTCAGGGAGCCCGCCTGAAGAATGGAGTGGCAATTTATTTTTGGAGTTAAAGTTGAAGTGACGGAGCCCGCCTGAAGAATGGAGTGGAAATTTATTTTTGGAGTTGTAGTTGAAGTCAGAAGGCCCGCCTGAAGAATGGAATGGCGATTTGTGATTAGAGTTTGTCGATAAAGTCAGAAGCCCGCCGGAAAAGCGAAACGTCGTCTCAATTTCTAAGATTTGATAAGGATAGTGAAGAATCGGAAAGTGACAGAGTGTAACGGAAATCCCCAGCATGAATCCAAGTTCATAATCGGAAGGAAGGCAACAAGGATCAGAAAGATAGATTCAGACTTCGAAGGAGAATAGTTCGAAGATCACAAGGAAGGGACCAATGGTCGGAGTTCGGCAATCAAGATAGGCCGAAATAACAATTGTCATAAGATAATAAGCATGTGAAGAAACATCAGAGCCAGCAGGATGGCAATGAACATGACAAGATCAAGCTAAAAAGATAGATAAGAATTTGCAATACTATAACTTAGTCTAGCTTCTTATTTTTCGTTTAGCACGGTGTAATAAGGAGATCAGTTAAGCAATGGCATCAGCAGCAACAGCAGTAACAGCAAGATCACAGCAATCATGGTAGTCCTAGCTACCAAAACTTCCCGAACTACATTGACCTGATTCCCTTTTAGCCAGGGATATGTAGGAGACCTTTTGAAGCAAAGGTTCGGTCAAACTTTTCCAAAAAAAAAACGCTTCATACGGAGTGCTCAAACGGGCAAAAATCGCTCGTATCCGCTCACTTATCTTTGCACGAAAACTCTTCATGTTTCCGCGCAAAGAGGGGCAGCTGTGAGCACGTGATTTTTGCCCTACACGAGAATTACTCCCAAAAATTCAAAGTAAAATAATTTTTTGTTTTGTGTATAATTATTTTGAATTTTGTGTTTTGTACTGTTCACATTCGTTTGCGTGTGTGTTTACTTGCTTCATTAATCAAAAGATACCAAATACGTATCGTATGCGTGTAGGAGTCAATTTTAAGTTCATAAGGAATTAATTAACCATAAAGCGGTTAAAAGGTAGAAAATTACAAAAAAAAAAATGCGCATCTTTGTTCTTCGCCTTAGGCGATTTTAGTTAAAAAAGTGTAATTCATGTTAAAGGTTTATGTAGAAAATTAAAGGGAGGGTGATTTTATTTCTTTCAATTTTTTTAGAGTGGTTTTAATTTAAATGTGGATAGGTGAAGAAAAGGAAGGATAATGGCTAAATTTGCAAAGCCATTTAGCCCAAAGGGTCACCCCTGCCCGGTCCAGGTAAGGCATCTCTGGGAACATCCAGACGACGTCGTTTCTGTCACGCCCAATCTGGGCCGTTGATCTCTCTTGATCCAACGGTCTAGATCACCCCATCACAACCCGTTACCCGACCCCAACCCGTTCTTCATCGATTGATCCGGTCCCAAGATTCCCAACCGACATCGTTTTGATAAGTGACTTGATCCTAGCCGTTGATCCTGGTTGATCGAACGGTCAAAATCGATTACCCTTACCCACTATATATTTCCCAGATACACGCCCGCTCGCCCCCTAAGAACCCCCCTTTTCGTCTCCCTCAAGAGACCAATTCAGCCTCACCCATCTACACCTTCGACCGCCGGCCGGAAATCGCTTCCGCCGGTGGCCGGTGTCCAATCCCTCCCATATTTACACCACAACATCTCCTTGACCTCCCCGTTCCAAATCCCTACTCCACCAGTCTCGAATAATCCCCGAGTTCTTCGAATATTAGATCGAAGAACTGGCCCAAAACGTGACTTTGTCCATTTGACCCTAAATGAACACCAAACTCACCCCGAACACTACCATGACCTCCCTCACACCCTTACCAACCTTAGTCCGGCTCAAATCTGAGCAGATCCGGTAAAGCCCCAAAATCGAGCTCCATGAACCCTAATTTTAAAAGGGGTTGAAATTGAGAGGATATTGAGGTCTAATGGACCTTAATCTAGGTGTTCTCAACCGAGAACACCCCGATGAGGGCCCATTTGGCTTGATAGTTCAAGTCCAAAGTCGATCCGGAGCCACTGTTGATTTCAGGAGGTATCTTTTCCTATTTCCTTTCTCCTAGCCTCATAATAGCCTCACGATTGTATTCATTTACGTGATGCTTTTCAATTTTGTTAATTTCTAATAGGCTTGCTGTTCTACTCTTTAAGACCCTCTTTATTTGGTCGATTCTTGTTGTTTCTTTGATTGAAAAATGAATGGTATGCTCAGTGTGATTAAGGTCGTCAAGCAAAGTAGTTCATATGTGTTGGTCCCCTGTTGTGTCCGAAACCTTGAATCACTGACTTGTTTGACGTTTGCTTGTTCTTGATTATATGTGTTGGGATCAATTAAGTAAATGTCGTTGCTTAGTTATACGAATTTTCCTGTTAAAACACTGGATAGTGATTAATGATGTTGATTTGATCCGAAATTATTACCAAGTTAAGTTCTTGAACTCTTTGTGACTTTAAATTAAGTCCTGAACTGGGTATAGCTATTAGAAATCACAGGCTGTTTATTCTAAGAGTTATAAATCATCCAGCCCCTAACATGGATTGGTGGAACCTGCTGTACAGCAGGGTACCATCAGTTCTCTACAAATCCTTAGTTTAATAATAGCGAAACCCATACATAAACAAGTTAAAAGTAGGAAACAGAGGGAATAATACGGGGTTTGTTCAGTTTTCAAAACAGAAAAGGAGGCTGAGGGGTGGCCAGTGAAATTATATAAAGAAAAAACAGCAAGAGAGTGAGGGAGAAATGATTAAAAGGATTAAGGGATTCACATGGGCTAAGGGAATAACATGTGGAAAGATGAAAAACTTTAGAATAAAAAAAAGGGTCTGTTTTGGTCTATAAAAGAGAGAACTAAGGGAGAACTAAGGGGATAGAGATAGACATTGAGAGTTTTCTTTGAGATTTGGGAAGAGTTAAAAAAACAATTCTGAAAGATAGAAATACAGAGAGATATACTCACAGAATTGGAAAAAACATACATTCTGAAAAGGGTATTGGAGAGTTTAAAAGTTCAGTGAGAAATACTGAAAAAACGACTGTTCTTTGAAGCTGTCTTTTACTTCCTTGATTTCATTTCTCTTCTGATCTGAGTTCATTAGATCAAACTTAAGGAATTCGTGGTGTGGTTACATTGTTTTGGTTCACTCTTATTTTCTGCTTGGTTTTGAGTTCTTTGGATCGTTCAACTCTTTCTTAATCTTTCTAATTTTCTTAAAAAGGGCGGGTGTGCATTTCATGCAACTCAAATCCAAATTCAACAACGTTGAATAAGAATGTGTCGAGAATCTGGTTGCATTTCATGTGACGTGATCCGAAAACATGTTCTTAAACAACGTTCATTTTTTAAGTAGTAAGACGAAAAATGGTAAATAACATTAAAAATTGCACTGTAGGATAATATGTTTTAAATCAAGTACTTTAGCCAAATACGACAGTTGAGCGACCGTGCTAGAACCACGGAACTTGGGAATGCCTAACACCTTCTCCCGAGTTAACAGAATTCCTTACCCAGATTTCTGGTATGCAGACTGTTTAATAGAGTCATTCCTTTCCTCGATTCGGGATTCAATCGGTGACTTGGGACACCATAAATCTCCCAAGTGGCGACTCTGAATTAATTAAATAAATCCCATTTCGATTGTCTTTTAATTGGAAAAACTCCTTCGCGCCCTTGCGGGCCTACGGAAAAAGGAGGTGTGACAATCAGGTTTACAGAGTTGTCCAGATATGCACCGTGGTTGGTTCATTCCGACAGAGAGAGAATTGGACGCTTCGTGGATGACCTCATTTATCCCATTCGTATTCTGATGACACGGGAGAGGGTTTTGAGTCGTACATTTGAGGATGCTGTGGATATTGCTCGCGACATAGAGATAGATCGTCGCAGGGAGCGAGATGAGAGGGAGGCCAAGAGGCCTCGAGGAGTAGCTAGTTCCAGTGGCACTCAGACCAGAGGCCAGAGTCAGCAGAGCCGAGGTCGCTCCTTTAGATCTTCGCAGTCGGGTCACTCCGATCGTCACTGATGGTCTTCTAGACAGGGTTATCAGGGTTCACACCAGAGCCAGCCATCTCTCAGTGCCATGCCAGCTCAGAGTTCTTCACAGGCCCCATCTGCTTAGGGTTCATCTCGGCCTAGTTCATCAGCTGGCCACTCCAGCGCCAGAGGTCATTATCAGTCTCAGTCCCCAGCACCGGGGAGTTGCTACGAGTGCGAAAAGTTTGAGCACCACCGTAGGGAGTGTCTCTGTCTTGTTTCCAGATCTTATCAGTAGAGGGGGCAGCCCTCGTCATCCGGTCCTTCTACTTCAGCACCGCCCCGCCAGCTAGGGGTGAGGGTCAGACAGCTAGGGGTCGCTCTAGAGGGGGAGGCCGATCAGGCGGACAGGCTAGATGCTATGCTTTTCAGGGCCGATCTGAGGCCGTTGCTTCTGATGCTGTCATTACAGGTATTATTTCAGTCTGCCACAGAGATGCCTCAGTATTGTTTGATCCCGGTTCTACTTATTCTTATGTGTCTACATATTTTGCTCCTCATTTGGGCACGACCCGAGGGAGTCTTGAGCTGCCAGTGCATGTATCTACCCCGGTAGGTGATACTATTGTTGTGGACCACGTATACCGGTCCTGTTTGGTCATTATTGGGGGTCTGGAGACCCGAGTAGACCTGCTGCTTCTCAGCATGATAGATTTTGATGCTATATTAGGCATGGTCAAGCTATCTCCGTGTCATGCTATTCTGGACTGTCATGCTAAGACAGTCACCTTGGCTATGCCGGGTATTCAGAGGATCGAGTGGCGAGGCACGACTGAGTATGTACCTAGTAGGGTAATATCTTTCCTCAAGGACCAACGAATGGTTGGGAAGGGATGTCTCTCTTATTTAGCATTTGTGCGGGAGGTCGAGGCCCAGACTCCCAGTATTGATTCTGTTCCCATTGTGCGAGACTTTTCTGATGTGTTTCCCTCAGACCTGCCGGGCATGCCACCGGACAGGGATATTGATTTTGGGATCGATTTGGTGCCAGGCACTCAGCCTATTTCTATTCCTCCGTATCAGATGGCACCAGCTGAGCTGAAGGAATTGAAGGAGCAGCTCCAGGAACTCCTAGATAAGGGGTTCATTCGGCCGAGTGTGTCACCGTGGGCTGCACCGGTCCTGTTTGTTAAGAAGAAAGATGGCTCTATGAGAATGTGTATTGACTACAGACAGCTAAACAAAGTAACAGTGAAGAATAAGTATCCTCTGCCTCGTATTGATGATTTATTTGATCAGCTCCGGGGAGCTAGGGTGTTCTCGAAGATTGATCTTCGTTCAGGCTACCATCAGCTGAAGATTAGAGAGTCTGACATTATGAAGACTGCATTCCGGACCAGATATGGTCACTATGAGTTCCTGGTGATGTATTTTGGGCTGACCAATGCCCCAGCAGCATTTATGCATCTGATGAACAGTGTGTTCAGGCCCTATCTTGATTCATTTGTGATCGTATTCATTGATGACATACTAGTCTACTCTCGTAGCCGGGAGGAGCATGCTCGACACTTGAGTATTGTATTGCAGAGATTGAGAGAGGAGAAGCTGTATGCCAAGTTCTCCAAATATGAGTTCTGGCTTGAGTCCGTGGCATTCTTAGGGCACGTGGTGTCCTGTGATGGTATTCAGGTAGATCCGAGGAAGGTCGAGGCAGTGCAGAGTTGGCCCAGACCGACCTCAGTTACTGAGATCCGTAGCTTTCTGGGATTGGCGGGGTATTATCGCCGATTCGTTCAGGGGTTCTCTTCTATTGCTTCACCCTTGACTAGATTGACTCAGAAGGGTGTTCCTTTCTTATTGTCCGAGGAGTGCGAGGAGAGCTTTCAGAAGCTCAAGACAGCACTGACCACAACACCCATCTTGATTCTGCCGTCACCTTCAGACCCTTATATTGTGTATTGTGATGCCTCAGGAGTTGGCATTAGTTGTGTGTTAATGCAGGAGGGTAGGGTCATTGCTTATGCTTCTCGTCAGTTGAAGCCCCATGAGAGGAACTACCCTGTTCATGATTTGGAGCTAGCAGCTATAGTTCATGCTTTGAAGATTTGGAGACATTACCTGTATGGTGTCTCATGTGAGGTGTTCACGGATCATTGCAGCCTTCAGCACTTATTCAGATAGAAGGACCTTAATTTGAGACAGCGGAGGTGGTTGGAGTTGCTTAAGGATTATGACATCACTATTTTGTATCATCCGGGGAAGGCCAATGTGTTGGCCGATGCCTTGAGTCGGAAGGCGGTTAGTATAGGCAGCCTAGCTTTCATCCCAGTTAGGGAGAGTCCATTTGCTTATGATGTTCAGGCCCAAGCCAATCGGCTAGTGATATTAGATATTTCGGAGCCGAGTCGAGTGTTGGCTTGTGTTGTTTCTCGATCTTCCTTATATGATCGCATCAGGGAGCGACAATATGATGACCCACATTTGCTTGTCCTTAAGGACAGAGTGCAGCATAATGATGCTAGAGATGTGACTATCAACAGCGATGGTGTTTTGAGGATGTAGGGCCGTATATGCGTGCCCAATGTTGAAGGTTTGCGGGAGTTGATACTTGAGGAGGCACACAGTTCGCGGTACTCTATTCACCCAGGTGCCGCAAAGATGTACCAAGACTTGAGACAACACTACTGGTAGAGGAGAATGAAGATGGATATTGTTAGGCATGTAGCTAAGTGCCTCAATTGCCAGCAGGTCAAGTATGAGCATCAGAGACCGGGCGGTGTTCTTCAGCGTATGGTCATTCCCGAGTGGAAATGGGAGAGGATCACCATGGATTTTGTTACTGGACTCCCTCGGACAGCGAGGAAGTTTGATTCTGTATGGGTGATTGTTGATCGGCTGACTAAGTCCGCACATTTCATCCCAGTTAGCACTACTTACTCATCGGAGCGGTTGGCAGCAATCTTTATTCGGGAGATTGTCAGGTTGCATGAGGTCCCAGTGTCTATTATATCTGACCGAGGCACTCAGTTCACTTCTCAGTTTTGGAGAGCATTTCAGCGAGAGATAGGTATGCGGGTCGAGTTGAGCACCGCATTTCACCCCCAGACAGACGGGCAGTCGGAGCACACTATTCAGATCTTGGAGGATATGTTGCGGGCGTGTGTGATTGACTTTGGTGGTTCATGGGATGAGTTCTTGCCACTTACTAAGTTTGCCTACAACAACAGCTACCAGTCGAGTATTCAGATGGCCCCGTACGAGGCATTGTATGGCAGACGATGTAGATCTCCCGTCGGATGGTTTGAGCCTGGTGAGGATAGATTGATAGGGACCGAGTTAGTTCAGGATGCCCTGGATAGAGCAAAGTTGATCCAGGAGAGGCTTCGCACATCACAGTCTTGCCAGAAGAGTTATGCAGACCGTAGAGTTCGAGAGTTGTCTTTCATGGTTGGTGACAGAGTATTGTTGAAGGTTTCACCCATGAAGGGTGTCATGAGGTTTGTGAAGAAAGAGAAGCTGAGTCCCAGGTATATTGGTCCTTTTGAGATACTCAGGAGGGTTGGAGAGGCGGCATATAAGTTGGCCTTGCCACTCAGCTTATCCAGCGTTCATCCAGTATTCCATGTGTCTATGCTCCAGAAGTATATCGGAGATCCGTCTCATGTATTAGACTTCAGTACCATTCTGCTTGATGGTGATCTATCCTATGATGTGGAGCCTATTGCTATTTTGGGTCGCCAGGTAAGAAAATTGAGGTCGAAGGAGATTGCGGCAGTTAAGGTGCAGTGGAGAGGTCGGCCCGTGGAGAAGGCTACTTGGGAGGTCGAGCAGGAGATGCGGAGCAGATACCCTCAGCTATTTGAGACTTCAGGTATGTTTCTTGACCCGCTCGAGGACGAGCGTTTGCTTAAGAGGGGAGAATGTGACGACCCGGCCCGTCGTCACGGGAATTACCACCCCGTTATGTTGTAATTATATATTTCATGCTTTTATATCAGTGTTAGAGTCTATCGGGGGAGTTAGGAGTGAATTGGATTGAAAATGAGGCATATAGCATTTTTGAAGGAAACTTGAATAAGGAAAGTCAACCCGGATTTGACTATTTAGTTAGAGAGCTCGGAATCGAATTTTGATGATTTGGTCAGCTTCGGGAGGTCATTTGTGAGCTAGGAGAGCGATCGGAATTGAATTTGGAGGTCCAGTGTAGAAATAGGCTTGAATTGGCTAAGGTTGAATTTTGGCGAAATCCGAACGGTAGGTGAGATTTTGATCCGGGAGTCGGAATGGAATTCGACAGTTGCAATAGCTCCGTTAGGTGATTTTGGATGTGCCTGCAAAATTTCAGGTCATTCGGAGGTCGTTTGGCCGGGGTTTTGATCGAATGTCGATTTCAAAAGTTTTGAAGAAACTTAGGCTTGAATCCGTGCGTAATTGGTGATTTTGAAGTTTAGGATGGTGTTTTTATGATTGGAACAAGTTCGTATCGTGTTTTGGAGTATGTTGGTGGTTTTCGTTGGGGTCCCGGGGACCCCGGGATGAATTCGGGGGTCCAAACGGACCATTTTGAGCCAAAAAGGGGCTGCTGGATTTGCTGCAATAAAATTGCAGGTTATTGTTCTCTGCGATCGCGGCCATTGCCACGCGATCGCGTAGTGTATCGAGAGGAGGCTGGGAGATTGCTCTTCGCGATCACAGGAGTGGTGATGCGATTGCATGAGTTTGAGTGTTTGTTCATCGCGATCGCGGGTCAGTCGATGCGATCGCGTAAGGTCGTGTTCTTGAGCAGTGCGATCGCGACCCCTTTGATGCGATCGCGTAGGGTCGCTGGGTTGAGCACTGCGATCGCGTCCAGGCTCACGCGATCGCGTAGAGGAAAATTGGCAGCCAGGTTTTTTGTGCATCGCGATCGCACGCCCAATGCTGCGATCGCGTAGAGTAAACGGCCCAGGCAGTGAGTTTAAGTCCAGAAACATTTCATTTCGGGTTCATTTGCAAAACCCTCCATTGTTGAGCTCTAGAGTGAGAGAGTGACGGGAAATAGCTGCGAGATCATCGGGATATTGTCGGAGGTAAGTTTCGTGGTTTAATTACACACTTTTATCATGAAATCATGGATTATTTCTATGAAAATGGAGGATTTAAGGTGGGTTTAAGCCCTAGGCCTAAAATTGTAGAAAAATACCGATTTGAGCAGGCAAATGGTGTCCGAATTTGGTAAATTTGAAATGCCTAGACTCGTATTAAGACGAGGGTTCCGAATATGTAACTTTTATAATTTTTCGAGAAGCGCACCAAAAGTCGGGTTTTGACAACTTGTGGGTTTTGATATAATTTGGGTTATTTCGAATGAATTGCGTGAAATTAGCATATATTGATGCATTCTCTATGATTTTGAGCAGATTTGGCATCCGAGGAGATTGATTTGCGAGGCAAGCGCAAGGCGGATTGAAGCTTCTACCGGTTCAAGGTGAGTGGTAATAGTAAACAATGTACTGAGGGTTTGAAACCCCGTACTAGCACTTCACAGTGCTATGTTGAGATGAGACATGCGTCTTGTGACGGGCGTGGTGACATTGTAATTAGGGACTTGAACTTGGTCCCTCCCGGCTAATAGAATACTGTGTTGTATGACTATTAATGAGGTTATAACTGTACAATTGGGCTAATAGCCATGTTTGGGGTCTTGTGCCGATCTGTAGAATATTAGGGGACCTATAGAGCTGGGTGACCCTTATATTGTGTTGGAAAAATACACTCGACCGTAGCACTAGCTGTATAGCATAATGTGAGCCGTACTAGATGTGTACTTTGAAAGATACTACCTAGGGTGGAATTCCCTATTCTAGCTGAGTGAGCCTGAGAGGCCAAGCATATACTGACTGGGATAGGGTCGAGGACCCATTATGAGGTATTATATATATACCTATATTGGATTGGGCTGCATGCCGCAGCAGTATATATATTGGATCGGACTGCATGCCGCAGTAATATAAATGTAATATACATGTGGGACAGACTGCACGCTGCAGTATTATTGCGCTTGGGCTATAGGAGCCCCTTCGGAGTCTGAGTCTGCACACATTCTCAGTGAGCACTGGTGTATATTATGGGATCGGGCTGCACGCCGCAGCAGTATAGAGATATATACATATATATATTGGATCGGACTGCACGCCGCAGTAATACATGTGTGGATCGGGCTGCACGCCGCAGTATAATAGTGCTTGGGCCTCGGGAGCCCCTCCGAAGTCTGTATACACCCCTAGTGAGCGCCGTCGACGTTAAATGGAGCGGGCTGCGCGCCGCAGCGGTATATGTAATGGAGCGGGCTGCGCGCCGCAGCGGTATATGTATTGGAGCGGGCTGCACGCCGCAGCATTAAACTTATTCATATCCTACTACCTACTTAAATACTTATACAATATAGACATATGTATGTGTCTTAATATATTGAGATGGCCGTACGCCGTAGGGGTACGAGTGAGGGTTGGATCAGCGTGGAATCTTGTAGAGATAAATGTGGATTGGAGATTAGAGTACTACCATAGTGATGACGTACCTGTGAGGGTTGCCTTAGAATTGCTAAGTGATAGCACAGGAGTTCTTACTTTCAGTTATTATTTATTATTGTTACTCACTGAGTTGAAATATACTCACCCCACTCCCCTGCACTTTTTGTGTAGATTCACAGGTACCCGAGGGCGGTTGAGTTGTTGTTGCTGCCTGCACACATCTACTTCTTGCGGAGACTATGAGGTAGCTGCCAGCGTCCGCAGAGCCTGTTTTCTCCTTCTTTACCATCTTGTTGATTTCCTATTTGCCTAGACTTGTTTGTATTAGGATGCTATTCTATAGAGGCTCAGACTCGTGACACCACGATATGGTTGGGACCGTATTTTGTATGTTTTACATTTCGCTTATCACATGATATGATCATTTACTGTTTAAGTTTAACTTGATTAATAACTGGCTGGTTTAAGGGATAATAGTCGAGCTTGCCTAGCATTGTGTTGGGCGCCATCACGACCAGGGTTTGGGTCGTGAAAATAAGAGATACTTAAACTATAGGGAAACTACGCTAAAAGGAACTATATGTTACTATGCTAAAAGAAAATATATTATCATACGCTAAAAGCTACTATATTTTACTACGCTAAAAGGTATTATATTTTACTACTCGAAAATGGTACTATATTACTAGTCTTTAAGCAAATAAATAACTTAAACCAGATAAAATACAACAAATACATTGTAATCAGAAAACATTCACAAAATACATATAAAACAGTTATAGTAATTTATTAGTAATATTTTTATTAACAAATAATAACGATTTTCATAATTTTTATATATTTTTTTAGAACATTAATATCTTAGTCTAGATAAAAATAACATACCAATTTAATCGCAAAAAAAATTAAAAAAAATACAAAACAACATACAACACATTCAGAACAGCTAATATGTATTATTTATTCAAGTTTGGACATATACTAAATCGAAATACAAAACAAGCAACCAACAACAATAAAAGGCTTGACTAGGATGTGGGACCAACAATATCTATTTTTTATTGGATGGTTGGGTCTACACGAGCTTTTTGGGTCGTTAATGAAGGTGTGGGGGTTGGGACCGCTGTAATTTTTTAAAGAAAGGGGGAAGGGATCAGTGCAATGTGGGGGAAAGGGAAGTATATATATATATATATATATATATATATATATATATATATATATATATATATATATATATATATATATATATATATATATATATATATATATATATATATATATATATATATATATATATATATGTAATGACCCAAAGGGTCATCCCTTATATTCTCAATCATTTCGTGCTTCTGAGGCCTTAAAACCCTCATTTATAGTTGACTCGATTTGTGTGCGCAGTCCGGGCGCGAAGCCGGAAAACTTTTATGTTGAAATATGTGAAATTTTTTAAGAATTTTGATATTAATATTGATATGATTGACTTTGGTCAACATTTTTGGTAAACGGACCCGGACCCGTGATTTGATGGTCTTAAAAAATCCGTAGAAAACTATGGAACTCGGACGTATGCCCGGAATCAAAATTCGAGGTCTAGAACCTCGGTAAAAGAATTTTTCTGTTAAATTATTTTCTGAAAATGTTTAAGGATAATGAAACTGAAATTTGATTAAAAAGTAATGATATCTGGCTCGTATTTTGGTTCCGACGCCCGGTACAGGTCGTATATGTTGGGTAAGCACCTCGTGTAAAGTTTAGTTTAAAACAGACGTAGTTTGACGTGTTTCAGCCTTAAATTGAAAATTTTGGAAGTTATGAAATTTTGAAATAATTCTTGAGTTTTAAGGCTCAATTCATTGATTTTGATGTTATTTTGGCGATTTGATCGCGCGTGCAAATTCGTATAATTGTTTTGAGTTAGTGTGCATATTTGGTTTAGAGCTGCGAGGGCTCGGGTGAGTTTCGGATAGGTAACGGGGTGGTTTTGGACTTGAAAATGCAGCAGAAATTCTGCAATTTTTGCACAGGAATTTTCTTCTATGCGGTCGCATAGGTATAGCTGCGATAGCTAGAGCAAAGATCAGGGGTCCCAAAATCTTTCTATGCGACCGCAACAATACCCCTGCGATCGCATAGCTTCAATTGTCCCTCCTATGCGATCGCACAGTGTCCTTCGCGATCGCATAGAGTAAATTTTGAGGTCCAGAATTCCTTCTATGCGATCGCATACCAACCCCTGCGATCGCATAGAGTAAGTTCAGCCCCCCTCCCCCATTTTTTCTTCTATGCGATCGCATTAATGCTCCGCGATCGCATAGAGCAATTTTTTGCTCCCTTTATTTTCTTCTATGCGATCGCATCACAGGCCCTGCGATCGCATAGAGTAAATTGTCTGCTCAATGATTTAAGTTCTGCAACAGAACAGAAACAGGATAAAAATCTCATTTCTCAAACTCTCCCTTCTCCCAGCTTTTTGGGTGATTCTTGAGCACTTCTTCATCGAATTTCTTGGGTAAGTGATTCTTGACTCATTTTCTTCATTTTTCATCATTATTATTTGAATTCCTAGGCCTAAAAATATGTAAATGGATAGAAAAATTAGAGAAATGGGTATAGTTAGGGTTTTCAAAGAATTTACGATCTAGACCTCGTTTTGGGGTCGAACTTAAGAACAAATTGTATATTCGAACTCGTGGATGATTGGGTGAATTAATTTTTGTTCGAACCTCGTGTTTCGATCATGTGGGCCCAGGGTCGATTTTTACTATTCCGGGTAGAATATTGTAAAAATTATATTTAGCCACATGAGCTAGTTTGTTAAGTAGAATTGATGATATTAAATCAATTGTGTATAGATACGATTTGATTGGAGCCAAATTTGAAAGGAAAAGGCATTGCTATGGATTGAATTGTTCGTAAACTTTTGAGGTAATTGTTTGATCTATCCTAGATTGAGGGAATAGGAATTGAGTTTATGTGCTAATTGTTATGTGTGGAGTCCGACATATAGGCATGGTGACGAGTATCTATATTTTGGGGGTCGAGCATGACCGTAGGTCTTAAATGGATTAAATTCCTATTAATCCTATATGATTATATGAAAGGAAATTATTATTGGTTTCATACCATTAATATATATAAATTGTTGATTAAAGGTTATTGGTGTCATACCGGTAACAAATATATATTGTTGATTTTTTAATTATTTATTGGTTTTACACCGGTAATATAAATATTATTGAAATTGAAATTTTTTGGTTTAATACCGGTAATAGATTTATATACATATTGTTGATAAGAGATTATTGGCTCAGTACCGGTAACATATTGAATTGATTATTATTATTGGCCATAGCGTCGGTGATTTATCGGAAGGGACAGAGTGTACGCTGCAGTACTAACAGATATTGATTATTAGCATTGACCATAATTGCCGATAGCCTATTTTGTATTGTTATTGGCCATAGATGCCGCTGATTTATTGGGAGGGTCGGAGTGCATGCCGCACTACTAACATATAATAATTGTTGATATTGGCCACAATAGCTGGTAATATATTATGTATGGTTTGGTTAAATAAAAGAAAGGGCTGATAGTAAAATGAATACGAGTGGTTGTACTCATGTAAGTGAATTATGTGAATTTGGAAACAGAATTGTACTCCATTGTCCATATTATTTTTATGATATAATATTTTGCTACTGTACCAGGGTATGTTCTTTTCCCTATAAATGTTCCCTATTGTATATTGTTGTTTGTTTGTATCTATATATATTTTAACTGCACAGGTTTATGCGGGTGACTGGTCCTAGCCTTGTCACTACTTTGCCGGGATTGGCTAGGCACTTACCAGCACATGGGGTCGGTTGTGCTGATACTACACTCTACACTCTTTTTGCGTAGATATAGGTTATAGACAACAACATCGGCATTAGCACGATTGTGGATATTTTGACTATTAAGACTTCGAGGTAGCCTAGCAGGCGTCCGCAGGACCCGTTGTCTACTCTATCTTTATTTTTTTCATTTTGTTATCTCATGTATTCTAAATAAACAGTTTGTATTTCTTTCAGACGGTTATGTGTATTATTCTTAGAAGTTCGTGAGTATTGTGACACCAGTCTTAGGTATTGTATCATGCTTGGGTTTTCTGTATCGTATCTATTAAAATTTGCTAAGTCTTCCGCTAAATTTAATTATTTCGCTGTAATCAAATAATTTTATTTAAAGTCTTAAAAAGAGAGTTGTAACTAACGGAAATGTAAGTATGAATTGGCTTGCCTAGCTTCCACTAGTAGGCGTCATCATGACTCCCGATGGTGGGAAATCCGGGTTGTGACAAGTTGGTATCAGAGCTCTAGGTTGCACAGATCTCACAACTCACGAACAACCTTAGTAGGGTCTGAGGGATCGGTACGGAGACGTCTGTATTTACCCCCCTAGAGTCTACATGGTTAGGAAAATCTTCCATTTTTTATTCCAGTCATGCGACTTTGATCTTTCAAATGCTAATTGAATTTCTACTCTGTTCTTCTGCAGATGACAAAAACACACGCTTCCTCATCTACTGACCAGCAACCCGAGGCCCCAGCAGCAGCAGCTCCTGCTAGGGGCAAAGGCTGAGGTCGGGGCCGTCCTAGAGGCCGAGGTAGGGCAGAGCTCAGCCCTGTGCGCCAGCACAAGTGGTAGAACCTCAGGTTCATATCGAGGAGGAGGTTCCAGCCCTAGCAGTTCCAGTGAGCCCAGCTTAGGTCCCAAGAGGGATTATGTTTACACCGGACCTTTAGGATGCTCTAGTCCGGATAGCAGGTTTTATGGACAATATCACCAGAGCAGGTTTACTGCTAGTAGCACTAGCCACTTCTCAGGCTGGAGGAGGTAATCAGACTCCTACTACGCGCACCCTGGAGCCAGTAATTCCCCAGGCTCAGGTTCATGTGATTTAGCCAGCTGAGGCAGTTCTGCATGTCATAGTGACTCAGGCTAGTGATGGTGCAACTATGTCTGCTGACGCATTATGGAGGTTGGATAGGTTTGCCAATCTATTCACTACCACATTCAGTGGCACTCCTTAAGAGGATCCCCGAGATTTCCTATATAGCTGCCACGAGGTTCTTCGTACTATGGGCATTGTGGAGACTAATGGTGTTGATTTTGCCACTTTTCGATTATCTGGTTTCGCCAAAACTTGGTGGAGAGATTATTGTCTATCTAGGTCAGCAAGATCATCATCATTGACTTGGGGCCAATTTGCAGAGTTGTTCTTGGAAAAGTTCCTTCCAGCCACTCAAATGGAGGCTCTACGCAGGCAATTTGAGCGTCTTCATCAGGGTTCTATGTCTGTCACACAGTACGAGACTAGGTTCATTGACCTGACTTGTCATGCCATTGTCATACTTCCCACATATAAGGAAAGGGTGAGAAGGTTTATTGATGGCTTGAATCAGCCAATTCGACTGCAGATGGCTATGGGAGTAGGGACTGCAATCACTTTTCAGGAGGCGGCTAATGTCACGCCCCAAATCGAGGGACATGACCGGCACCTAACCGGGTAGCCCCAGTCAAACGGACCTAGGTGCCTTTCCTAACCCCTGCGTTACCCCTGTATTGTTCATTACTTATAAGCCGAAGATCTTACCCATTATAACTGAATTCACATTTTTCCAACATAACCACACTATTAACTTACTATCAGGTTTACCAATTACAACGCCCGACATAATATATACATAAGACTATCATCCCACAGTTTCCTGTCTATGGAGCCTCTAGGATACAAAGGATGATACAATACTTGACGGTAACAAGGCTCCGGCTATACCTTACAAAATCAAAATAAAGTCTAAAACAAAAGTGGCATGAGCCACGCAGGGCCCCGAGAGGAAAGGGGCTCACCAAACGGGAAGTGGAAGATGAAGGATGCTACTGCCGATGAGCTGAAGTACCTGCTACTGATCCACCTACAATCATAACAAGAATGTAGCATCCCCGGCAAAAGGGATGTTAGTACAATGGAATTGTACTTGTATGTATGGACAAGCTTTGTCCCAAGTAAACTCAAGCCATTAAACAAGTAAATCACGAAGAGAAGACAACCAATGATTATACCAAAGCCAACCAGGCAATCATGTTCCCACATTTACTTCGTTTCAAGTAGTTCTCAGCCCAAAGTACAATTAAAGATCAACAAGGAAGGCAACAACCAAACATACACGGAAAACACAATCAAGTCAAACAAAGGGGCAATAAGTGCCCCACAGGTTGCAAACTCTCCTGCTGTCTCCTTTCACAAATTCACATCAATGATTTTTATATCAGTTTCAATGGAGATTTTGATCCCTTTCCACCCTTATTACCCCGGCCACCCTTATCACCCCAACCCACACCTTATTACTTCATGTTGCGGTGCGCAACCCGATCCCAATGTACAGTTTCAAATAATAACAAACACAAACAGCAAACAAGAGCACCATACAATGATCACAAACAAGTGCAAATAAGCGATTTCACAACTTTGTTCATGTTTCCAAATTCTTTTCAATCCGGTGTTACCACAAAGTTACAATATTTCAATTTCTGAGAGTATCCATACCATTATGTTCACAGTTCATCACAATTCAAGTGTTTCATTAGTTTCCCCTAAGAAGATATGTATGCCATCACTACAATTGTTCTCAATTATTTACTAATTATAACTTCCTTTTTCATCTTTCGGTTCATATCCCGTACCACACCACATATAGTTCAACATCAATTTGAATACCCAACAACTAAATCAAAGAGTCACACAACAATTCCTCAAAATTATCACAAACCAAACGAATTGTACACATAAGGGCGATTTCACAAGAATCAAAGTTAGCCATACATACCTTGTGTCGGGTTTTCTTCCTTTAATCTCCTAATTTATGTTCACCCAAGTTATCCTATTTTGCCAACCTTGTTCTTGCAGAGTCTTACTCCTACTCACTTTTTTTTACTAAATTTCAAGTTCAAATAATATGCATGAGTGTCAAATTCTATTTTCAAAAGCTATTGTATGCAAATCTTTCTTTACCTTTGACAACAGAAAAATTATATGAAAATGACTAGGGTTTTTACGTTTTAGGGATTTGGGGAAGATGACTTTTGCCCTAGGAACCTCCACACCAAACGATGGGTAGACTTCTCTCTCTAGAATCCCTCTTTCCTCTCTCTAGTTTTGTCAAGAAAATATGAGAAAAATGAAGGTTTGAGGTGATTTATTAAAGAAGGTATCGGGTCAAAATTTTAAAAAAATCTGGGCCGAGTCAATTCTGCGTTCGCATCTGCGATATGCGGTCTACATAATGGACCGTAGAATTACATAAAAAATGCACATGTTCTGTTACGATATGCGACCAGAATGCGGTCCAAATTCATGTTTTGCGGTCGTAGAATGCACCGCAGATTTGACATTCAAAAATTCTCAAGAAATTATGCAATGGATCTGCGGTCCGCATTTCCATTCTGCGATCGCATATTGGACCGTATTTTCAACACAGTTTTTGGAAAACATTCTGTTAAACTCTGTGGTAGGAATGCGGTCTGTATAGTAGATCTGCGATCGCATTCCTAACCGCAAAAACGACATTTTCTGGAAAAATTCATTCTTTCAATTTTTAAAGCATAAATAACTACCAAGGGTCTGAACCGCGGTGAGCTTGCAAGTCACGAAGAATTCTACGCATTTCTAACACATTATTCGAACCATGACACCACAACTACTAGGTTTTTAAGCACAAAAAGTTTACGGGGCCTTACAGCTAATGAAGCCCGCCGGATCGAGATGGCTCTGTCACAGGGATCAGGTCATGGGTCGGATAAGAGACCCCGTAATTCAGGTAGGTTTAGTGGTGCCTCATCTAGAGGTAGAGATTCGTATGGTAGAAGCCATCCTCCTAGGCCTTTTCAGTCAGCCCTTCAGGCTTCTCACGACCCTTCAGGTAGTCGTGATTCTCAACTACATTACTCTGATCCACAGTTGTAGAGTGCCTCACCAGTACTTATCAGTGCATAACCACTTTAGAGTTTCCGAGGTGATCATTACGGGTCGGCAAGGTCAATCCCAGTTTTCCCAGCTTCCGCGTTCAGACGGGTGCTATGAGTGTGGAGATTTGGGTCACGTCAGGAGACATTTCCTGATATTTAGAGGTGCTCAGTCACAGCAGCAGGGTTCTCATGCTATGGTTCAGGCTCTGGTTCCCCCACAGCCTGCCCAGCCGGCTAGAGGCGGGGGTAGAGGACAAGGAGGTAGAGGCAGAGGTCATAGAGGTAGAGCTCAGACCGATAGAGGTAGAGACCAGCTAGCAGCTGATCATCCTAGAAATACTGCTCAGGTTGGTAGGGCCCAACCCCGATGTTATGCACCTCCTGCCAGACTAGAGGCTGAGTCCTCAGATGCCGTCATCACAGATATTATTTTGGTTTGTGATAGAGAGGCATCAGCATTATTCGACCCTAGGTCTACATATTCGTACGTGTCTTCCTGTTTTGCATCGTACTTGTTTCAGCCTAGTGATCCACTGGGTGTTCCTGTTCATGTGACTACACTAGTAGGCGATTCTATTGTGGTGATTGAGGGTCTTGAGACCCGTGCTGACTTATTGCTCTTAAATATGGTAGACTTCGATATTATATTAGGCATGGACAGGCTATCTCCATATCATGCTATTTTAGATTGCCATGCCAAGACTATGACTTTAGCTTTGCCGAATTTACCTCATATAGAGTGTAAAGGAATTTCTGGTCATACTAGCCGCAATGTTATTTCTTATGTTAATGCTCAGCGTATGGTTGAAAAAGGGTGTTTGGCTTATTTGGCCTATGTCCGTGATTCTAGTGCTGAGGTTCCTTTTATGGATTCTGTGCCCGTTGTTTGCTAATTTCCTAAAGTGTTTCCTTCAGACCTACCGGGTATGCCACCCGATAGGGATATTGATTTTTGCATTGACTTGGCTCCAGACACTCAGCCCATTTCTATTCCCCCATATCGTATGGCTCCGCCAAAGTTAAAAATATTGAAGGATCAGTTGCAGGATTTACTTGAAAAGGTTTTCATTAGACCTAGTATTTCACCGTAGGGTGCACCAGTATTATTTGTAAAGAAGAAATATGGTTTGATGAGATTGTGCATTGACTATCGGCAGTTGAACAAGGTGACTATCAAAAATAAATATCCACTCCTGCGAATTGATGATTTATTTAATCAGCTTCAGGGTGCCAATGTCTTTCGAAGATAGACTTGAGATCTGGCTATCATCAGCTAAAGATTAGGGCATCTGATGTCCCTAAGACAGCATTCCGCATTTGGTACGGACATTATGAATTTCTGGTCATGTCTTTTGGGTTGACAAATGCCCCAGCAGCTTTTATAGAATTGATGAATCGGGTGTTCCGGCCTTATTTAGACTTATTTGTAATAGTCTTCATTGATGACATATTAATATATTCCTGCAGTCATGAGGAGCATGCGCAACATCTCACAGTGGCTTTGCAAACTCTGAAAAATAGCCAACTATATACAAAATTTTCGAAGTGTGAATTTTGGCTAAGTTCAGTTGCATTCCTGGGTCATATTGTGACGGCAACAGGTATTCAGGTTAATCCAAAGAAGGCTGAGGCAGTCAAGAACTGGCCTAGACCGACATCAGCCACATAAATTTTGAGTTTCTTGAGATTAGCGGGTTATTATCGACGATTTGTGGAGGGGTTTTCATCTATTACAACTCCACTGACCAGATTGATGCAGAAAGGTGTGCAGTTCGAACGGTCAGATGAATGTGAAGTGAGCTTTCAGAAGCTCAAGACAACCTTGACCACAACACCAGTGTCGGTTTTACCCACAAGTATGAGACCTTTTACTGTTTATTGTGATGCTTCCCGTATTGGTCTTGGTGCAATGTTAATACAGGATGGCAAGGTTATTGTATATGCTTCGAGGCAGTTGAAGATTAGTGAAAAGAACTATCCAGTTCATGATCTAGAATTGGCGGCGATTGTTCACGCATTGAAAATCTGGAGGCATTATTTGTATGGTGTGGCATGGGAAGTATACACCGATCATAAGAGTCTTCAATATCTGTTTAAACAGAAGGAATTGAATTTGAGGCAGAGAATGTGTCTAGAATTGTTGAAAGATTATGATGTTACCATTTTATATCACCCAAGAAAGGCCAACATGGTGGCCGATGCTTTAAGCAGGAAGTCAGCTTGTATGGGCAGTCTTGCTTATATTCCAGTCAATCAGAGGCCGTTTAGTCAACCGATTTGTGAGGTTGGATATTTCTGAGCCTAGTCTATTGCTAGCCTGCACGGTCGCTCGCTTTTCATTATTGGGCCGTATCCGCAATCAACAATATAATGATTCTTATTTATGTGACCTTAAAGACACAGTCCAATGAGGAGGTGCCAAGCAGGTCACATTAGATGCTGATGGGATTCCGAGGATGCAAGGGTGCATTTGTTTGCCAAATGTTGATGGGCTTAGAGAATTGATTCTAGAAGAAGCTCACAGTTCGCGGCATTCTATTCATCCAGGTACAGCAGAGATGTATCAGGATTTGCGGCAGCACTATTGGTGGCGTATAATGAAAAGGATATTGTGCCATATATTGCATGGTGTTTGAATTGTCAGCAGGTTAAATATGAACATCAGAGACCTGGCGGTTTATTTCAATGAATTGAGCTTCCTGAATGGAAGTGGGAGGACTTCGTTTCTGTACTTCTGGTGACTCGGAGGAAGTTTGATGCTGTTTGGGTTATTGTTGATAGGCTGACCAAGTCAGCTCATTTTATTCTGGTTGTCACTACCTATTCATCTAAGAGATTAGCTGGGATTTATATCAGGGAGATTGTTCGTCTTCATGGTGTGCCTATCTCTATTATTTCAGATCGAGGTACGCAGTTTAACTCCCATATTTGCAAGGTGGTTTAATGAGAGTTGGGCACCCAAGTCCAGCTAAGTACAGCCTTTCATCCCCAGACGGACGGTCTGTCCGAGAGGACTATTCAGATGTTGGAAGATATGCTTCGAGCGTGTGTTATTGATTTTGGAGGCTCGTGGGATCAATTCTTGCCTTTGGCAGAGTTTGCTTATAATAATATTTATCAATCGAGCATTCAGATGGCTCCTTATGAAGCCTTGTATGGTAGGAGGTGTCGTTCTCTGGTTGGATGGTTTGAATCGGGAGAACCTCGGTTGTTGGGTACGGATCTAGTACAGGAGGCCTTAGATAAGGTCAAGATCATTCAAGATAAGCTTCTCACAGCTCAGTCCAGGCAAAAGAGCTATGCAGATCGCAAGGTTCGAGATATAGCTTTCATGGTTGGGGAGCGAGTATTACTCCGAGTGTCGCCTATGAAGGGCGTGATGAGATTTGGAAAAAAGGAAAAACTTAGCCCTAGGTTTATTGGCTCATTCGAGATTCTTGATCATGTGGGAGATGTGGCATATAAGCTTGCCTTGCCACCTAGCTTTCAGTTGTACATCCAGTGTTTCATGTGTCCACGCTCCAAAAATTTCACGGCGATCCCTTGCACGTGTTAGATTTAAGCATTTTCCAATTGGACAAGGATCTATCTTATGAGGAGGAGCCGGTAGCTATTCTGCATCGGCAGGTTCGACAGTTAAGGTCGAAGAGTTTTCCTTCTGTGCGAGTTCAATGGAGGGGTCAGCCTCTTGAGACATCGACCTGGGAGTCCGAGGCTGACATGCAGAGCCGATATCCTCATCTATTCCATGACTGAGGTACTTCTTTCTTTTGTCCGTTCGAGGATGAACGCTTGTTTTAGAGGTGGAGAATGTGACGACCCAAAGGGTCATCACTTGTTTTCTCAATCATTTCGAGCTTTTGAGGCCTTAAAAACCTTATTTATAGTTGCCTCAATTTACGTGCACAGTCCGGACGCGAATCCGGAAAATTTTTATATTGAAATATATGAAATATGTGAAATATTTTAAGAATTTTGATATTAATATTGATATAGTTGACTTTGGTCAACATTTTGGTAAACGGACCCAAACCCACGATTTGACGGTCTTAGAAAATTCGTAGAAAAATATGGAACTCGGGCGAATGCCCGGAATCGAAATCCGAGGTCTAGAACCCCGGTAAATGAATTTTTCTGTTAAATTATTTTCTGAAAATGTTTAAGGTAAATGAAACTGAAATTTGATTAAAAAGTAATGGTATCAGGCTCGTATTTTAGTTCCGACGCCCGGTACATGTCATATATGTTGGTTAAACGCTTCATGTAACCTTTGTTTGAAAATAGACGTCGTTTGACATGTTTCGGCCTTAAATTGGAAATTTTGGAAGTTTTGAAATTTTAAAAGAATTCATGAGTTTTAAGGCTCAATTCATTGATTTTGATGTTATTTTGGCGATTTGATCGCGCGAGCAAGTTTGTATGATGTTTTTGAGTTAGTGTGTATATTTGGTTTAGAGCCCCGAGGGCTCGGGTGAGTTTCAGATAGATAACGGAGTAGTTTTGTAAGGCCCCGTAAAATTTTTGTGCATAAAACCTAGTAGATGTGGTGTCATGGTCCGAATAATGTGTTAGGAATGCGTAGAATTCTTCGCGGCGAGCTTGCTCGCCGCGGTTCGGACCCTTGGTAATGATTTAAGTTTCAAAAATGTAGAGAAATAATTTTTCCGAAAAAGTGTCAAATATGCGGTCAAGAATGCGACCGCAGAATCAACATGCGGACCGCATTCTGACCGCAAATCGTTCCCGAGAGTTTCTCAAAAATCCGTCAAATGTGCGGTCGATATGCGATCGCATGTCAAATCTGCGGTGCATTTTGCGACCGCAGATCAAACATGCGGACCGCATTCCGGCCGCATTCCTTAACAGAAACTTGTAATTTTTGAGGCCATTTTGCGGTCACTTTGCGGACCGCATGTGTGTTCTGCGGTCGCATAGTGACCGCATAATTGACCCCGGCCCAGTTTTTGTAACATTTTGACCCGATCTCTTCTTTAATATAACACACCTCTTCTTCATTTTTATCATATCATCTCACCAAAAATTAGAGAGAGAAGAGAGGGTTTTTAGAGAGAGAAATCTTGCATCTTCAAGGATTGTTCCAATCATTTTAATTCCAAGGGATCCTAGGGCAAGGATTCAACTTCCCCAATATTTTCAAGGTAAAAACCCTAACTATTTTCTTTGATTTTCAGTTTTAATTGGGTAAAGAGAGGTTTGCATATAATAGCTTTTAAAAATAGAATTTTTACACTCATGCATGATTATTGAACTTGATTTCTAGTAAAAAGAAGTGAGTAGAAGTAAGAGTCTTCAAGAACAAGGTTGGCAAGAGTAAGATAGCTTGGGTAAGCATAAAGTAGGAAGTTAATGGAAGAAAACTCATCACCAGGTATGTATGGCTAATTTTGATTCTTGTGAAATCGCCCTTATGTGTAAAATTGTTTGGCATGTGTTGATTTGAGAAATTGTATGTGATTAATTGATGTTGTTGTTGGATATTCAAAGTTGTTGTTGAACTATGAGTGTTGTGGTAAGAAATATGAACCGAAAGGTAAATGAGAGTTGAATTGGGTAAAGAATTTGTGAATAATGATTATGATGGCCTATATGGCACCTTATGGAAAAGAAATCGAAACACTTGAGAATTGGTTTATTGTGGAAAGAGATGAAACACTTGAATTATGGAAAATTGTTGAATATACATGTGTGAATATTATTGAATGTGGAAACATTGTAACTTGGTTGTGATATTGGCTTGAGAAGTAATTGAGAACATGAAACAATGTGCAAGTTGCTTATTTGAACTTGTTGAAATTGTGTGTAGTACCTTATCTGCTGTTTGAAATTGTTGTGTTTTCAACTGTAAGGCGGGGTCGTGTCGCGCGCCGCGACGTGGTGAAATAAGGTGTGGGTTGGGGTGATAAGGGTGGCCGAGGTAATAAGGGTGGTCAGGGGCAATAAGGATGGAAAGCGATCGAAATCGCTATTGAAAATTGATACATAAATCAATAATGTGAAATTGTGAAAGGAGACAGCAGGAGAGTTTGCAACCTGTGGGGCACCGATTGCCCCTTTGTTTGACTACTTGTGCTTTACGTGATTGATTGGTTATTGTTAAATTGGTTGGTTGTAGAAAGTGCTTTGTGTGAGAATTATTTGAAATGAGGAAAAATGTGGAAACATGGTTGGCTGGCTTAATTAATTGTTGATGAAATTTAATGGCTTGAGTTTACTTGGGACAAAGTTTGTCCATACATACCAGTACAATTCAAGTGTACTGACGTCCCTTTTGCCGGGGGCGCTACATTCGTGTCATGATTGTAGGTGTATCAGTAGCAGGCACTTCAGCTCATCGGCAGTAGTATCCTTCTCCTTCCACTGCCCGTTTTGGTGAGCCCCTTTCCTCCTCGGGGCCTTGTGTGGTTCATGCCACTCGGTTTAGATTTCATTTTGGTTTTGTAAGGTATAGCCGGAGCCTTGTTACCGGCAAGTATTGTATTTCCTTTTTGTATCCTAGAGGCTCCGTAGACATGTAAACTGTGGGATTGTGGCCTATGTATATGTATGGGGCGTTGCAAATATAAATTATGAACTTGTTAGTAAATAAATCACATGGTTATGTTTATGCATTATGAAATCAGTCATTGTTGGTAAGATATTTTGGTTAATGAGTAACAGTCAACACAGGGGTAACGCGTGGGAATGGAAGGCACCCAGGTCCGCTTGACTGGGGCAACCCGGTCAGGCGCCGGTCATGTCCCTCGATTTGGGGCGTGACAAACTTGGTATCAGGAGCATATGGTTTTTAAAGTGTCCTAGGATGTCTCGGAGCCGTGTCTAGTAGTGCCCTTCTTATAGGTGTGTTGTCGACCACATCATATAAGTAGGGGGCTACACGGACATTTAGGAATATTACCCTTCTTCATCACTCCAAATCGTGCGATAAAGCTTGATTATAAGATTGTTTTGTAACCCGTGCGTTGAGATTCAAGGTAAGTTTAAATTCTCTTTCGTCTATTTCATGTAGTGTTGTCATATGTCATGACCAATGGGAAAAGACATGGGTGTTATAGAGATTGCACATGTATCTTGTTGAATAAACTGTATGAATATATAGTATAAGTACATAGTACTACAAGTATACTTTATTTGGGGATAGGATTAGAAGTGATTACCCGCACGAAGAGGCATTGATTTGATAATTGATATGTAAGCTTAAATAGCACGTGTGGTTAGTGCAAGAAGTATATAATTGATTGTAAGGTGTGAAAGAATATTGGTTATATAAGCACGTGATATATGAGAGAATGACTAAGAGATTAATGGGGAGAGTGTAAGTCTCTCATATGAGGTAAAAAGTTACGAAATGAGACTCAATTGGACCCTAGGTGAGAAGACCCTTGTCTTACGAACGTTATAAGGACCCAGAAATGTACGAAGTTGCGTTACACTCATAAAGGATATGCGTGGGGACTTGGAATCCCATACCTACGTGGCTGAATAGGAGAAGGGAACTTATGAGATCAATACTATGGTGACTTAAACTTTCCTAATAGTCGAGTATGCATATAAGAGGTATAGATATATGAGGCATATGTTCCTAAAGTTTCTAAACTCAAGACTTGTGTCAAGATCCAGGACATTTTCCCCATGTGGGAGAGGGAGGACCACCGTGAGGCCACTTAAATATAATGAAACAAGAGCGAGACCATGTAGCTATGATATTTGAATATTTTGGTGAAGACATGTGTGGTCTAGAAAAGAGATTAAGGAATGTAAATTCTTCACGCATGGAAATGTGACTGATGGGGTCAACGATTCTAGAAAATAAGAGTATGTTTGTAAAGAGACTTTTACTTGTCATAAGGTCGGGAGAAATGGGACCCAAGGAGGTACCATATGTCAAATGTGAAAGATTGTGAGTTCCTAGAATGGGCTAATCATAGATTTGTGATTTAAACAAAGTTTCGGGATACTAAGAAAGCCATAACGAGTGAGAGAAATGAATGTGTTGCCACAACAACCCAAGATGGTAATTGGGGCTTGATAGAGAGCCTCTAAAGAGCCTTACAAATAGATAAGTGTTAAGTGATGTTCAGACGAACACTCCTTGCTACATATATCCCAATAAGAGTTAAGAGGTGAGCCGGATGGAATACCTAAGGTAAGAGACCACGTAATATATGGAAGAGTGCGTGGCTATTCACTAACTAGGAAGAATGAGGTGAGAAGAAATGGGGAGAAAACCTTTAAATTGAGATGGTCATGGTTATTTAAAACAATTTTTGCATCAGAATGGTGGACTCACTTAGGGCACAAGTGTTAATAAAGGTTATGAGGGATTAACCGCAATGCAACGGACATGGGTGACACTGAATATCGACTAAAGGGGTCTAGAGATAGTTCATGTCTACACACAATGGGAAGCGAGGTTATCGTTGGTGAGGTTGTGGTACTGTAAAATGATTAAACAAGACATAATGATTTTTCAAATTCACAGGAGACAGACAAATGTGTGGAACATTAAAGCTATTAATTATGCACTATCCGCAAAAAAAAAAAAAAGATGGGAATGAAAGGTTCGGAATGGATTGAAAGAGGATGAAAACTCGTGACAGACTAGACGTGTTTGGCATGATAACTCTTAAGCGGCAATATCAGGGAACTTTATTGGTAACTATAACATGGGGAATAAGGCGAGTTACTCATCCGAGATAGAATCAAGTGGACTAAGCCTTACACTTAAGAGTGAAACCAAAAGTTGTTGTTGAAGTATTGAGGAGGATTTAAAGTTTCAGAGAATACCCTTCTCGGGATAGTGACCCTTCCTAAGTCATATGCATATAAAGGTTGTTGATATACGTTTTGAGAGGTGTTTAACCGTAATGAGGGATGGTAGGAAATTTCACAGGGGAAGTAGTGCAATTTCTTAAAGTCTATAATGCACATATGGGGAGAAGAGGTTGGTTAAGAAAAGTTAGAGCATAATGCTACTTTACATTCGATACAATGCCGTGCAAGTTAGTGTTATTCGGGGTATATGTGCAAGTTAGCCAGTGCTATTTATTTGAGATAGGAGGTCATATGAGAAAACTCACTCAGTAAATGCCTTTTGATAAGAATCGTAAGAGTTAGTAGAAATGGTTCAGATGGGGTCGTAACTATATCAAGGAAATTATAGTAGAACTAAATTCGTGGAAGGTCTTATGTAAGAGGGATATAATAAAGATGTTCCGCTAACGATGTAAAGTGTTAAGATGATAGTTATGCCTCCAGGGTTGGTTTGGGGTGTGTGTTGATGCAACACAGAAAGGTTATAGCGTATGCTTCGAGATAACTCAAAAAAAAAAAAAAAAAAAAAAAAAAAAAAAAAAAAATCACGAGAAGAATTATCCGACACATGATTTGGAGCTCGCGGCAGTTGTGTTTGCTTTGAAATATGGCGGCACTATCTTTATGGAGTTTATGTAGATGTGTTTTCAGACCCCAAGAGCCTCCAGTATTTGTTCAAGCAGAAGGAGCTAAATCTAAGACAGCGGCGGTGGTTAGAATTACTCAAGGACTATGATATGGACATATTGTACCATCCAGGGAAGGCAAATGTGGTAGCCGACACTCTTAGTCGAAAATCCATGAGTAGTTTGGCTCATTTGGGTGTGGATCAGAGACACCTGGCTCGAGAGGTTTACCAATTAGCCAGTTTGGGGGTTCGTATCTCTGCGTCAGACGAGGGAAATGTTTTGGTGCATAATGGAGCAGAATCATCATTGGTCGCGGAAATCAAGGAAAAACAGTCCATGGATCCAGCATTAGTTCGGGTAAAGGAAGTAGTTATGAATGACAAGACCTCGGCATTTGTACTCAGCAGTGAAGATGGTGTAATGCGGTGTCAAGACAGACTATGTGTTCCGGACGTGAACGAACTTCGGGAAAGGTAATGGCAGAGGCACATATTTCCAGATATTTTGTACAACTAGGTTCCACGAAAATGTATCATGACCTTAAGGAGATTTATTGGTGGAACGGTATGAAAAGGGATATAGCAAGCTTTGTAACTAAATGTCCGAACTGTCAACAAGTGAAGGCCGAGCATCAACGACCCGGTGGATTAACTCAGCTTATAGAAATACCAAGGTGGAAATGGGAGATGATCAATATGGATTTCGTGGTAGGGTTACCTCGCACTCAGCGAAAGTTCGACTCAATATGGGTGATAGTGGATCGACTCACCAAATCAGCTCACTTCCTGCCTGTCAAGTCCATTGATACTGCAGAGCAATATGCAAGATTGTACATCAAGGAGATAGTAAAACTTCATGGCACTCCACTTTCTATCATCTCAGATCGCGGGGCTCAGTTCACAGTTAACTTTTGGAAGAAGTTTCAGCAAGGTTTGGGAACTCAGGTGAATCTCAGCACAGCTTTCCATCCACAGACCGATGGACAGGCCGAGCGGACCATTCGGACGCTTGAAGATATGTTGCGGGCTTGTGTCTTAGATTTTAAAGGTAATTGGGATGAACACTTGCCACTGATAGAATTTGCTTACAATAACAGCTATCATGCTAGCATTCAAATGGCCCCGTTTGAGGCATTGTACGGGAGAAGATGTAGATCGCCAATTGGGTGGTTTGAGGTAGGTGAAGCGGAATTGCTAGGGCCAGATATGGTGTACGAAGCTATGGGAAAGGTCAAGGTTATTCAGGAGAGAATGAAAACAACACATAGTCGTCAACAGTCCTATGCAGACGTTCGTCGAAGGGATTTGGAGTTTCAAGTCGATGATTGGGTGTTCTTGAGGGTATCTCCTATGAAAGGAGTCATGCGATTTGGAAAGAAAGGGAAATTGAGTCCTAGGTATGTCGGGCCATATCGGATCGTTCAAAGGATTGGTCAAGTTGCTTATAGGCTAGAATTGCCTCTTGAGATGTCATCGGTGCACTCGGTATTCCATGTGTCCATGTTGAAGAAAGTGATTGGAAATCCATCCGCAATCATGTCAGTCGAGGCTATTGAGGTTAATGAAGATTTGTCATATGAAGAAGTTCTAGTTGCCATTCTTGATAGGCAAGTCCGTAAGTTAAGAAATAAGGAAGTTGCCTCTGTTAAAGTATTCTGGCGAAGTCAACAAGTTGAGGAGGCCACATGGGAAGCAGAGAAAGAGATGAAGGAAAAGTACCCCCATTTGTTTGATCAAGCTTAGAAGAAATTAGACGATCCTTCTACTTCTAGTAACTGTCATCTTGTCCAAGTTGTTTCCCTCTTAGTGCTAGTAAAAGCCTCCTCCATTTTGTAAAGAGTTATGTGTTAAGTAAGCGACTAATAGTAAGTGTAGATTGGTAGTGGTTTGTTTGTGTGTACATGTTGTGTTAAAATGGTTGAATAAGGAAAGGACTCATTGAAGTGACTAGTTTATGTGCAATAGTAACAATGTGATAAAATGTGTACATTTGTTGAGGCAAGAAAGTATATACAAGTTGTGAAAAGTGTTATATTTGTGTATTGTTGTTTGGTAATGTGTTTCGGGGGCCCTCTGTCAGGTGGATATGTCCATAATACAAAGGAAACTGGCGAAATTTTTCTAAAATATAAGAGTTAGTCAAAATTTTGATGGTTGCATATCATGTCTTTCAAAACTAACTCATTTATTTCAAAATCCTCATTCGAGGACGAATGATCTTAAGGGGGAGGATGTAAGGCCCCGTAAAATTTTTGTGCATAAAACCTAGTAGATGTGGTGTCATGGTCCGAATAATGTGTTAGGAATGCGTAGAATTCTTCGCGGCGAGCTTGCTCGCCGCGGTTCGGACCCTTGGTAATGATTTAAGTTTCAAAAATGTAGAGAAATAATTTTTCCGAAAAAGTGTCAAATATGCGATCAAGAATGCGACCGCAGAATCAACATGCGGACCGCATTCTGACCGCAAATCGTTCCAGAGAGTTTCTCAAAAATCCGTCAAATGTGCGGTCGATATGCGATCGCATGTCAAATCTGCGGTGCATTTTGCGACCGCAGATCAAACATGCGGACCGCATTCCGGCCGCATTCCTTAACAGAAACTTGTAATTTTTGAGGCCATTTTGCGGTCACTTTGCGGACCGCATGTGTGTTCTGCGGTCGCATAGTGACCGCATAATTGACCCCGGCCCAGTTTTTGTAACATTTTGACCCGATCTCTTCTTTAATATAACACACCTCTTCTTCATTTTTATCATATCATCTCACCAAAAATTAGAGAGAGAAGAGAGGGTTTTTAGAGAGAGAAATCTTGCATCTTCAAGGATTGTTCCAATCATTTTAATTCCAAGGGATCCTAGGGCAAGGATTCAACTTCCCCAATATTTTCAAGGTAAAAACCCTAACTATTTTCTTTGATTTTCAGTTTTAATTGGGTAAAGAGAGGTTTGCATATAATAGCTTTTAAAAATAGAATTTTTACACTCATGCATGATTATTGAACTTGATTTCTAGTAAAAAGAAGTGAGTAGAAGTAAGAGTCTTCAAGAACAAGGTTGGCAAGAGTAAGATAGCTTGGGTAAGCATAAAGTAGGAAGTTAATGGAAGAAAACTCATCACCAGGTATGTATGGCTAATTTTGATTCTTGTGAAATCGCCCTTATGTGTAAAATTGTTTGGCATGTGTTGATTTGAGAAATTGTATGTGATTAATTGATGTTGTTGTTGGATATTCAAAGTTGTTGTTGAACTATGAGTGTTGTGGTAAGAAATATGAACCGAAAGGTAAATGAGAGTTGAATTGGGTAAAGAATTTGTGAATAATGATTATGATGGCCTATATGGCACCTTATGGAAAAGAAATCGAAACACTTGAGAATTGGTTTATTGTGGAAAGAGATGAAACACTTGAATTATGGAAAATTGTTGAATATACATGTGTGAATATTATTGAATGTGGAAACATTGTAACTTGGTTGTGATATTGGCTTGAGAAGTAATTGAGAACATGAAACAATGTGCAAGTTGCTTATTTGAACTTGTTGAAATTGTGTGTAGTACCTTATCTGCTGTTTGAAATTGTTGTGTTTTCAACTGCAAGGCGGGGTCGTGTTGCGCGCCGCAACGTGGTGAAATAAGGTGTGGGTTGGGGTGATAAGGGTGGCCGAGGTAATAAGGGTGGTCAGGGGCAATAAGGATGGAAAGCGATCGAAATCGCTATTGAAAATTGATACATAAATCAATAATGTGAAATTGTGAAAGGAGACAGCAGGAGAGTTTGCAACCTGTGGGGCACCGATTGCCCCTTTGTTTGACTACTTGTGCTTTACGTGATTGATTGGTTATTGTTAAATTGGTTGATTGTAGAAAGTGCTTTGTGTGAGAATTATTTGAAATGAGGAAAAATGTGGAAACATGGTTGGCTGGCTTAATTAATTGTTGATGAAATTTAATGGCTTGAGTTTACTTGGGACAAAGTTTGTCCATACATACCAGTACAATTCAAGTGTACTGACGTCCCTTTTGCCGGGGGCGCTACATTAGTGTCATGATTGTAGGTGTATCAGTAGCAGGCACTTCAGCTCATCGGCAGTAGTATCCTTCTCCTTCCACTGCCCGTTTTGGTGAGCCCCTTTCCTCCTCGGGGCCTTGTGTGGTTCATGCCACTCGGTTTAGATTTCATTTTGGTTTTGTAAGGTATAGCCGGAGCCTTGTTACCGGCAAGTATTGTATTTCCTTTTTGTATCCTAGAGGCTCCGTAGACATGTAAACTGTGGGATTGTGGCCTATGTATATGTATGGGGCGTTGCAAATATAAATTATGAACTTGTTAGTAAATAAATCACATGGTTATGTTTATGCATTATGAAATCAGTCATTGTTGGTAAGATATTTTGGTTAATGAGTAACAGTCAACACAGGGGTAACGCGTGGGAATGGAAGGCACCCAGGTCCGCTTGACTGGGGCAACCCGGTCAGGCGCCGGTCATGTCCCTCGATTTGGGGCGTGACAAGTTTTCGACTTGAAAATGCAGCTGAAATTCTGCAATTTTTGCACAGGGATTTTCTTCTATGCAATCGCATAGGTATATGTGCGATCGCATAGAGCAAATATCAGGGGTCCCAAAATCCTTCTATGCGATCGCAATAATACCCCTCCGATCGCATAACTTCAACTGTCCCTCCTATTCGATCACACAGTGTCCTTCGCGATCGCATAGAGTAAATTTTGAGGCCCAGAATTCCTTCTATGCGATCGCATACCAACCCCTGCGATCGCATAGAGTAAGTTTAGCCCCCCCCCCTATTTTTTCTTCTATGCGATCGCATTAATGCTCCGCGATCGCATAGAGCAATTTTCTGCCCCCTTTATTTTCTTCTATGCGATCGCATCTCAGGCCCTGCAATCGTATAGAGTAAATTGTCTGCCCTGTGATTTAAGTTCTGAAACATAACAGAAACGGGATAAAAATCCCATTTCTCAAACTCTCCCTTCTCCACAGCTTTTTGGGCGATTCTTTAGCAATTCTTCATCAAACTTCTTGGGTAAGTGATTCTTGACTCGTTTTCTTCATTTTTCATCAATATTATTTGAATTCCTAGGACTAAATATGTGTAAATGGGTAGAAACATTAGAGAAATGGGTACAGTTAGGTTTTTCAAAGAATTTGCGATCTAAACCTCATTTTGGGGTCGAACTTAAGAACAAATTGTATATGTGAACTCGTGGATGATTGGGTGAATTTATTTTGGTTCGAACCTCGTGTTTCGATCATGTGGGCCCAGGTCAAATTTTACTATTCCGGACAGAATGTTGTAAAAATTATATTTAGCCATATGAACTAGTTTGTTAAGTAGAATCGATGATATTAAGTCAATTATGTAGAGATACAATTGGATTGGAGCCAAATTTGAAAGGAAAAGGCATTGCTACGGATTAAATTTTTCGTAAACTTTCGAGGTAAATGTTTGAGCTATCCTAGCTTGAGGGAATAGGAATTGAGTTTATGTGCTAATTTTTATGTGTGGAGTTTGACGTATAGGCATGGTGACGAGTATCTATACGTTGGTGGTCGAGCATGACCGTGGGTCTTAAATGGATTAAATTCCTATTAATCATATGTGATTATATGAAAGGAAATTATTATTTGATTAAAGGTTATTGGTGTCACACCGGTAATAGACATATATTGTTGATTTATTATTATTTATTGGTTTTACACCGGCAATACAAATATTATAGAAATTGAAGATTTTTGGTTTAATACCGGTAATAGATTTATATACATATTATTGATCAGAGATTATTGGCTCAATGCCGGTAACATATTAAATTGATTATTGTTATTGGTCATAGCGCCGGTAATTTATCGGAAGGTTCGGAGTGTACGCCGCACTACTAACAGATGTTGATTGTTGGCATTGGCCATAGTTTCCGGTAGCCTATTTTGTACTGTTATTGGCCACAGATGCCGATGACTTATCGGGAGGGTCGGAGTGCACGTCGCACTATGAACAGATAATAATTATTGATATTGGCCACAATAGCCGGTAATATATTATGTATGGTTTGGTTAAATAAAAGAAAGGGCTGATAATAAAATAAAAATGAGTGATTGTATTCCTGTAAGTGAATGATGTGAATTTGGAAACAGAATTGTATTCCATTGTCCATATTCTTTTTATGATATAATATTTTGCTACTGGACCAGGGTATGTTCTTTTCCCTATAAATGTTCCCTATTGTATATTGTTGTTTGATTGTATCTATATATTTAACAGCACAGGTTTATGTGGGTGTCTGGTCCTAGCCTTGTCACTACTTCGCCGGGATAGGCCAAGCACTTACCAGCACATGTGGCCGATTGTGCTGATCCTACACTCTGCGCTAATTTTGCGCAGATATAGGTTACGGACTGCAGCAGCGGTAGTAACACGATTGTGGATATTTTGATTATTGAGACTTCGAGGTTGCCTTGCAGGCACCCGCATGACCCGTTATCTCCTCTATATTAATTTTTTTCATTATGTTATCTAATTTATTCGAGATAAACAGTTTGTATTTCTTTCAGACGGTTATGTGTATTATTCTTAGAAGTTCGTGAGTATCGTGACACCTGTCTTGGGTAGTGTATCATGCTTGGGTTTTCTGTATCGTATCTATTAAAATTTGCTAAGTCTTCTGCTAAATTTAATTATTTTGCTGTAATTACATTATTTTATTTAAAGTCTTAAAAAGAGAGTTGTAACTAATGGAAATGTAAGTAAGAATTGGCTTGTCTAGCTTCCACTAGTAGGCACCATTATGACTCCCGATGGTGGGAAATCCGGGTCGTGATATATATATATATATATATATATATATATATATATATATATATATATATATATATATATATATATATATATATGTATATATATATATATTCAGGTAAAGCCTGATTCATTAACGCGTTTTATATAAAATGCAGTAACAAATCGCGCTTTACCTTAACGTCCCAAATGGCCGTTAAGGTAAAACGAGGTTCATAACCGTATTTTATATAACACTAGGTGACACAGGCCCAACGTGATTTAACTCTGCGAATTATCTAATTGTAAATATAATATAAATTAATGATGTAAGCATGGATTGAAGATTTAACTCTGTGTGTTATCTAATTTTAAATATAATATAAATTAATGACGTAAGTATAGATTGAAGTTGATCATTGTTGGAATTGGATACGGATTTTATTTGACTTGTATAAAACGGATGGCTGCAGTTACTTTTATGTCTAGAGTTTTGTGGATTTGGGTGCTTTTGTTAGAAGTATTTTTGATCCTATACAGAGGATGAAGAATCTAGCAGATGTGAGATTTTTACTTTATTTTTACCTTTACAGTAGCTCTAATTCCTTCATTTGGTGAATAATCTAATAGAATTAAGTGATACACACTTAATTTACATACAAAATATATTTCATACTAAGTGATACACACTTAATTTGCATACATTGTGAACAAAATACACATTGTTTGCCTTCACGAGAGCATCACATTAAGGGATGCTTAAAGTGCCACAACAGTTACAACATGTATGATACAACTATTTATATATGCGGTTTTTGGTCTTCTTTCTGGTCCTTTTTCTTCACCAAAAATATCTGCAAACAAATAAATATGTTGTAAATTAGAAGGTTACATATAATACAATATACAAATGCTTAAAAAAATCACAACACATTAATCGCAAGACGTAGCAAAACTTGTTGTGGAACTCCTAAGAAATTAAGAAGACAGAAAAATGAATCAAAATGTGACCACTGAGACAGCTATGGTCTCGTTAAACAAAGCAAGAACATTACAACTTCATACAACGTTGAGATGAGACAACTAACCACTTCAGAAGTGAAGCTTTTTGTATTTACCCTAGTATTTAGGAAATACAGAACATAATAATGGTTGTTTTGTGCTTCTTCTTTTGGGGTGTATGGCAACAATGATTACTGAACACTCATAGCAGCGACATTCATAGATAATTTATTTAGAAATTGAGCGTAAAATAAGATAAAATAATTAATGCATAAATTAAAACAACCGATATGTGTTTCTGTTACCTACTTATTGTATTTAGATGAACTTATGACTATACTTTATTTATTAATTAAGTTGCATCTAGAAAGGAAGTTCGAGTGTCCTCCTGATGGAACTTTTAACTCAGGTCTTTCAAACTCATTTTTTAGTTGTTTGCTCTTAGTTCTGACTTTATATATCTACTGTACTTATGATACATCACTTATCTTTCATGTAAGGTTGCTGCCGCCGGATATGATAATACATTCAAAATTTACGAATGGAGGGCACACACAAAGGGAGCCTCACAATTAGTGGATTTTGAACACCAGGCCGCATTAAGCACACAGTTGAAATACATAAGATGGAAAAATTTCAAGTAAGCAATATAAAAAAATTGTTGTTTAATAGTTTGATTCAGGAAAGATCAAATTAAATCACGGTGGCCATAAAAGCAAAGGAAAACAGAACATAGAAACTAACTTGACATGTTGAAGAATCTAATACATTCCAAACATAGTTATTGCATTACTAATATCTAGGAGAGTTATTCGGGCTATCTATTTATACCTTCTTCTTCTTTTTGACAAAATATGAGGAAATATTGGAAAAGGAATTCACTTTAGTAAGAGAAATAGAATAACAAAAAATAAAATCAAGTGAAGCATCTCATCATTTACATCCCCATTTTGCTTATGTAATCATTTACTCTATTGAAGTGATAAATGATATTTCAAGACTACACATATAATATATTGATGCATGCATCAATGTTACATAATCTATAAATAAATTCAAAAAATGAGGGGTATTTTTTTTAAGGGTATAATGACACCTGAATGAAGAACAAATTCCACCCAGTATAGTAATTGTATCCTAAAGAGAGGCAAATAGCCTGATTATTACTTGGGTTACCAAACATAACATAAAAAGTTACTGCAATGCATGTTCATCTTCGAGTACATAAAATGGGACAGGATCCATTACACATTTGGATAATTCAGTTCTTCTTGGCAATGAACAAACTCCACGTCAGCTCACCAGAAGAACTCCTGATTAGCTTGGCCTTCCAGCCTCCGACTATTTCATCCACGGTATTTAACAGTTTAAAACTCACACTTGAAAATAATAAAAAATTAGCAGTTCCCTACCTACTTTTCTAGGTGTAACTAAAAATATCCAATGACAACTAAGCTCAACGATAAGGGATACTTTCTAGGAAATATGTTAAAAACATAATTAAGAAAAAAAAAAGAAAAAAAAGTGGGGAAGGAAATAGATTGGACAACCTGGAACATGTACTTCATAAAAGTCTTATTCTCAAATAACAAAATAGATTTAATAAAATGCTAAACTCAAAGGAGTTGGCATCACAAAGTTATACTTCTTGGTTGTAGATTTCCAGCTAGCCTGTCAGTGAAATATGTCAATTTCTTCTTCTACTTGGATGTTAATTTAAAGGAAATTAAAGAGCATTTTTCTTCTTTCTCTATTAGAACGCACTATTTGGGGTAAAAAGTTATGGGGCAACAAGAAAGGTTGGGTATTAGTAAAAGAGGAAGGAGTGCAACCTCTTCAAAAATGGAGAAAGAGGATGTAAATGTTTAGTTATTCCGTTCCAGGCGTACCAGACCACCCGAGGGGAAAAAAGCCTAAGGCAAGCAAATATCTAAACACCCGTTCCCTTATCCTTCACATCACTCTCTTTAAATAACACTAAGTGATTGGTGCTTATTTGTGCACATCAAAGCTTGGTTATTTGTAATAGCTATTCATCTGCAAAATAATTTTCTCCTTCTAATTAAGCTTAAATTTAGATCATAAGGTGACGACTTCACTTGCTCCATGATTTGACTAAGAAGAACTTTTATTAAATGCAAGTAATATAGCCGAAATATGGCAGAAATTTGGAAACCATGTTGCCCATAAAATGTAGAAAATAAATGATATGAGACCCTGAGAACTAACCATGCAAGTGGAACTCCAAGGTTTTGTTTGGGACAAACTCATAAACTAACAACCTCTGAACCCCAGAAATGCAGTGTCCAACTAATGAAACAAGATGCTTGTGATGAACACGACTAATAATCTCCACCTCTACTTGAAATTCACGCATTATTTGCCCACTTCCAACTTTTAGTTGCTTAATTGCAACCTTTTTCCCATCACGGAATACTCCCTTGTATACATATCCAAAACCACCCTGACCAAGGAGGTTCGTAACTGAGAAATTTTCGGTAGCATTTGCAAATTCTTGATAGGTAAAGGTAGTTCTGGAGAAACTCAAGTTGGAATCAGGAGTTGTTTGTAGAAAATATTTGTCAGAACTCAAGTTACTGCCGGTGGAAGGTGGCAGTGGAGGAATAGATCTATCTAGTGACAATACTTGTGAACCTGATGTAACAACTGGTGGAGGAGAGGTATTTAGTGGTATCCTAGCCATGTTTTCTGCTGATGGAGGAGCATTTTGTTTCCATTGATGATGTTAACCTCCAAAAACATTATCTGAGCATGAAACAAGCAGAAATAGAAAATCATATTAGGTAATAATTATGATGTCCATGAAAGATAAAATAACTAACTTTCCTGGCACTGCCTCATTGTTTCTTACAAATAGCTTTTTTATTTGAATCTTGGCCAAAGCAATAGTTCTATTCAGATTTATCCGAAGCAAGTATTTTGGCTAAGAACTTAGACATTTAACTCAAACAAGTAGCACCAAAAAAGAAAGCATATCATCAAACATCATAGGTAGATAGTTAAAACCTCATATTTTTGGTACGACAATTTAATTCTGGACAAATTAGTTGGTATCCGTTTGCTTAATTTGTGAACCATTTATTCCAGACCGAAGAATCAAAGTAGATTGGAAGACGAAACTCAACTTTTTTTTGGGAAGAGTAGTAGAAGAGAACCGAAGAAGATGAAGTAAGATCTCCAAGTTCTGGACCAGAGAACCTAACCAGAGTGGAAGAGAATACTCTTCAAAAATGAGGTTAGAGCAAATGAAATTCATACCATTATCTATATCTTAATACCATCCGCTTTCAATCATACTCGCAGATTTAATACACAACGTTGAATTGCGAAATTAATAAAATTTGAAGAGAACCCAAAATTTCATATCATTAAACTAGTTAGTCAAGAATTACTTGAAAGAATTCCACATAAAACAACAATCTACAATAGCATTTTTTACCTTTTTTGTTCAAAGCGCTACTTCTGTCTTCTTCTCCCCTTAAGAGTTCTTTTTCATCAAAGGAACTTCTGGTGTAAATAGATATGGCGAAATAAGAGGAAAAGAAAAGAAATATAGAGAATAAAGAGGGAGAATAGCAGCTTCCATGAGTGAGAGAAGCGAAGCTTGAGGAAACTAAGTAGAAAATTAGAAACATTAGCAATGATCGAGCAAAATAGTTTTAGATCAAAATTAAATTTTAACTTCTAAAAGGGATTATTACCTGGGTTCTATTTGCTTTCTCGGTGCTACGTTTAGTTATGTGGGTTACAGTACATTGTTGTTGCACTACTTTTATTGGAGTTCTCTCCAGTGAAATCGTAGCTTTTGTTAGGGATTGGACACAGTACTTCTGATCTCGTTGCTACTATTGATTAGGCTTATCAACCATAAGTGCGCGATTGTCGGACTGAGATAGAGAATTAGCCTCTCTAGAGAAGATTAACAATGGGAATGGCGGTAGCCTGTAAGTGGCGAAATTATTAATATACCCTTAGCTTTTTAAAAATGACATAATACACACACGTCGAAACTCTTTCTCTTAATAAAACTGGAGTCACATATAAATTACACGTAATTTCTTTTTTGACATATCAAGCCGCGTGTAGGATTGATAGGAAATGATGTGAAATGACTATTTTGCCCTCGACCTTGACAAAAAAGACATGAAGCTAACTGGTCGAAACCTGAGCTCTTCTAATATATAGAAATATTAACTTTTTTATTTTCACCTAAAAAAGTATTTTGAAATGAATCCTATTTTAATTCCAGACTCATTTTACTATTAGATGTGGGCGATTGCACTTTCTCCTTTTCAAAACTATTTGTCCAAATTAAAGTAACGAATTAACGGTAAAATTTCAGTTATGCTTTAGAACAATTTCAAGAGTTTATTGATTTATGTCATGTGCAACATCATGCTGATGCAAGATAAAAATTAAAGAAAAATTAAGGTAAAAGAGGAAAAGGTGAAAAGGTGAAAAGATAAACCAAAGCTTTTTATTGTTAGGGAGTTAGGACACAACAAAAATTCTCTTTCAAGCTTCTAATAGACTTTTCTCATCTTTTAAAAAATTTACACTTGATTTTTTTTTTTCTTTTTGGATTTTGCATTAAGTATAGTCAAGTCACTTAAAGTGTTTTTGAAACGAATTCGTCTTCCATTTTGTGAGGGGCTTTATCATGCAAAGGAAATGCTTTTGCCTCATACACACTCAAGTTGTCTCTCTTCAGTTCTTTTGACTCCTCTCTAAGAGTATTTTCTCTATAAAATAGTAGTCATAGCGAGTAAGGGTGTACAAGCCGAATTAGAAAATTATATCGAACCGAAAAGTCAAATCAAACTAATTAAATTTGATTTGATTTGGTTTGAAATTGAGTAAAATAATTCGAATCAAACCCACATATAAATATATAATTTTTATATATATTTTTAAGAATTTTCATAGAATTTTTAAAAAATATCTAGAAATATTTGTGATTTTCTTATGGGATATAATATTTAGTTAAATATGAAGTGGTCTAGTTTATTAACTTTAAATAATGGGTTGCATGATCACTTTCTTATCAAATGTTAGTGAAGTGTGTCAATCTCTTTGTTCTTCCATTCATATGTTAAGATCTATTAAATTTTTATATCTTTTTCAAGTTTGAAGTGGTATTTCGATAATGTAAAATTAAATAAAATATATAATTAAGTTGGGGTCATAATGATTTTATGTTTAATTGTTAAATTCAGTTAACTTTGAAAGTATATACCAACAAAAAATTATTGTTAGAACTCTCATATGTTACTAAGAAAATTCACCCATAAGAATATGTTAATAGATATGCTTGTCAATTTTTTTAATTTTTACTAAACATATATTTACTTATAAAAAATTTTGCAAAATAAGATTGAAATATACGCATATAACAAAAAAAACCCAAAAATTCCAAAAAATCCGACAAAATCGAACCAATCCAAACAGTTATAGTTAGTTTGATTTGAATTTGATAAAAATCGAACCAACCGGGTCCATGTACACCCATAGTTAGAAGTACAAATAGATATACATAGTTATTCATTCAAATTATTCACTAAAAATGAGTTGGAGAATGAACTTTTCTAAACTGGATCAAATACGGATAAGAATTATATTTCACACCACTTAAAGAATAGATAACCAATGAGTTTAACTGCATATGCAAAGATTTGGATTGGGGTTTTCCTCAAGTTTGGGAGACTAGGAATTCTTCTGAAATTTATTATATTCAAAAAGCAATAGACCATTGTATGGGGTCGAATCAGATGTAAGACGGGTCGAGCACATATCCGCATATGACCGACTCGGATGTGATACGGATCGAGCACGTATCCTTATACGACCATAGATGTCAGACGATACAGACGATACCCTCTCTCATGTCTATACGACGAAAAGGGTACGTCCCCGACCGTAGGGGCGTATCATCAGGCTCGCCCGTGTAGACGTCCCGATTTTTCCTCCCCTATACCTTCATTGAAATAATAGTAGCTTTGAAATGATGTAATGTGTTGGAGAGGGGACCATCCTTCTATATAAGGATGGGTCCCCCTCATTTGTAAGGCAAGTGTTATTAGTCAATAATAATACAACTCTCTCTTTATCTATCATTCGGTCTCTTTTTTATCTCCCAGTTGCTAATTTTCTTAAACACTTCATCAAAATCCACTATAATTTTACAAGAGCAACTTATATATGAATCCAAAGATCAATCTTTAGATACACTACTATTGATATCGATTTACCCTTTCTATAATCTTTGATTGTCCCTAACTCATAAAGCAACAAATAGCTTTTAGGACAAACAATTTGGCACCGTCTGTGGGGATTTCGAGAATCAAACTCGTAGTATACATCCACAAGATCTGATCATCGGAAAGAACCCGGAAATGGCCGAAAACGACACCGGATCTAAAGATATAGTAGAAGTTACTACCAACCTCCCGAGTTCCATGAACGAAGCTGGTGGTAGCGCTGCCATAAACGCTACCCCTGATATCACACCTGAGGCAGAAGTCTCACCTTCCCCTTCGGGAACCTTGCAACCCCGAAGGAAAAAGACACCTCCAATTCAAGAGAAGCACCCCCAACGGTCAAGAAGCTACAGGAGGAATGGTTAACCAACACCCTGAGTGGCTTGGTGGATGAAAATGCAGCACCAACAACAAGCAACACCACAGCAACAGATGATCAGGAAGGAACACGAACCAATGGCCAACCCATTAAAACACAAACACACGATGACATATTGGCCTCCATCATAAGGAAGATAGAAGAAATGGAAAGCGAAAATGAGGCCCTCCGTGACCAAATGAAGGAGCATCAAGATAGGGTTGAGAAGATCCCCGGAGCACCTAAACTGTTAAAAAAATGGGACACAGGGACGTTTGTTGAACAACCCTACTCCAAAGAAGCCGCACCCTACACCATCCCGAACACCTTCAAGATGCCCCTACCTAAAGGTGTACTACGGAACCACCGATCCTGAGGATCATCTTATCAACTATGTCACCGCCATGAAAGGTAATGTCTTATCCAAAGAACAGGTACTACCAGTGCTGCTGAAAAAGCTCGGCGAAACACTGACCCCGGGAGCTTTGACATGGTATTCCCAACTACCCGCCAAAGCAATCTCAACCTTCGAAGAGATGGCGAATAAGTTCGTCACAGCACATGCCGGAGCTAAAAAGGCAGAAGAAAGGGTAAATGATATCTTCGCTGTCAGACAGACCACGGGCGAGGGCCTCAGGGACTTCCTCGTCAGGTTAAACATGGTAAGAATGAGTCTACCGAACGTGTCAGAGGGCATGGCGGTAATAGCCTTCCAGAACGGACTCAGCAGGGATGGCTCCTGAGCTACCATAAAACTGCTAAGCCGGTTCATAAAGTATCCCCACACATCCTGGGATGAGATCTATAATGCATACTGCACCGAGGTACGAGCAGAAAAGGAGGATCTCAATGGACCGACCCGATGGCTAGTCACCGTACATCTGGACACAAGGAGAGATCGACGACACGAGGGACATCGGGAACTTCCCCCTCGCCCCAATAAAAGGCAACACCAACCTTACATGAGGTCCCCCTTTCGCCCCCTCGTCATATGGATGCTCTGCAACGCCACCTCGCCCCACTCAGAAATGATCGTGGTACGCCCCATTTACTTTCTTCACATAACTTCTGTGTCTCTCCTTTAGAAATTGTATACTCACTAGAGAAGCTTGCCACCAAGGTACTCGAAGATACGATAACCCCTGCTGCATAACTCTAACTGGTTTTAACAATGCAGTGGAGCGTACATCAGGGGAAGTGACCCTACCCGTCCTCATGGGGGGAGTTATCCTAGAAACTACTTTCCATATGATAAACCAGGAGACAACCTACAACGTCATCATCGGGCGCCCATAGATACATGCCATGTGAGCGGTATCCTCGAGCTTGTATCAAGTGATCAAATTCCCCACCCCATGGGGAATATTTAGCATTAAAGGAGAGCTGCGCACAACGTAGGAGTGCTATAAAATAGCACAAGAATACGCCCACACCCGGCAATTGAACGGGGCAAGCGCAGAAGCATAGCAATCAGCCATGTCAGGGACCAAAGCGGACACGACGGCCAATACCTTCAGAGACCCAGACGTCGTGGAAGCCTGCAAAGCTACGGTCGAGGATCTCAATACAGTAGATCATGATGACCCCGAAAAGAAGGCATACATCGTCCACGGGCTCGCCAACCCGGGTATGTATCATGAATTTTTGACTACACGTGCATACACGTTTGCTTTTTCCCAAGAAGACATGCTAGGGATCTCGCCAGATATCGCCACCCACCGGCTCAACGTGGACCCATTACATCTGCCGATAAGGAAAATCAGGAGAAAATTCAATGCCGCAATCAATGAGGCAGTCCGCAAAGAAGTAGACAAGTTGCTAGCCGACGGCTCTGTCAGGGAGTCAAAATACCCGTAATGGGTCGCCACCGTAGTGATGGTCAAAACAAAGAATGGAAAATGGAGGATATGCGTGGACTTCACCGACCTAAATAAGGCCTGCACTAAGGATTCCTTCCCCTACCTCACATCGATCAACTGATCGACGCCACCACCGGACATAAACTACTAAGCTTCTTGGATGCATACTCTGGCTATAACCAAATCCCAATGGCCGAGGAAGATCAGGAGAAAACCACATTCATCACACACCAAAGTACCTACTGTTACAGGGTGATTCCTTTCGGGCTACAGAACACAGGGGCTACTTACCAAAGGCTATTCACTAAGATGTTCAAGGAGCAACTTGGGAAAACCATGGAGGTTTTCATCGACGACATGCTAGTGAAATCGGCAACGAAGGAGGATCACATCGACCTTTTGCGAGAAGCCTTCGAGATACTGAATAAATATGGAATGAAGCTGAACCCCGAGAAATGCGCCTTCAGCGAAGCGTCAGGAAAGTTCCTTGTATTTCTCGTATCTCAAAGAGGGATCAAAGTCAACCCCGACCAGATCAAGGCGATCGCCTCGATACC